>VXBO01004487.1:94842-166700 GCA_013400135.1 Rhinoptilus africanus | reverse complement strand
GGGGTGGTGGTGGGGGAACCACTGCAGGTGCCTCAATATTAGGATAAGGGAACACACGTACAGGGTGTGTACATGTACAAAGTACAGAGTTCAGGTGTCAGTACAGGGTTTCTGAGTACCATGGTAAGATGCACATGAAACCTGCCAGTGCATGGGGCTACTCCACATCTGTTTCTAAATTAGTCACTCTTGGTGTTTCTACCATGTTGTAAAACTTTTCCTGGTAGACCTGCTCTCAATTGTTAGTTTTAGTCATGTTTTTTCCACTTTATCTGAGGAGTATTTAATTTGGAATGTCTTTAGGAGGCCAGCTTGAGCTGTATTTGTCAAATAGTTTGAGCCTATGACAAGAGGCTGAATTCGGTAAACAATATTCCATATGTCCTACCAGACTCTGAGATGTCGCTTTTTAAATGAACCAATCATGAGTGAAGTGAACATTATTCATCTTACGCTAATGCTACGCAGAGCTCTTTGAGATGTGTGTGTGCGTGTGCTGTGCACGCATCCCACAACCTATATTTTTATGCCTGAAGCAGCTTCTCATACCAGCTTGCTCTTCCATGCTCCTGAGTCCTGCAATCCCGCAAGTGGGTGGGATATGAATGAATATGTATAATACAGTGTGTGTATATGCACATATACAGAGAAATATATGTAAAAGAAAGGTATTTAAACTTTAAAAAGTAATAGTAGTCAGCTGCACGTATTCAAGCACAAGCGGCGGTAATCCCCACCTGTAACAGCAGTAGCGAAGGCTTATGCAGGAGCGTGGAGAGAAATGGGGGGCTGGACCACCTTTGTGAAAAAATCTTTTAAATCATCCTGAGGATGGATTTGCTAAGACTTATGTTTGTCAACTGCAGAAACCAGCTTGAATGTTTTTCTAAGAGGTTTCTAGGAGAACGTACTAACATGGCTAATATGACAACCACATTTGTACTCGTGAAGTATTTCTGTTTTCTTTCTCACGTGGTATAACTGGAGGTGAGCAAACCACTATTTTCATATTCTTCTTGTTAAAGCTTGTTTTTAGCATTTTCCTTGTGATGAAAATCCAGATGAAGGCATTGGTACCTGCACCTTAATGAGAAGCAGATGAGAGAAAGTGGGTAATGCTTATTTGTTGGCTTTTTAAAAATTAAGGACTGATTATTTATGTAACATGTAGTCACAGATGTAGTCATACTGGAGATAAATCAGGCTTCCTTTTTCCAGAGTTTGGACAGAGATCTCTTGAGTTATTGTTTCCTGATTTCTTGTCTGAAGGAATATAAATACCACAAGCACTGAAGCTTTTAATGGTAGCTTTAATGTAGCCAAAACAGTGAGGAATATAATCTCATACAGGCATCATTGTTCAGAGACTCAAGTTCTCTCTCAGTAGCACATGAGCATCTCTTCATGTCTTCTCTAGCTAGATATTGAAAAAACCCCTTGGCTTATTGAGCTAACTTTGCTTTTTTACTGGAAAAGAAAAGGAGGAGGAGGGAGAAGAGAGGGATGAGTAACTTTTGATTTTTCAACCCCCTCACCCTCCCAAAAGCCCATTGCTATCTCTGAGCTGCTTGTTATTGCTTGGTTATCACATATCCCTGCAAGTACTAGCTCCTGCTCTTGTAAATGTACTGAGGAAAAAACTTGTGTCTAAGTTTTAGGCAAGACCAACAGAAGGAAAAGAAACAAACAAAAAATTTAAAAAAGTATTAAGATGAGTTCAAGGGAATGGTTGCCAGAGTGGAGCAATTGGGCCATTGGTTACCAGAAGGCTGATTTTTTTTTCCCATCTAGAAATAAGTTTCTACCACTTTTGTGTGTGGCCATCCCTGTTATGATTCTTCTGAAAAGGAAAGAAAAAAAAAATACAACCCCAGACAAACTGAAAGTGAAATCTGTAAAAGTGAAATCTGATCATGCATTAAATTGAACGTAAAACCAACCCTTTTTTTATAAGTTTAACCTCAGAAGACTCCAGTTGACTGAAACTGGATATCAAACACTGTGTATCCAAATGGCTGACAGAAAAAGGAGTGTCCAAACTAGTTTTTAAAAGTTAAGTTTATCTGTGATAATGACTGGTGTGCACTTAGGAGCTTCTCTGTGATAGCCACTGCTGATCCAGGCTAAGAGGTACAAGGAACGAAGCTGATAGGTCTCCTTGTCACCATCTATTTGTATTTTTGGAGCGTTAACCCTGGGGTGATTCCTTTATCATGTTGGAAAGCATGAGAGGCTTTATTAAACATAAAGAGGACACACCCTGTGCATGTTGTAGTGTGTAGAGGCAAAGCATGTCTGCCTTAATTGTGCTTTTGTTCCTCCTGAATTCCCCAGAACCTGGGCTGGAGTGTGACAAAGGGAATATCTGGGCTGGCTGCCTTTTTTTTTTTTCCCCCCCTTCCCCCCTTCTTCTAGGAAAACCTAATATCATCATCAAAATATATTTAACTACCTGCCTCTTCCTTGCGAAAACGCACTGCTGTGGATAAGGTTACATGCACAAGTCTTCCCGCGTGCTGGTTGGGAGTAACGGCAGATAACTTGGAGCCTGCAGCTAAGATGAGCATGTTGGAGTGTCTATTTACAAATCAAATATCGGCCTGGCATGGCCTGCCCTGGCAGCAGAGCTGTGTGCGCGCGCTAAAATTAAAGAGGAGGCTGGAAAGGGGGACATTCCTCATGTTCTGGGCTGGTCTCATTGGTTCAACAGCGTGTACCACTACTGCGCTGCTGGCATGGCAGCCAGCACAACTACAGTAGCACATTGTGCGCTGGTGGGTAAGAGCTCAACAATAAGGGACTGGAAAAGACCGCCTTCCATAGAGAGGTTTTTAGAAGGCTGAATATTACCAAAATAATTTCACAAAGCTATATAATCTGAAAAGCAACTGAAGCGACTGCCCTTGATCTGGTGCCAGACCTCATAGGGTATTGCTTTCCACAGACTGCTGCAGCACGCTTGGCCATGTTATCCCATCCCATAATATTAATATATATATAATTTTTTTTCCTCTGCCATAGCTGAGCTTGCTATTTATGCTAGCTTGAAAGTTAAGTGTGCTTTTGGGTGAGTAAAGGGAAAAGTGATTTCACTGTTGCCATGTGTAAGAATGGCCAAACGGTCCTGTATTTTTGGGGTGGTACAGAGTGTTTAGACTTTAAATTCTAGCAAAGGGTGTTCAGGTTTCTAAGCCAGCCTCTGGGGCTGGCAGAAGCTCTTCCGGTGTTGTTATCCCTGCTGCCAAGGACACTGTGATGTCCTGGAGGGGACAATATGGCAGCTTCTTGGTCTGAGCCTCTCAAATCTATTTAAAGTCTTAAAAAAGGTCCCCAAAGAAGTGAAACTCTTTCTCTTTTAAAGTTAAAAAAGCATCTGGAAATGGGATGTCCTTGGCTTCTCCTTCCACCTTGTAGTTAGGAGCAGTAAGTCTGCAGAAAGGTGCTGTTTGCAGTGCTTGCAGGAGCTGTGCTGGTGCAAAGGCCTGTTCTTCCCATTCAGTGTCTGTATTTTATTTGGAGCTACTGAGACATTCTCACTGCTTATTGGGAAGTTTGCTCCTAGCTTCATGCAGGGAGCAGGTGGTTTGGGTTTTCATGTTTGTTTTCTTGACATTTTAAATATTTCTTGTCTCCTCTGGGATGCTGTGCTGTATGCGTCTTGTGTTCATTATTCATAATTTAAGAACCTGTCTTTATAGTAGAACATGTGCAATGGTCCCATCTTTATTCAGTTGACTCTTGTCTGAAGAGCATCTTGCAGTATCTCTGTGCTGAGCATAGCTCTGCTACACCTTGTTAGAGGGTCTCCTATAACTTTTTTTTCCCCTCATCTGGGTGATGAAAATTGTCATCAATGTTTCATGTCTCTCACTTTCTGGCTTCAAGCCTTTTTGTAATGTGGCTGAGCTGTTTCCATCTCCCTGAAACCTAGCACTGGGAGTGCGTGCGATGGTACATGGTTGTTTAAGAGTGTGTATTAGTTGATATCTGAGGCTTCTGCTACTACTTGTCGCAATCTCCCTTGTTTATGTTCATCCTATGTCCCCTTACACCCAGAAGCTGCTCTTGTGTGGTCACAGACCTGGAATCCTGACCTTCCTATCTGTTCCATTTTCTGACCTGGTTGTGATGCAGCTTGTCCCTAAACTCTGTTGTCCAGATTTTTTTGGAGAGCTTTCATTCATGATGCCCCTCACATTTTAGAAGCACCTCAAGTCCTTATTACTTCCACAATATCTGGTCAATCCCCCCCATATTCTTTCCTACATGAGGTAGATCCAGTTTGCAGTGAAATGTCTCCTGGGTGCTCCCACCTCACTCTTCACTCCCATCTCCAGAAGCCCAGGCAGCGGCTGGGCCACAGGTCCTTGAGTTGCAGTCGTGATCTCCCTGCCTGCCCAGCTGGACTTGAGCTGCTTATTCTTCATTTCTACGTCCAGGCAGTAGGGAGGCCCTGCTCCAGGCTCTTGGAGCAGGCCAGGCTGGCTGAGGACAACCTTGAATTTCAACCAAATGATCAGGTGGATGTTTCCATTCCCACCATCCCCTTTCCCCATGTAGCTGTTGCTCCCATTGCCTGTGCCTTGCAAGCTCCTTGAGGCAGGGGCCACCCTGGTTTGTTGCTGCTTTTGTTATGCACAGCCGCTGCTTAATGCGAGAGATGTACACCGCTAATGGTTTGAAATCAATTTTTCTACTGCTCTAGCAGTCCTCTACTACTGCTGTCTGCATCTTCTCGCTATGCTCAGCTCTGAATAGCACGTTTCATTCTCGTCCAGATGCCATGAGGAGGGATTTAAGAGCAGTGGCTCGCTAAATATTCAGCAGGCGAATAACCAAGATTTCTTAGTTCCTCTTACACCGCCTCCTCTCTCTTCTCATGTCAATAGCAAAGCACTGAAGTACTCTTTCCCTCTGCGCCTAAAAATCTAGTTCCCCTTCTGTTGGGCTGAACATTTTGCTATGAATCAGTGAAAAATCAGAATGAAGTGTACATTCATACAGGCTGGGGATTTACACTCCCACTTCGCTTATTTTAAACAGCGCTGGCTTTTTAAATGTCAAAAAATTTAAATTTTAAGGAGAACGGGTTGTTTTGACAAGAGGGAGGGTAGTTTATTGTAGAGCAAATGTGAAACTGGTAAATGGCATACAACTTCTCAATGCCCTGCAGTATTGTTCACCTTTCCTCTTAATTTATTACTGCTACAGATGTTTTTGGTTCATGTTCAGGGGAATATTGCTGTAGAGAGTTAAAGTCATTTTAGTTGAGGATCGCTTGTGGAGCTGCTTATGGAGCAGCAGTGAAACAGGACTGGAGACACTTATCCGAATACTTGCAGTGCCTATTTCAGAGGATAAGAAGTTGCATCAGAATGAAATGTCCGGTTTTCTGGAAAATAACAGGTTGGGGTTTGTTTTGTGTTTTCGTTTGTTTGTTTTTGGTTTGTTTGGTGGTTGTTTTTTTTTTTAAACAAAGTGTATCAGTCTGGCACCTGGTGTTACCGAACTGCTCAGATGCTTGCACAAAGGTGACTTTTGCAAAAGACTGCTCTAATGGCTTTTTTAGCTGCTAAAGCCTGATGTCTTGGGCAGAGATGATTATTTAGTTGAATTGAAAACTTGGCTATAAAATATAAGGCAGAGACTTGGGTCTAAATGGTCCTGTGGGGCCACAGGAGCCAGTAAGAATAGAGAAGACCTCTGCTGTGTTGTACTTGATTTCTTGTGCATTTCATAAGAAGGCTTGAAGACTAGAAGACGATTTAACTATGTTCCAGGCAAGCAGTTCTCTTTGAATAAAAGAACAGCAATTCAAAACCTATATCATCCATGTTAGTTGGTAGTCCCTTTTTCCTCTATGAATTCCAGTGCTTGTCAGGAATAACGGTATTTCAGTTTTTAGGTCTCTGCAACTATAGAATGTTAATTACTGCAGAGCAAGTGGAACAGTGTAAACTTGCCTCCTTTGTGATAGCATTTCTTGTTTTCCCGTTCTTTGTAAGAAGGGAAATTGTTTGGTGGTTGTATTAATAATGAGGCTGTACAATAAACTTCAGAGTTGGAGAGCTTGCTGGTAACTAAATACATCCTGCAAGGCTGCGAACAGAAAACTCTTGCACCTCTCTTTGTAGAAGGCTCTGAATGCAAGTAGATGGAAGTGGAGATCGCTCTTGAACCACGTTAGGCGTAGCTAACTCGTTTAACTATGGCTGTTCTCCTTGAATTGTTCCAGTCATCTTACTTGTCATTTGATTGATCCTTCAAAATTGACACTTAAAAGTAATTTATAGTCTGCAAACTGTCAGCTAGCACTCAACATTCACACTCTGAATTGTTTCGTTTGGGTATATATAGGTCGAATGGTATTAGCGTAGTGTGTCTCTTGCAATACTAATTTCTAGTTCAGATAATCACATTCAAAAGTTTGTGGTTTTTTTGTAACCATCCTCTTAAACCTTACCTTTCAGATTAGTACATGGGTTGGCCGTAATGCTGATTTTTTAAGATAGACTTGGAAGTCTTAAAGACCTTGGTAAATGTGTGTTTAACAGAATTTCACAATAATATCTCTTTAAGCTTTAGGTGTTTTTTTAATAACTTGGTTTTGAGTGTTTTAAATATTTATTCTTTTATTTTTATGACTATGAATGATTAGGTAGCTGCTAGATAATGTGTTTTACCACAGAAATTTTCTACACTCAAAACCTTGGCGATTCCCCTTTGCTCCAAAGTTCACGATTCTGCAGCTTGAAGGCTTCGACAGCACTTAATTGTTGTTGTTTGCAAAGCTCTCATCTCTATATTAGCACTGTAGAGTGCTAATGTAATGCTTTACTGTATTTTAACCTGATTCTGCAGCTCAAAGTAATTCAAATACTTGAAGATGGTTTTCTTGCTATACCAAGGTTTCTCCTCGCTGTAAAGCGTATATAACCTTTATTTTTGTCTCACCGCAGCCTTGAATTCTTGAGTCCCACTCCAACCTCCTCTACTTCAAGTGCCCAGTCCCCACAGCAGGGACTTGGTAAGGTTGTCCCCTTTCCTCCCCTCTCCCTGTAAATAGCCATACAAAACAAGCGAAGTAGGTTAGGAAAAACTCGTCTTGTCCAGCTATTGGGGTGACTTCAGCAATTTCAGATGTAGCTGTTACGACAACTCAAGTGATGGAGCTGCCCCATGCGTTATAAGGCCGCTACTGATGCTCTGCATTCAGGTACAGGAGTTTTGCCCTGACAGCAAAATAGGGAGGGAGGTGAGGTAGGTGACATGCACTGACAGCTCGAGGGAAGGCTTTGTATGAGAATATCCAGCAACCCAGTCTGTGTCTGTAAGCCCCTGTAAACTCAGATAACAATTCCCTCCCTTCAGTAGCCTCTTATTTTTCAGAGGCTTGTTGCTTAGAGGCCAAATCTTCTCTTAAATGCCTGGTCCAGAACAGTGTTGTCCCTTATTAGGGACTGCTGGGAAGCCGAAGACATGGCACGCATCTTATGGATGACCAGTTTAAGAAGGGGAATGGGGAATCCTGTAAATATAACTCAAGTGAAATGCTTCAATCTTTTTATAGTTTTTCCTGGTTATAAAGAGATCTAAGATATTCATGAAGTGGTTGTTAAGGTCTTATCTTTTTCCTGAAAGCTTGTCATCTTGAGTCTTGTGCACAATAGAGGGAATGTCTCAGACGTGATCTCCATCTGAGTTCTCATATACTGTATTTTTATCTGCACTAATCTGTGAACTAAATCCATTTTACAGGATTTTCCTCTATGATTCCCTCTATCATTTTTAGATAGTTATAAGCAAGATCCTAGAGGAAATGATTAATGTTAAAATATGGGACAGTCTTCCCAGGAAAGATTTCTCTGGTATCAAGCACTCACTTGGCTCTGTTTCTACAATGCACCAGCACATACCTGTACCAGAAGGAGTGTTTTTCATAAGCATGACCTCTTCATGAAATTATCCTTGTGCTCTTGTCAAGAGATTTCTTGTAACTTGTAATTGTTGATTGGTTCCAAAAGATGATTCAAAAACTGATTGTGTCTGACAGATTTCTGTCATAGTTGTAGGTTTCCAACTTTACAGAAGGCTTTTTTTTTTAAATGAACAAACTAGTATTATGTTGAAACTAAAAATATCAGATTAGCACCAGCCTTGTAGAGCAGTAATGAAGTGTCATCAAGACTTTTTAATAGCTACAGAAAATAGCTTTCAAAAGTGCCTTTTTCACACACACATGTCCACACACAAAGAAGAGTAAAGTGTATAGGAGAAATACAATTCTCCCTGATAAATCTTCCAATTAAAGAGAACACATTTTCCATAACGATAGGGAGTTAACGAAATTGGGAGGACTGAAAGGTTGAGGGGGAAAGGAAAAACATAACCGTTTCCTTTCTGGTTTTCATGGCGCTGAGCAGGACGTTGCAGCTTGCGCTGTGGGGCTGAGCAGCAGTTTTTCTGACAGAGACCAGTGCTGGATGCATCCACGGAAAGGTGTTGAATAAAGCACCAGTTGTATTTCAATATAGTGCCATGAGTAAAGCAAAAAATTCATCCTTTATCCCAGTGTATTTCCCAAACATTCTTTTAAAATTTGTTGGCTCCCTTGCTTTTGTGTAGTCTCTCATTTAATCAGAGTTGGGCAAGGGATGCTCACTGGATAGTAATGCTTTTATAGCTTTTTTTTTTCCCCTCCTCTCCTTCCCTTTGGGAAACTACAAATGAGATCGTAGAAGTAGTGGAGAGTGTTTCCACTTAAACTGGCCGCCTCGATGCAAGAGGAGGCAGATGAACACGAGCTAGTGTTGCTGCTGCTTCCCACTACGTTTCACAACACCCATCTGCCAGCCCGGCATGTGATCCTTCCCTCATGCTGAGCCACAGAAATGTCCTGGTAGCCCGTCTGCCTGGGGAGGAGAAGGAGAAGGGGGCCCCAGCAGTGGCCACAAGGAGATCCTGGGAAACAGGGATTAGCTGCATAAAATGGCAGTTACTGCCTTTAAGGACCGACCTGCATGACAGTGCTTTTTAATTTTCTGGTAATCAGGGTGGGTACTGGATCAGGAGTGTTTGCATTAGTGCTAACCTGGTTTGTAAACTCCAACACTATCTGAAACTGTGCTTGAAGTTACACCTTTAATGTGAGGAGAGGGGAGATTAATAGAGTATTGTAGCAGATATTGTGTGGTGCTCAATTGCACTCAGATAATGTTGCATAAATACTTATTTCTCTGTTTTCAAACTTGTTTTCATTTAATTTAGATGAAGGGTGAATAGAAGCTGCCAATTTGGCCATCTCTACATGATTCGTTATTTCATAATACCTGTATCATATTCCCTCTTGCTCCTTTCCAAACTGAATTATCCTGCTCTCTTTAATCTCTTTGTAAAGGAGGCCACCCATGCATCTAATAAGGGTTTTTTTTTACCTTTCTCTAAATATTTCTCAAATAATCTGTCTAACCCTGGAGATCATTTAATGCCATTTGTCAGTCTTGATACTTTTTTTTTTGCATCTCATACCTCCTTAGTGTAATGCACACTAACCTTTCCTCCCTGTCACACATTTAAGACGACTCTTTCCAGCTTAGGGTGTCATGCGGGAACATGAAAGCACACAAGAACATTTTGCCTGCTGCATTCAGTACCTGGGCTAATTTTGTAGCCCAAAAATTTATTTGCCACTTTTTATTTTCAGGGCTTCATTAGAATACTCTCTCTTTAAGTTTTTTCCATTGTATGATTTTTCATTTTAAAAAAGGAGGTGGGTTCTGATGCTGATCTTCATCTGTAATGGTTTACCATGTTGCTTACACCTGTTGGATTCATCTAAGTTTTTTCTTTAGACGCTAACCTTCTATCTGTAAATTATGCTAGTTATACTTTGTGATTTTTGACTTAGCAGATTTAAGACATGGTTTTTTAAGTGTTGTTCTTGAATAGTAGCTTGGTTTTAAAGCATTTGGTCCTCTCTCTTTCCATTATCTTTTGATTTTATATACATAGGGTTGTGTGTATATATAAAAATTTAAGTGATCCAGCAGGATTATCTGGAATTACTTACAAACACATGTGGTATGTAGAGTTGGCTACAATGGTTGTAGTCATGGTTGCATGCAATGTTCTACCTGAGAACTATTTTCTGCTTATATCTTTTGCTTAATTCGAAACACTGAAGTTGAAATAGTCCACATGATCTCTTACCTCATTTTAATTTTTTTTTTTTTAAATCAAGCATTTCAGATGTTCCATAATGAGAGCAAAGTAAATAGGTTTCCCACCATTTGCTCTTAGCACTGTAGGGAGGGACATTGGCTCGGGCCAGGGCATGGCTCTGCTGTCAACTAACAAGTCCAGCGTGTGCAGTGGGGATGACTTGTCTTGTAAGGGTTGTTCCACCACAAGCTCTCCTCGGCAGCGAGCCAAGGACTTTCAGGAAGACAAACCCCTTTGGTTAGGGGAATCAAATGCACCCGTGGCAAATTGAATCCCGCATGTTCTTGTCTCTGGTGCTGGGCAAACTATTTAAGCAGAAGTTGCCATTAGCTGCTAACAGTGTGCCTTATCTTGTCTTCCCTTTGTCTCGTGTGACGAGCCTCAGGTCTCTCTTGCAGAAATGCCGTGTTCTCCTTGCTACTGAAAGTGGCTTTGAAGCTGCGCTTTGAACATGCAGACATGCTGAGTGCTGTGGAAAATCAAGCCCTTGGTGTCCAAATTGGTCACTCAATTAGTAGTTCCTTTTGACAATTTTGGCTTTGTTCTCTATGGTTCAACTTTAGATTCTTAAAACCCTGATAATGCCACCTAAACAGAATTGTATTATAGGGTAAACTTTATTAATAGTTTTGAACATTTGGATATAACTGTAAGTTCCCAGGAGAAGAATTCACTCCAGGGTTTGTATGGGATGTGGTAAATAAGCCAGAGTTATTGTTTTCAGGCGCTGCCTTTCTGGTGTGTGCAAACAATGACTTCAGCAGCTTCCAGACTTATTTTTCTGATTCTTCCAGGCTATGGTCATGGTTTCATGAGACAGTAAACTGGGTATTGGAGGGCCTACGAGATGAAAAACACCATCACCACATGTTGCAATGCGTTGGGCTATTGCAAACTGGTGTTGCCTATTCAAATGCCTTCATAAGGCTTTGTAGGAGGAACAGCTGTGTCCTGGCTGGTTTGGGTACTCCGTGCTGCTCTCCCTTTACGAGGGACCAATGTGTTCTGACCTTTTTGGTAAAAATGAATGAAGTTGCTGTGCTTGGGCTCTGACTGGTGGCAGTGGTCCGGACAGGCTGGGAGGTGCTGGGAGACCTGGTGGCAAGCTCACCCATCCATCACAGTCTCCCAACAGGGGATGCAGCATTATCTAATTACATCTTTCAAAAATGACTTTTTCCTCAGGGATTTATCAGGGGCTTCTTCATATTTAATTTTCCTTCTAAAGCCACGCTAGCCAGGCCTCTTATTGGGAGTGTGGTTTTTACCAGCAAAAAGCTTAAGCCAAACTGAGGCAAGGCACTTTGAAGACCCTTTTTGCCATTGTCAGTTGTTGCTCTTGCAGCCCCACCACCTGTCAGTGGTGGCTCCGCCAAGGTCCTGTTTCACATATCAAAGTCACAAAATGCCAGCTCTGCTCATGCTGCCCTGTAAATTTTAGCATGCCATGGACCTGGTGGGGGTTGCATCACTCTAGTTGTGCTATGTTAATGTAATTAATCAAAAATTGCAATTTTTTATGGATTTAACTGTACCAACAGAGTACTTGGAGTGTGCAGATGGTTCAGCCAGGCTTGATATCTGGAGTGATACCAGCATTTGTCTACACCTCTGCCCTCTCCTTTTCTTACCTGGCTCTTTTGTTCTCTTTTAGCGGACCTCTCCTCTTTTAAATCAAAAAGCCACTTGCACTGACAGCAACTTCTCTTTCCTCATGTTGTTGCCTTACTCTTTGTGTGGGTTGGTTTTTTCTTTCTTTTTTTTTTTATCCCCTTCCTACTACTTTTTCCCCCTCCTTTTTTGTTAAATCACCTGGAACACTCAAGTCTTGGCAGCCAAAAATTTCCACATGGTCTTTTACTGAATGACCCTAATCCTCCTGTCTCTTTTTCTGCCTCTGCTATCTGTGATTTCAGTTGTGTTGTTTAATTTGAGCTCCCAATCAACATGCCAGGTGTCATGGAGGCAAGGCTGGTGGTCTACACGACCATTTGCTCTGCACGAGTGGAGAAAAGAACCTTGGGTTCTACAGCACTGCTATGGAGTTCCCATCGATAAGTATATGTGTGAGATGGAAACTAGATGGGTAATGGTGCTTATGGACTAGATGTCCGGAGACTAATTTGTTTGTGGCATAGAGTAGAAATCCTACAGCACCATAAGAAGAGGTGTATGAAATAGTCTGTTCTGAAAGTGCAGAAAACAACTGCTCTGGTTTGTTCAAAGACGCTACTTCTAAACCTGTGAAATCTGCATGAGAACTGGGATATTTTAATGTGTGCTTCGAGCTCTCGGCTGTACTGAAGAGTAATGTTTCCTTGTTTCTTTTCTCCTTGTATAGCAGCCCTTGATTTGTGGGGCTTGGTTGTAGGGTAATGCTGTTTATAATGAAGTCAGAATTGGCTTTTAGAGCTTGATGAATGAAAGTCCACAGTATAAGACTGCAGCTTTTTGTGAGAGAGACATCTGTGCTATAACAAGAGCAGGAGACCCAATTTAGACAACTGTTAGAAGGAGAGCTCAAAAAAAGGAAATACTTTTTTTTTTTTTCCAGCTTAGATTAAATATTTGTACAAATAAACTTTTCTTTTCAGCTGTTCATCAGAATTGCTGCTGCACCACCAACTTGGCTTTGAATTTTGCTCTGATTGCCCAACAAGGCTGTACACGAAGAGTGTTACGGAAGAGCAGCTTAAACAAAACATGTTTGTTTTGCAGCAGAACTAGAGGCTTTGGGCTAGAGAGAGGGGAAAAAAATTTGGGGAGAGGGAAAAGATAGTGCAGAGAGAAATCTGAACAAATGAAGGAAGTGAATAGAAACTAGCTGTTGCAGTAAATACCTATGAAGCAAAAAACGCATGCAGGAGTTGAGTTCTGTGTTTTGAAAGTGAGTTACAAGAGAGGATCTGGCTTTGAATACAGTTGCAATGACTTATTCCAACTGGATCAGCTGGTTCAGTTAAAAGTGTTCCTGCCCATGAAGGTTTCTTCTTACACACACACACATACCCCAACCGCTGCTGAAACGTTTTTTACTAGAGCATTTCAAATTCAATCTGGTTAAAAGGCTACCCCTGCAATGTTGGTCACACTTAAAACCTTGCTGCATGAGACTGTCGGTGATGAAAATGCATCTACTGAGGACAGTGCTCTGGAGAGCAAGTGTCTTTGACACAAGAGGATTGCTTCTTGTTTGGTTTAAAGAGAGCTCCAATCCTTTGAGGAAACTTCTCATAAATCTGTTTGGTAAAGCAACCCTGTTAAGAACAGGGGTACTCAAATCACTGGGATTAAAGCCCAGATGGACACCGTCTCTGACTGAGACGGCTCAGGAGAGGATTAAGGAGCAGCGTAAGTGGGGAACTCCTGGTGAAGAGGAGAGGGATGCTGAGCGTGCTGTCCTGGGCTATTCCTCAGCACTAACAGTAACGGAGCCTTTCGGTTCTTAGGCTTCTTGGAGCAGATGCAAGGCTAGTGTGTTGAGAGATTTTTGACGGCTGATCAGAAACACTGGAAGCAGGAGCTTTTAGAGGGAACATATAATGATGTAGTGGTGTTCTATGCTATTTACTGCCACAGTCACTGTTTTCTAGAACATTATTTCTCACCAGGAAGAAAATAAACTATATACCATGCGATTTTTAGAATCAACACAACTGTGGGTATTTTAATGGTTTTACTTGGAATATTCTGACCGATTTTCCTAAAAGTCTCGTTGTTTCTTACCCTTTTTTCATCCTCCATTTGACCAGAATAAAACTAATTATGCCAAATAAAACTACTGTATTTGTATTTCTTTCATCCCTTGTAATGTGTTTTTTACCTCTTCCTCCCTAGCTTTCTATCAAAAGACAAAGTAATTGTGACTTTCAGATAGTTGTGAGGATACTGTTGAGTGGTTCCTCTGGAAAGGGTGTTTGGGAAAACTGTCAAAGTAATGGTGGAACAGCTCTTGGTGTGCTCGTTGTTCTGGTTAAATTCTCTACGTAAAGATGCCCTTGCTAAGTAAGAGAACAGCATTTTTATGTATGACCCTAAATGTATTGGGAGGGGAAAAAAAACCAACCAAACAGTGGCAAAGTTATGTATATGTTTTTGGGACACATGGAAGGATTTTATTCCAGATTTGCTCTTCTCTAATTCTCTCTGCCTCTGCTTTAGCCCACTCTGTGAACAGATGACTTGGAGGTTTATTTTCAAAGTTTGTGACTTACAGTGCAATGTGGCTTCTTGGAGTTATGTTCTGTATTTTCACATTCATGAGATTTTAAACACAGATTTTCTGATGTGAGAAAGAAAACAAGCAATGTGTGCTTGTTCTTCCCAAAATAGCTAACACTTCTTCCTTATTGGAGTGGATATCTCAAATACTCTGTGTTCTGATAAAAATATTACAAATTTCAGTGCTTTTTACAAGCTTTTTTGTTTCATTAATCTTTATTGAGATTGAAATCTGTCATTTCTTTTACCTCTTGATAGGTGCTGGATAGTTTGTTAGCTCAGTATGGAACAGTGGAGAACTGTGAGCAAGGTATGACTCTGCTCTCAAATTGCTTTTAAATTTGTAGCGGGAAGTAAGTGCACGCTGAACTTAACCTCTTTCCATTGCATTTTCCTCTCTAGTGAACACTGACACGGAGACTGCAGTTGTAAATGTAACATACGGCAATAAGGACCAGGCTAGACAGTAAGTATTTTATTTACTTGTTACTGTTGTCTAACTTGAATTTTGGAGTTCACATTGTTGCTATTTTTACATTCAGCTTTGCTCCTGATAAATTAATCGATGAAATGATCATGAAGGATGAACTTTCTTAAAAGTCCCTTGGTCTTCCACTTGCCAAATCTTGTGTGCTTTGCCCTAACTTGCAATTTTTTTTTCCATCAGCTTCTCCTGCACTTTGATCAAAAATAAATTAAGAATTTTGAAAATTGAAAATTTGGGTGAAATTATTTGACTGGGGAGAACAGAAGGTTAATGATAGGCCAATGACAGAGGACGGGAGTTATTGCTTGATGATTTTTCAACCATGTATTAAAAAAGCTTTGTAAGGCCTTTTTACGGTGTTGGTTGTTCTCTGCCTTCTGGTTATCAGCTGCATTCATCTCCTATTTGTTTCTGTTGATTTTCTATCATTTTCCCTTACGAAATTCTTATTTTTTTTAATTAGAAAATTTAATGCAGCTTCCAAACACATAAAAGGTTGTAACCCGAAAAACCTAAAAAAGTTTATTTGGGCTTTTTGAATTTTAGGCCACACTTTCTGCTTGCTTATACCTTCAGTAATTGATAACTCTTAATCTAGATATGAAAAATTTAAAAATATAATGCTTTACTTTCTTAATCAATGGTTGTATATCCTTTTCCTTTAAATTTTCCTTTAAGCATCCATATTACACTATAGGTTTAATTTTGCTTTTCCACCACAGGTAGCAAAAGGACTTGTGTGTTCCTTAACTTTTTTATCTGGTGACATAAACATATTCTTCCCCTCTTTCTAGCCATAGCAGGTTAGACAAAACCAAACCCATGGAATAGTCTACAATGATCTTTTGATTTTAACTTTGAAATTTCTGCCACCTTGTGGCTAACTAAAATCAGCAGCTAAGATGTAGAGTATGCTTATGGTATGCATTAATTCAAAATTACAAATGAAATAATATTTGTACATATAATTAAGTAATTATGACTTCTGTGTGACTTGAATGCAACACATGTATTTAATCTTTTAAAGTGTTAGGTTACTTGTTAGTGTATTCTAAACAAATGTGATGGGAAACTTGTGTCGGTAGTGTCTCCTCTATACACTGGGGCTGAAGGAAACAATGTTTTTCTTGAATTCACTTGAATTCATATTAACTTCTCTCAAAACCCAAAACATTCAAAAAGTTCTTCTTCAGGTTCTTATGTTGTTTTTAAATCTGTTGCATGGTAATTAAGAAAAATGTTGACTTTCTAGTTTTGAATAAACCCATGGTGCAATGTTAAAAATGAATGCTACGTGTGCCAGTTCCTTCTTTAAAAATGTAGGAAGGAAGTACCTAAAATACCATGGAAAGAAGCATGATGCATATTTTTGAGCTGTCTGTCTGATGTGGGTTCCTGGACTTGTGCACTCCCTTCTGAAGTTGAAAACAACAGCACACAGTTTCTTCCTCCTGTATTTCTCTCCTCAAATTGTACTTGTTAAACTCTAAGGTCAATTCTGAGGAAATGATGAGATAAGCCAAGTCTGTGAAGAAGCATCTAAGATTAAAATATTGTTTTGCCTGAGAAATCACGTGACAATAACTGAAAACATCTTGAGTTTGAAGCAGGTGAATTAGCGTTCTCTATGGATGTTGCAGGAGGACCTGAAGTGATGCAGGTTGAACATAGAGTTTGGTTGCCTTGAAACATGTAGAGCAATTGGAGGAACCTTGATTTGCTTTTGTGAATGGTTTGATTATGGACACAGAGTTTTCTAGAGGGATGAGTCCTTTTTATGTTCAGAAAATGTTAGCTCAGACTGGCTGGGTCCAGGATGCAACCTTGCAATCGTTTAGGAGAGACCCCTGAGAGAAGAAGTGGCTGGATAGAGGGTTTTTTTCTAGGAAGAAACCTGGGAGGAATTGCAATCACTACAGAACCTGCGCATGTATGGCTTTTCCGTTGTGCCTGTGGTGGTGTCTCAGTTGAATGGTTTTCGCAGACATGACCTAGCTTTTCTTCTTGGAACTGGCTGTGGTGGACAGCAATGGCCGTGGAGGAGGAGTGGTGTACAAGTGCTGAGAGCTGATAAAAGGTGGTGTTGGTCAGCTAACGCCGTACTATGAGTAACAAAAATTGCTTTCTCGAAAACTGCTTAGTTGTTGAGAATCAGCAGCTGATAACAAGCTTTGTATTTTGAAACTTAGCTGTTTAGGGTAAATGATGCTCTCAGCCATGACTTTTGGAGCAGACAGTGTGATGTGAAGCTTTCTATGGTGCTGCATACAGTGGATCCTCAGTTCTAATTATGTGTCTTCTGCACTTTTTGCAGTGCACAGTCAGTAGTGCTGGCCGACAAAGCATGCAAAGTTGGCCACTTCCCTGCTGGATAGACTGTATGGCATCGCTGTGCCTGCTGGAGTGTGTACTGGCAATGATGTGTGGTGAGGGCAGTGTAACACAATCTGGAGATATTTTTGATAATCAGCTCTAAACAAGTGTGGTATGCATTGCTTGGAGGATGTTACTTTTGAACAAAACCTTTGGTTCCACCCAGCTGGGAAACTGAGCTGCCTTTTGTCTTGCAAGTCAAGAAAAAAGTGTTTTTTTTCCTCTAGGCTGGTACTGCAGTTGCAGCATACTCAATACCGGGCCGCTTCCCAAATTGGAAACTGAAATCAGTGAAGAATGCTGCAGTCCTTTTGAGAAACAGGTCTTGGACAGAGCACACAGCACCCAAAATCTGAGATGTGCACAGTTATTGACTTCTAGTTGGAACCGAGGTCTATTGTTTTGACCTGTTGTAATGATGTCTTTCTTTTCCTAGCTGGACAGAAAAAGCAGGATGCTGCTCCTCATCTTTATGTGGCCAGAGCAGGGGAGCCAGCATGGCAGGTCAGATACTTGTGGGAAGCCCTGCAGGTTTGTGTAGACGTGTACAGAAAGCAGAGAGCCAAGCACGGGCCTGGTAAACCACCCTTCGTTCTCTGGGACTGTGGGTAGCAAGGAGAAGGCTGGGACAGCTAGGGCATCTCTGTGACCCCATCCCTCCCCTCCTCTCCTGCAACACACTTGGGAGGAGGAGGGAGTTGCTCTGACTTGGAAACTGCCCTGCCCTGTCCTTCCCAGAAGCTGCAGAGGGCCTTACCAAAGCATGTGCACACTGCTGTGGCACATGCAACTGCTGAACGTCATGGTGGGATATGGAATATTTGGAAGAGAGGACAAGTGGCAGAGCCTGGAGCCCATGGTTCAGTTTGAACAATCCAACCATCTGCATGTAGGTACTGAGGCAGCTTGGGACCTGCTTGCCAAAGGGCACCCCCTTTTCTCCCTGACTGCAACCAGCAGGACATGCTGACCCTGTCCTTGTGACGTGCTGCCACCTAAATTATGGCTGTTATCTTCAAAAGTTATACCACCTCCTCTTTCCTTCCCCAGAGTCCAGTGTGTAGGTGTCTAGTGCATGCCACAGGATTTAGCTCTGCCCAGGATTATAGAAGGGAAATTTTGTGCAAAGTTGGCCTCAAATATATGGAGTGGGTATATATTGTTCTAGTATGGGGCTGGGTGTTTATTTTTTATCTTATTTTTTAGCTCAGGAATGAGGTTCAAGTGGTGGTTGGGTCTTGTAACTGATGGTGTATTTTAAATGCCGTCTGCAATGCGAGGTGTTCAGGATCTGCATCTTTGCAGATCTAAGTAGGTATATTACTTTGAGAGTTAAGATAGTAGTGGTCACCTTTTAATTAGAATACTTGCGAAAAGGAACGTTTTTTTTGCCCTTTCAATGAAGTACAGAGCTACGTGTGTGCATACAACATGAGTCCTTGATGAAAGAATAAGAGTTCAGATAACTAATACTTTTACATGCTATCACAGGTCATGGCTAATGTTGCCATAGGAACGATAATACTGAAAATTCAGTGGTGTATGATTTTAAGCTTAGATTTATTTTTTGCTTTGTTTTTATTTTCAGAAATACTAATGAAAACTGTATTTTTACCTAATGCAAAAAAACCCCAACCCAAATCATTACGCCAAAGACAAATTACCGTGTATATCTGTCTTCTCAGTATGCAAATATATCTGTTCAGGGGGGAAAAAAGAAAGGTGGTGTACGTACGAGCTGCATGTGGGAGTGAAATATATTCTCCATCTAGTGCTTAGTGTCATCGCGCTATCAATGGATGAATGATTTCCAGCACAAGACTCAGTGCTTTTACTGTGTTCATTTATCTAGGATGTTTAACCTCCACTAGCATCAGAAGGGAGAAGGCTGGGCAAACGTCCTCTCACGAGAGGACAGCGGTGAGATGTCATTTTTATGGGGAAAACCTCAGGTGACTAATTTACAAAATATTTGTTTAAAGGTTTCATTTTTGTGTAGGGATCCGCTTACTTTTGAGCAGGTGTCACGTGAACATAAGCCAGGCTGCTGTACATCTTAGCAGAGCATAGGCAGTAGTCGCTGCAGTCTCTTAATTTATTTGTTTTATAAAAAAATTCTGGACAACACTGAGATTCCTATGTAACAGCTATGGCTGGTATATGAAATGGAAACATTTTCCATTTCCTCTAAATATTAATTTTTAAAGAAGATTTGGGAGAGGAGGGAACCTTTTGATGAGAAATTTTACTGAATTTTTATCTGTATTTGTCTTCATTAAGAGCCTCTAAGGCTTTTATCCTTTGTGTAAATGATGGTTTGTGGGTTGTTTCAGTAGGCACCTCTGACAGAAGTAACCAGCACAGCCTTTGTTAACTTGTGGTTGCAGAAGGAGACCCCAGCCCTGTTTGGGAAGGCAGAAATCTTTGTGGAAAGGCAGAGGTGATGTTGCTGTGTTTTGAACTTGATTTTCTGAGGTGGTCAGTCAATGTGAGCGTGTGCTGTACAAAAGGAGATGGATTTAACATGCACTTAGTGGACTGCAACAATGATGGTAGCTTTGACTGAAACGGGTGGCACTAGGACTGTGAAAAATCAGTTGCTTTCCTCTGAGGCTCAGGCTTTCCCAGGGAGCGGGGATGGCTCTCCTGATAGCCCTAGATGCTGTTTTACAGGAATTTGTATCCTCTAGAAGACGGTTTTTAATTGCTTACCTCTCCTTCAAAAAGAAACCTCTCTTGGTTTCTTTTTTCTCCTCCTCACCCCCCTGAACCAGTGCCTAGGTGCCTCTAAAATTTTGGTGCTGATGGACTGCTGAGCCATCACCTTGACTGTTTGGAGCCTTATATTTTGTGCCCAAAAATTTATAAAAATTAGTGCAGAACTGTTAAATAAAGGTGTATGACAATACTTTAAGAACCTAGTGAAAACTTTCAAATGTGAAGGCCAGGATCAATGGCCAAAGTGACTTTTCAAAAGCGGTGAGCTTGTGTCTTCTGTAAGAAATGTACCAGAACTGCATCAGATTTGCTGCATCACTGAAAATTAGTTACCTTGGCATTCCCCTGTGTGTGCCCAAATCGGTGCAGAATGTGGGACTACCTACCTAGGAAACATCAGTTCCATAAAAGGTTTGGGAGAGCAGTTGTTAATTACTGACTCTTATTCTGACTTCTCATGACTTGAACGAGCCAAATTATAAAACAAGTCAGCCTATAAAATCTGGAGAACTCTGGCTCAGAAGGTGAATTAGTTATTTTAAAGTTTTCTCTATAAATACCTAGACTAATTTAAAAAAGTGATACTACTGTAGTATCTCTAGTATACTAGAGAATCTACTATACAGTACTACAGATATTGTAGTATCTAACTAGAGAAATTAACTTTAAGCATGTGTGCTTTCAAATACTTGCTCAAAAACAACCCGTCCAATATTTTTTAGTGTGCTATTTTTTCATGTCCTCACATGGTAGGGGTGGCCGGGGATTGTTCACTGCTGACATGATGAATTTTCCACGATGGCAAATGAACTTTTCTCAGCTTGCTTTGAATTTAAAGTGCTTATAGTCATATAAAACCATTTAGCAATTTATAAATTGTTCTTAAGTAGAAAAATTCCAACCTTCTTTCCAGGAAAAGTATGGTGCATATATATATATATCTATATATATCTGCCAGTTGTTGATGTATAATGTTTGTTGTGAAAATATGATAGGTATGTAGTTCGGTTCCAAACAAAAAGCCTAGTCTTTTCCTCCCCTACGGCTTCTAAGGAAAAGTGAGAAGTCTCATGCACTGGTTTAATGTAAGGTTTTGTATTAGAGCTGGGATCCTGGTCTAAGATGTTTTAAAGCCAGAGGAGATTTGGGAAAGAAGCAATGCCTGAACTTGTCCAATGAATGTGTGGTAGGGAATGAATTGGGATGGATGTCAATCTGGAGCCTACCAGCACGTTTGTGAAATTGTTGGTGCTCATCTCTCCAGCATCTTGAGATCTGGTTCCAAAAGAAACAGTGCAGTGTAACTGTACTGTCTGGTGGTGCCATTTCCGTCCCTGGTAGCAATTCAGCTTTTTGGCTGATTTCAGTAAGACTCAACCCAGAAATAGAGGCCTCAGATATTTGCAACCATTAAGAGCTTAATATGCTCAGGTTGCATAAAAAGGAAAGACTTCAGACTTCTTTCCTGATAGGATCTCCACAGGAGAGACTTAGATTTCCAATGCCTGAAAGGCATTTTGCTATGCAGAAACTAAAACTTCAGAGGCAAATCCATAGGAGTACAAGTTTCACTAGTCTGGCTGCTCACTGCCCTGTTTTGTAAACATGGCTTTCTGTGTAATAAAGTGCTCTTCAAAGTCCATGGAGTAAAAGTTAAGAAAAGTCAGCTTTGAAATAGCCTCAGCAAATTTTAATCCAGCTTTCTTTTGCCATGTGCTGTAAGAGATTCTTCTGTTGTGGGAGCAATTACACTCCTGCTCTGTTCCCAAAGGACCCATGTCTCATTTGGTGAACAGAAGTATTTAATGAGCAGTGATCAGTTATTCAATATTTTGCTTTCCTTGTTCATTGGCGTTGCCTTGGGCCTTATTTATTACCAGCCCTTATTAAACGCTGCTCCGAGGGCACAAATTAGTTGTTTTCTCATGAGCTCTTTACTGTCCAACTGGAGTATTTGAAGCTGCTGGTTCAGCCCCTGGGAGATGAGGGGCATGCTGTCCTCAGTACCCAGGTACCACTTCGTACCTGCAAACCTCTTGCTTGGCTTCAACAGCTGCTTGAGACACAGACTGTCAAATAGGACACCCAGGAAATGAACAGTACTTTTCACTGGCTGCCCTTGAAAATTTAGGCGACTGGCTTGCATCTTTCTTTATCTCTGCAGTTGAGGCAGGAGGCAAAGTGTTGCTGAGGTTAGCCTTTGGTAAACTGGCAGTAAACACCTGCAAATGTGTGTGAACAGAGGGGGACTGGGTTAAGTTTCTGAATTTCAGAGGACTTGCTCCAGAGCATACAGTTATTGGAGCTTTTTAACAAAAGCGTTGGTGGGTTCTTTAATATGAGATGGAAATGTCCTTCGTTCCACTGCTGTTTTTAATTTCGATTTTGTCTTTAAGCACAATCTATCAGTAATCTTTGGTCCAAGGTTGAGCCTGGCGTTTATAAACTACTCCAAATCAATGCATGTATGTTTCAGTGATATCAATATCATATTGTTGATAATGTTGGTCTATGCCTTCTGTAGAGAAACTTGAAGTGTCTTTCTTGGGCAAAGACGTTGATTCTGTATCACTAGTTTACCAGTGTGTTTTGTGTAGATTAGTTATTCCTACTGTTTCCCGGATCAATTAATCATACTGACTCTACCCTGTTTGTAAGTGGAAGATCTTCTACCCTCCAGAAATCTGTTATTTTAGAGTTATGCTCCCTCTGCGAAGAGGAGACCAGCAGGTTGGGTTGACTTGCAAACTTGGCCCCACCTTGGTTAGCAAGAGGGTCTGGGCAGAGGTAGAGCGTAGCGACTGGGTGGTTAATCAGTGTGATGGACCACAGTACGAGTGCCTTTTGTGTACTTGGGCAGTAGCCCTCTGTGATATTTAACAGAGGGCTCTGTTTTGCCTAAAAGCACAAGAGAACTTGAAATACCATTTAAACACCTTTGCATCTATGGAGAGTTTAACAGCTGTGTTGGCTTTAATTTCATAGGATCATAGAATTGTCTAGGTTGGAAGGGACTTTTCAGATCATAGAGTCCAACCATCAATGTAACTCAATAGCTGAATTTCTCTGATTTTTATGGGGGTTACTGAAGGTTATGGATTGATTACCTCTGGACTAATTTGCAGGAAACATAATTTTAAAGAAGAGAGAGCTGTTTGACTTCAAGCGATCAACTTATCTCCTTTACCCCTACCAGCTCTGTGACTTGCAGAATGCTGCATATGTATCATGCAGTGCAGAATTTTATGGAATTCGGCTTTTTTATCAGAATCAACAGTCAAGCAACCAAACCTTACTGAAATCAATGGATGTTGGCAACTGAGTTCCTTAGACTTCTTTGACATGAATGTCCCTGCCCAGGAGCGAGGAAGCTGTGAGTAAGCCAACCTCAGCCTGACCAACAGCTGGATACGAAGAGCCTTACTAACTAATGCCTTACATCTATTCCCTGGTTAACTTTTAAACCTGCTTACAACATGACTAGTTGATAAGTTGCAAGGTGCTGTTGTGGTCTGGTAAGTGGTGTTTCAAATGCCATTGACTGGCTTTGAACGCTTTCTTTCCTGCTGAGAATATGAACCAGGAGCTGTCTTTCATACCTTTTTTTTTTACTTTTTTTTTTCTTTCCCCCCTCTCATAGCTGTGTCAGTTATTGCAAAAACTCCAGCCAAATAGCTGTGCTGGCAAAAACCCTAATGAAGGTGCTGTGATAGCAGCTAAAAAGTTTTCCCTCTGGTGCAGCTTTAATTCTATTTGGGAAACTGATTTAAATTAAATCAGGCAAAAGAATGCTTTTGAGTGTATAAGCTCTGTCTCCTGTGAGGTTTTGCTGATAGGGTTGCACCAGCAAAACCTTTAACGTGCACAGAAGCCCAGAGCAAGCAAGAACTAACTTGTAGTCCTTAATATGGTGACTGGAAAAAAAAAAAAGAAAAAGAAAAAGTTGCATAATCAAAGCCTTGACTGAAGAATTCTGAATGTAACTTTTCACCCTGGAACCAGTTTTTAGCTTTGTCATGTGATTTAGAAAGAGCAGAAGTCTATGTCTGAATGACTTGTCATTTCATAAGGCCCTGTACGTGACTGTGTTGTGTTTTTTTTATTTCTCCTCTCTCCTCCCCTTTGCAAATAAACAGAGCAATAGAAAAACTGAATGGGTTTCAGCTTGAAAACTATTCCTTGAAAGTCGCATACATCCCTGATGAAATGGCAGCCCAGCAACCTCCGCAACAACATCCCCAGGGAAGACGTGGATTTGGACAGAGGGGTCCACCAAGGCAAGGGTCACCCGGCGCAACCACAAGGCAGAAACCACAGTCGGACGTTCCTCTACGGATGCTGGTTCCCACACAGTTCGTAGGAGCCATTATTGGCAAAGAAGGAGCGACAATCAGAAACATTACAAAGCAGACACAGTCCAAGTAAGTTACTTTACAAAACTGTAATTGTAAGCTTTAATATTATGTCCTCATCTCCCATGTAAAGGGAAACTTGTGTAACTGCACAACTAACCTGTGTGGCCACAGAGGAAATGAAGATAACAGTCAATAGGAAATCTTTTGCAAGATTTATTTAAGGACTGGATTCTGTCCTTAAATCATGTTCAAATGCTAGGTGACTTGTTTCTCCCTTTAAAAAAAAAAAAAAAAAATTAGGCAGTGCTAGTACTGGAGAGTTTCCTTACAGATATACCTAGTAAGGTTCTGGCACAAAAAGTGAAAGTGAAAGATCAGTAATACATTGATCTGTGGGACATACAGTCAGTGTGGTGACGTATCCAAGTCTTTAAGTGTTTATTCTAGCTTTTGTCTAATTCAGGGCATTCTGCAGATTTATAAATGTTTTCAATTCAAGAGGGAGGAAAAAAAAAATCATCAAACTTTCTGGCTCCCCTCACTACTCCTTATGCTTCACCGCCGTGTATTTCTGGTGAATACGTTTCTTTCCATCAAATTGCAGGCCACACCAAAACACAGATGAGGGAAATCCACAGGAGGCAAAAAGCAAGCTGCTAAGTGACCTAAGGAGCTTAGGGCACTAGGGTCTAGAGACGCTGGAGGAGATTGTTTTCAGTGTGCGTTAAATAAATCCCTACCCACAAGGAGGAGCTTAGCGCAGATGCAGAGGGAGGTAGGGATTGTATTCAAAGAATTCTTCCGGGATACCCCTCAGAGCAGAGAGTGAAAGATGCTGTCTTCAGCAGTACACTGGTACGAGCCCCCAGCGCTGTAGTTACAGCAGGCAAGACCTGTAAATGAGCTGAACACGATGGGTGTGAGGGTGGGTGGCTTCAGTTTTGAGAGCAGTTAATGAGGATAAGGGAGTCCTCTCTAACTACACCCCCCCACAAACAAACAGGCTCCCCCTCCCTCCCTCAAACCCAGGATTATCATGATGCTCCTTTCAACCTCTCATTATCATGTTGTAACCCAGGAGATTATTTGCTGTGTTTAACAACACAGATTTAAAAGATTTGTGGTGTCCTGACAAGACTTGGTTGTAGTTTGCCTCTGGGTAACCAGTTTTTCAGGTGATATCTAAAATGTCTAATTCTCAGACTATAAAAATCCTGGAAGATTGGCATAAGGAAAGCTTTTATCTCTTAAAAGAAGGCTGGACAGAGCAGAAATAATCATAGGTTGTTTGGGGGATAAAAAAAGAAATATCACCTACTTCCAGTTGCAACAAGAATGGCCGTGGGCTTCTTTGTTTCATGATGCAACGTTTACTAAAAGAATTTTCAATAACAGAAAGAACAGGAAAAATGAAGGGGTTCACTGAAAAGCAGCCAGCGTTGGTTGTTAAGTTTGGAAATAGCTATGATTTGGAGGAGAGGGGAGGGGAAGAAGCAAAAAGCAGAGGTGGAAAGAGTATGTGACCTACAGTTACTGTCAGAGTACAAATAATATCCAAGGAACTGTCTTGATGCAGGTCAAAATTAATTCTTGTTAAATTCCTAGAGCTATACAAACCATGGTGTAGACTAAGACTAGTGGTTTTAGAGTGGTAGAGAGCAGAGCTAGAGGAAAGGTAATGTCAGGACAAACTTCAGGCTTAAAAAGCACGGAAAAGTAATCTCGAGGATAAAAACAAGTACCATGATGCTACTTTGCCAGCAGAGAAGTGCTAGGAAGCTCTGCTGCTGAGGTCATTAAAAAATACAAGGTTGGACAAAGCCTGACTGTACTGTACCTGCACAGTCATCATTAGTGGAGNGTGAGGCCCCACCTGGAGTACTGTGTCCAGTTCTGGGCTCCCCAGCTCAAGAGGGACAAGGAATTGCTGGAGAGGGTGCAGCATAGGGCTACTAAGATGATTAGGGGACTGGAACACCTCTCATATGAAGATAGACTAAGGGAATTAGGTCTCTTTAGCCTGGAAAAGAGGCGTCTGAGAGGGGACCTAATTAACACTTATAAATACTTGAAGGGTGGGTGTCAGGAGGATGGGGCCAGGCTCTTTTCAGTGGTGCCCAGTGATAGGACAAGGGGTAACGGGCACAAACTTGAGCATAGGAAGTTCCACCTAAACATGAGGAGGAACTTCTTTACCTTGAGGGTGGCAGAGCACTGGAACAAGCTGCCCAGGGAGGTGGTGGAGTCTCCGTCTCTGGAGACATTCAAAACCCGCCTGGACGTGTTCCTGTGTAACCTGCTCTAAGGTGGCCCTGCTCTGGCAGGGGGGTTGGACTAGATGATCTACTAAGGTCCCTTCCAACCCTAGGATTCTATGATTCTATGATTCTATTGGGAAAGCTTGATGAAATGTTGTCTTTTGTGGTTTACCACAGATTGTCTATCTAACAACCCCCCCAAATATCTTGATTGGAGTTAAATGAGGAAAGGAGATCCCAGAGTCCACAAAGATGAGGTTTAGCTGGTAAAATCAGCTAAAGGTTTAAAGGAGAGGCTCTTTATGACATACAAAAAAATAGTATTTAGGAGGTGTTTAAGTAGTTGTGTACTTTGTACAATTAAAGCACTTAAATGTAGTCAGTGTTAACTTACAATAAATTAATTTTATGAGTTGGGAAAATGCAAGGCTTACCATACTGTACATGGTTACAGTTAGTGTTTTTCTTTCTTTCAAGAATTGATATTCATCGTAAAGAGAATGCAGGTGCTGCTGAGAAACCAATTACCATCCACTCTACTCCTGAAGGCTGCTCAACGGCTTGTAAAATTATTATGGAGATCATGCAAAAGGAAGCTCAAGATACTAAATTGTGAGTAAAAGGCATTTCATTGTGGAGACATTAAAAATTCTGAGTTCTTGTCGACTCCAGTTAAAGATGCAGTCTTTTAAAAACTGTTTAACAAGTGAATCTTTGCCATTGTCCATATTTAAGTAGTTAAAGGAACTAAGACGTTTTTCCTTTCAGGACAGTCTACTTGCTTAATTAGCCCCAGCACACATCTGCCTTTTCAGCCATTGTCTGGCTGTGACTTTGAGGTGAACTGGAGCAAATACTGAAGTTTCTCGAACAACTAATAGCTTTTAATCAGAGTGAGCATAACAAGTTGCGAGCTCACACTAAAAGCTCTAAGGTATATTTCTTCCTTCCCAACAGCTTTTGCTATTTCCGCCTGAGTTTTATTTAGCAGGTATGTTACAATGGAAGCTATAGGTGGTAGCGCTGAAATGTATGTTGCAGTTGGACTCATTCTGCATCTAGTATAAACATGTGTAAGTAAATGGGAATTGTAGTCATCTGTATGAAAATAAAATTCATCCATAATGTACATAAAAGCCTTGCACTCCGGTCTCAAAAAGTCTCACTGGGTGTAACCTCCATTACAGTACAGAAGAAATTCCCCTGAAGATTTTGGCACATAACAACTTTGTTGGCCGACTTATTGGCAAAGAAGGAAGAAACCTGAAGAAAATCGAACAGGACACAGATACTAAAATCACGATATCTCCGTAAGTTCTCGATGGCCTAATCTTTTGGTGAGATGTCTCAAATAGCAGCAATGCTGCTGCAATACATTCAGGTACAGAGTTCTTACAAAAATATTATGTGTGTTTTGAAGGCTGAGATAACAGCCTTTCCGAGTCCTTTCCATAATGTGGATTAAACTGTTACTTAAGCTCAGATAAATTTAATGCAAACAGTGAGTTTTCATTGTAAACTCAGCTAAGAGCAAGCCTAAAAATACCATAGGCTCTGTGGAGCCCATGTTAGACGATATTTTAAGCATTGGTTGTTTTTAACATATTATACCATATGTAATGATGAGTGGTTTAAACTATAAGCCTGGATCGGTTCTGAGCTATGTGTGAAAATGAGTGAAACTGGTGACGTTTTGGTTTCTGGTATAGACTAGATTTTTGGACGAGAGGGCAGGAAATAAAGCAAATGAATACTGAAAAAAGTATTTTTAGTAGCAGTTCTGTCCCTCTTGTCCATTAGCAGCCAAACAGGGGTACATTGACTAGTCTGCTTCAAAGCAATAGCTTTTGGTCCGTGATTTAGTGAAGGTAACTGGGACCTGTTCAAATTTAGCTGAGATTAAACAGGAGTTTTCATCTTCACTGGAAATCTGCAAATCGCTGATTAGATCAACATCACTGTAGAAGCTTGGCTGTTAATAGTAGTTTTACCCTGGAGTGATATCCTCAGAGAACCTTCTGTTCTGAATAACGAATACTCTGGTGTGAACTTCCAAGCATTTGAGGGCATCCTGGACTTAGGCTTTAGCCAGGGGGCTATAGGGTGTTGGAAAGGGAGAAAGTTTGGAAGACACATGAAGACATTTGAAGAGGTGTGAATACACACAGAAGACTGGATTAAAAAAAAAAGAAAATACTTGAAATAAAGGCAAGGAAGCTAAAAGTGAATGAGATTCCTCAAAAAGAGGAAATTCAAAATTGGGTGAAAGAACCTCAGACTTTCCTGAAGGTATGTAAACCTTTGTGGAATTAGTCTGACGAAGAGAAGTGAATCAATTGGAGAAAAAGCACCCAAATAAGTCTACTTGAAGAATAGGTTTTGTAAGACCTTTTTTGTAAGTGTGCTCTCTGAAATGTGTTGGCATAAACATTTTGTTTGCAAAGAGTACGCAGAATGTTAATGCTATTTTTTAAAATGGAAAAAAAATATGTACAGGGTAAATGGGATAATGGTCTTCATTCCGTGAAACCAACTTGTCTTTATTGCTGATGACACAAATAACACATTGTCTGTAAACGCTCACTGAGTACTTTTTAATTCAGCAAGTTAATGGTTTATTTGCATTAAAATCTTGGCCTCAAGCTCATACGTGTTATGCTATGCCTGAAATAGCCCCATGAAGCTGCCTGGTTTAATTGGTACGTAAAAGATAGCATACATGCCCATTGGTTCTGCTTTGTCTAATTAGTCTTTCTCCCAATTTCTTCATTTAGGCTTTTTGGTAAGCTTGTCCATAAAGTTAAAGTAAGGCAGCTGGTTTGGGAAAATGTTTCCTCTCTTCTTTGGGATGCTTTCCACCACTTTTCTTCCCGAGGCAGTAACTCAGTGCTCGCACACTGGAAACTTAGATTGCCTTGTGGATGCGTTTCATGCTTGCCGCTGCATAACTTGAGATGCGCAGGTTGCCACGTTACCCACTGTGCAAGAAAGCAAGCCATGCATGCTGCTTCCTCTCTCTTCCTCCTTCCTACCTTGGGCTTCCTCACTCACCCCTCCTGCATCCTGCTCTGAAGCTTTTTTTTTATCTTAACCCCTTCAACTCACCTTTTCTCAGTAGATGGATATGCCACGGCTTCCCAGTCAGTTTCTTCCATTTTACCATAGTAGCTCAGTGTTTGTTGCCTAACAAAGCACTAGTTTAATGCCGTAACCCTTTCATTTTTCCCTGAGGAATTGCTAGTGTTTCACAGCAAATGCTGACTGCACACAGCTTTTGGTTTTCCTGTTATGAGGATTTGGAGGCTCTCCTGCAGTTTCACTGAGGGTTGGGCTTTTTTCCCTCCGCCTTCCTTAAGGAATCCACCGTTGTTCTCAAGGAAAGAAAGTTTATGGTCTGTGTTTCTGGGATGTCTAAAATGTCTGAAGCCCCCTCTCTGTTGGTAGGGCTGGTGTGGAGTGTGAAGCTGAATGGTGCAGCTCATGTTTCTGCAGGGCATGATGGTTTCCATCTTGCGCTGCACCTACGCACGTCTCAACCATCTGACGCCACACCTTGTGGAGGTGGTTTTTGTTGCGTTTGCTGTGAGGACAGAGTTTCTCCAGATTCTCCGAGAACTGTGTTTTGAGCCCTGTTATGAATTGATACTGCGCTCTTTGGAGGGCAAACTTGACACGGTTGGATAGCATCGAATGAATAAACCTGGATTACCCTCCACTGTTTGCTAATCAATTGTGCTTCTGTTTCATTTGCAGATTGCAGGACTTGACACTCTATAATCCGGAAAGGACCATTACAGTTAAAGGCAGTATTGAAACTTGTGCCAAGGCTGAGGAAGAAATTATGAAGAAAATCAGGGAGTCCTATGAAAATGATATTGCTGCTATGAATGTGAGTTGTATTGTGGCACGGGCCCTTTATGGAGCTAGAACCACAGAAAGGTTTAGGTGTGAGGGACAGGTCAGTCACCTAGCCCAGCAGGGGGGTTGCTCAATATAGGGTCTATATTAAATGTTAATGAGGCTGTTAATGAGTTAAATGAGGTTGTGTAGGGACTTGTCCCCTTTTGAAGGCCTCCATGGGTAGAAAGTCCACAGTCTCTGGGCAGCCTGTCCCCTGTCTCACAATGAAAACTTCTTTGTATTAATTTGTGGGACTTGAGCGAGGTTTTTTGTTACTTATGTATGTATACCATTTTAATGAAGGATTCTTCTGGTTTGTTTTGAGAAGGGGAACTGAGAAATTGATTTTGATTGAGGAAATGAATGAGCATTTCACTTTTTTCTTGTTACAAAAATCTGAAGGAATGTGTGTTTATGTACTGTTGTGGTTTATGTGCTCTAGTTTAGAGACTGGGAATCACTACTTCTTGTTAAAAGTGTAACAACGTACAGAAGATCTGTCCTGCTTTCAGTTACTTAAATTAAGAAGGCTTTATTAAGGTTTTTCTTGATATGGATGATAAAGGCATTTAGTTATTCAAAGATGATTGGAGATTGTATAACAAAACCAACGCACCTCATTAGTTTGCCAAAGTATTACTAATGCATATTGAGAAATGATTGAGATTTTTGATAAGCTATGAAGAGCTTTTTGTGTGTGCATCCAAATCTTATGGTCTAGAATCAGAATGGAAATATTTTTTCAGTTTATGGTAGTATCTGATTTTCTAGAAATGGCTGTTCTTCATGATTTCCCTACCAGCTGGAGAGAATATTCTCCCTGCTTTTCCCCTCTCTCCCATACTATAAGCGAATCGCAGGACACAAACTACACACAAAGACACATAAAGTATTTTATAGTGGTACATTTTTGCTTTGTATAGCAAGTAGGAACACGGGGTGAGCTTGAGGCTTGCTCTGCTGTTTGGCAAAGGTGTTAAGCAGAAAACTACCTCTGTTACTGAAATCTGATGGATTTCCATCTTAGTTTGTAGTGATTATTAGGGTATTTTTTTTAGTAAGTGAAGCTTTTCTGGTTTTTTTTGTTGGTGTCTCATGAGTGGCTTATCTTGATGGCCTAAGATGGTGCCTGTCTTTAGCTGAGGTATTTCTAAAGCATAGTCAAATTACTGGGCAGTAATTTGGAAAAGTGTAAAAAAGGGTACTGTCAAGTTTTGTATTACAGACAACCAATGTTTCCCACCACATGATGTTGCCACTTTTCTCAGGTGTGGTCAAGTAAGGGACATGCAACTTCATAGTTCATGCTTTCCCAGCAAACGCTGGGGGTATCCTACTTCATCTTTTGCAAGGCATGGGAGGAAAAGGCTGTGGGAGGGAGGATGGGGCTATAGCGTAGTGCTTACCCCTAGTGTATGAAAAGTCAGGGCTTGTGCATGGGCCTTCTCTGCTTCTATAATGCTGTCTTTCTAGTATAAAGCCAAAAATATACTATATTCTTTTATAACTTTGTTCACTCTGAAAGTAAATTGTACTAATGTCTGAATTTTTTGCTATAAAGTTTGTTATATGTTTCACTGATGAAGTTGTAGCAAGTGAATCCCAGCTGCCTTTCCGTCTACGTGTTTTTAATGTTACTGGTCTGTGCAGATGTCTGGGAACAGGTTTGAAGCAGAGTCTTTAGGGTACTGGAGATGAAATTTCTTTTTTTTTAAATAACATACTGATGTCTTCTGAAAAGGTTAATAGCCTATGCTAACTAGGATTTTGATTAAAGTTAATAACCAGGATTGTAAATCTTAAATAACTCTTCTGCCATTGCAGCTTCAAGCACATTTAATTCCTGGATTAAATCTGAATGCCTTGGGTCTGTTCCCACCTTCTTCTTCAGGAATACCACCTCCCGCAGTGAGTGTTGCCTCCGCTGCTGCTGCTGCTTCATATCCACCATTTGGGGTAAGGGAAGTCTCTGATTGAGGATGGTGATAGTAATCTGTACAAAGCTGCTGTTCAAAACTAATCACTTTGCTGTATTTTTGCCAAATTACCTCAAAGATATGGGAACAGTGTTTTAGTAGCTGGGTTCTGTCAGTTTTCTTAATGTTGTCTCTCTTCCTGCTTGCACACTGAACAAATTTCATGCGGCTGCAGTTGGGAACAAAAATTGATTGGTCATTTAGTGAAATGCTCAGTGAAACCAGAAAATGGTATTTAATAGAAAAATGTTAGATCCTTTTTTTCTAGAGAACTTGAATTATTACTGAACAAAATCTCATATAAAATGGAATTTTAAAATTGCTGGAATTTGCAATTAATAATGCTAGTCTGCAGTTGTATTCCTGTTGATATGGAAGGGGGGAAAAGAGATCTCGTCATAAAGTGGGGATCTAAAGCTAAAATGTTTGTTTGAATGTAGTAGTTTTATAAATGTACAAGCCCTGCTGAAATGCAGTATTGCTAAATATACAGGATTTATATTACATAGATCTAAATTTAGATTTAAATTACATTAATCTCTAGAAAGCTGTGATTTACTTGCCTAAGAAATATGTGAAAAAGTTCAACAGAGTCTTATTCAAATCCAGTGCTGATAATCATATACGAGGTCGTCTGCTATGGAGCAGAAGATAACTTGTATCAGAAAGCCCCATAGTCTTTCTGGAAAGAGATGGTGCTCTGATAGTCAACAAAAGACAACCTCATTACACAGAGAAGGCGATCTTTCATCTCTGTTCCCTGTTTGTGGTGGTGGTTGTTGTTAGCAACTCAATGGAAAATGAATTTTCAAAATGAACTCAAATAAGTGGATGACAGAGCTTTACAAGCTCTGATGGAGCTGACTGTGCCCTCATCTTTGCTCAACAGTAACATCTAGGGAGTTTAGTCTGGGAGACTCTTCGTGAACTAGAAAAGTCAAAATACAGCACACTGAATTTTATCAAGTAACTCAAGTGTGTCTATATATATTGCACTAAAGGGAAGTTGTTGCCTAAATATTTTTCCCAGAGGAAGAAGCCAAGAAAATGTCACTGTAAAGAACAGGAAAAATTCCACACTTCTAGCATTGTTTGTGGGAATGAACAACTTGGGTGTTATGAATGTATTATAAAATATATTGAGTATTATAGTGGCTTTATCAGGAAAAAGTGCTCCAATGAAAACTACAACGGAAATATGTTTATAGTCAGTTATTTTACTGCTAATAGCAGTGCCTCTATTCATGACAAACAAAATCTCTTCCTCCCCCTCTGCCCCCAGTGCGTGTGCACTTTGATTGTGGCAGACTAAACTTAAAAAAAAAAACAAAACCAAACAGGTTTCTAGTTCATTGTCTTGGATAAAATGCCATCTTCTTTTTTAAGAGAAACTAGAAGTGATTTGTTACCAGCATATAACTTTCTTTAGTGTATGAAAAGTATAATCTTTTCTTTTTTTACTGTGGATTTGCAGGCTACCTCGCTATTCGTGATATTGTTGCATTTAACTGTAAGCCTGCAGTTCCGTTCCTTGCTTTATTTTTAATTTCCTACTTTTTCCTTTTGTTTTGGTTCAGTCTTGCTTTGGCTTTAAACATCCACATAAAACAGTGCTGAATTTGGTGATTTCAATCTTATTCATGTCTGTCCCTCTGTTGCCAGCATACCTTTCTCACACCTAGATGCGCCTTTTTTGGCCTGGCACTTTCCAGGTTTCTGGAAGTAGGGTAGTGGCAACATATGGAAAAAGGCATCAAGAAACAAGTGTTGTTATGTAAAAGTGTGGGAACTTTGCAGCTAGAAGGACCATGCCATCTGAACTCTCTCTTGCTCCTGTTCATGCTGTTTGCTCAGTCCTCGGAATAAGCTCTTGTTCTAGAAGTACAACGAGCTAACGTGAAAAAAGAAGGGATAAACTCACAAATTCAGAGGATAAACTCTGATGGCTTTTGTGGAGGTTGGAGTTGCTACTGAGACAGCTCCTGAACGTGAAAGTAAGGGCTTCTGAAACAAATACATGAACAATTGAAACTATATCATCTTTTTTGACTTATGTGTGACCTTATCTACAAAAAAGCAGGTGGTTCCGTGGGCTAAAGGCAAGTCAGCCCCTCAGATTACTTGGAGTAGCTGTCTCTTTCTGGGGAGGGGAAAACAAGGAAAAGTATGTGTTTACCTTTTAATGGATGCTGTTTTCCAGAAAACAAAGTTTCCATTTTAAAATTTTTTTAAGGACTTTGATATCCTGTTTTGTGTGTGAGGTTAGTTTCTGTACTTTCTGAGTTTTACTCCTTCCTCAAATATTTTTTTCTCTAGTAGAACAATTTCTAAGACATTAAGTAGGGTATTCGGGCATGTAGAGGTAGAAAGAACAAAAGAAAGGGCTGGCTGTATTTTGAAGAAGAAATGGAAACAATTTGAAAGGCTAAAGGTAACCACAGAGGGGGGATCTAGGAGAGCTCATAAGGGATTTAAAAAATTAAATAAAAGGCTGTGTGAGTAAAAGAGGCTCCAGGGAAAGGCAGCCTTAGAAAAAGCATTAGTGAAGAAATCACAGGGAGACTTTATGTCCATCTACCTATGAGCTATTTGTTATCAAGTTCCTTGTTTTGGTAAAACTTTTTGGACAGCCCAAGTCCCTTTAGGATATTTTGAATGGATGTTGCTGTACGCTTGGGAGCACTGGTTAGCTGGCATTGAGAATATCCCTTTCAGGCAGCTGAAAATCCTTTCTGAAAACACTGCTGTCATTGGGGTATAAGAAGTGTATCCTGTTGCTGTCTTATTTTCATCAATGCAAATTTTGCCTTCTGCTCGGGACTGGACATGGGTGGATCTTCCCTGTCACCTGTTTGTTTGACTGAGCAGAAGTGTGTTCCTCAGCTATTTCAGCTACACCATCATCTTGGCATCTAATGTCATTGAAGTCCTTTTGTGAATGTGCATTACAAACCATATGGTGAGCCTTGTGACCCTGCTGTAGTGTGCCTGAGGGTTATGAAGCTCTTGTGTGCATATCTTCAAATGTATGGGCCCTTTCTTCACCTTATTGTGGGAATGGACTCACCAGTGGCTCTCCCTTGAGTCAGAAGAGGTAGGTGGGTAAGTGCTGGGCATTTGCAGAAGAGTTTCCATATGGAGTTGATCCTTCATATGTACTGTTTTCTAGTGACAAGGTGTTGCTGTGACCTGTGTTCCCAAAGAAACTGAGATGTCATCTTAATTACTGAAACAAGTGTCTGTCACATTCCTGAGTCTGCTTTTTTAATATGAGTGGAAAGAGAAAAATCTGCGTAGTAAACAGATCTAGGATTTTGTTACGTTGCCAGAGCTTAAAGTGAGAGGTCTGAACACCCATATATACAGCCATAGCCACGTATTCCTAAAACAGAGTATTTGTGAGTTTGGGACTGAGTAATTTGATAGACTTAACTGTGTTAATGTGAGCTTTGTGATGCTTCATCCTCTCCCTCTTCTTGCAAAACTTTAAGGCGTATTTGACAAGAGCATAAGTGCTGTTCCCCAACTGCTTCAGGAATAGCCTCCTGTCACGAAATTAGGAGATGGCCATGTTATCAAACGGTGGTTTGCATTTAGCTCCTTGAACTGGGTCATGTTCAGAACGATTTCCACGTGACTGAGATACCTCATTCTCTGTGGTCTGTATACACTGGTGGGAACCATCATGGAGAACATCAAAGTGTTATTGCGTAGAGCCTCATCTAATTTAATCAAATGAGTTGCAGAGTCTGTCTGACTGAGAAGCTGGTTGTTGCTTTACCCTTTGTCCTGGCAATAGAGTCCATACAGGAAGGCACAGGCTGTCCGTGGTGTATGACTCTTTGCACTTGTAAGCGCATGTGTCTGTTTCATGTGGCTAACAGTGTCTGAACGCCACATCTAGTGCAGGATAACAATTCTTTTTTTATATATTTATCTATCACTAGCAACAATTCTGAGTACAGCAACTGTATAATTTATTTGCAAAGTCCAAGTTCTGTCTGCCTGTTGAAAGCACTCATTTTGTGTAGTTGTTTAAAAGGCATGCAATGGAATTGCATATTGTGTTATTATTCCTCGATCTTCCTGTTTGGTTTTGCAAAAATATCTATGTACTTTTGTCTGTCCTCCTAAAAGATGGGTAAATTGGAATGTGTGGGAATCATTGAAATGTTTTAAGGTTTGAGGGAGAAGTAGGACTTAAAGGACTTAAGGAAAGCCTCAGTTAAGAATGTTAGGAGCTAAAAATTCTTGTTGCTGTCAAATGGGCATGATTTTACTCTTATGATCCTGTTGATAAAAGTAATTTTTTTGATGAATGTGTGCCCTTGTGTGACCATAGTAAGGACCAGTAGCCTTTCTGTGCCTGTTTGTAGTTGATGTCGTGTCCAGCTGTTTTTGGGTATGGAGAACTGCCGCTTTTTGTCTACTTTTAAATCTTTCTCTTTAATTCTTCACTTTGTGCATTGCAGTTCTGACACAATTGCTAATAGTTTCATTACTCTGCTCGTCCTCACTCGTAATGAATGTCATGAGCTGAGCACCTGCCCAAAGAATTAGAATTTGTATGAGGAGGAGAGTAAGATTCTGTAAAAGTGAATATGCCTCGTGCTTATGTTCTCCACAAGATATGTTTTAAAACACTTTTTGTGGTAACGCATCTCAGTCAAACTGCTTCGAATGTAGAGTTGTACTGCTCAAAGCTGTCTTGATGAAGTTTTTGCTTCTGTCTTCTGAGCTTTGAGGAGAATATGAACATGCTTGTATCTCGAGAATAAAAGTTTGTTCTCCTGCAACACTGAAGGTTTTAAAGCTTCAAACAGACAAAAATTCCTTGTCTTAGAGTTCAGCTGTGTACAGTCATGCAATTAAATACACTTAGCTCATCTACTGGGGTTCAGCAGGTTGCACCCTTCCTTTTATAATTGAAACTTTGTGTGTTTAATTGTACGTCTGACTGCATGTCTTTTGTAGGTTTTGGGTCTGAAAGTCGGCATCACAAGGGCATGGGAGAAGGATGACTAACCTGTAGAGGATTCATCCTGCCCTTGCACATCCTGAAACAGGGTGGTAGAAGTAATTTACCTGTTAAAGGGTTCCTGCCTGTCACATGGCAGATGTACTCAAACTAACAGAAAGGTGAGAAGCAGGCAGGTTTCCTCCACAAGAAGGGTTCATGCCAGCTGCTCTCCTGCATCTGTAAGGTCCTGTAAGAGATAGCTGAACTTCGGCTCTGGGAAGGTAGCTAAGGTGAAGAGATGCTCCTCTGCTCATGGCAGGACTGCTTTCTCTACTGATCTTTTTGCACACTTGTAGCTCTTGAAGCTCTACCCTCAAAATGCACTCTTCCTAACCTTTTCTTTAACCTCACAGTTAATTTTCAGGTTATGTGATATGTATAGAGGGTTCTAGGAAGGAAAAAAAAAAGAAAAAGGTAGTTTCCTACAGTAAACAAAACTACAAAATCAAACCACCTTTTTCTGATGACAAAAAGAGTCTTGTACAGCGAGGCTTATAGGTTGGTTCCTTTATTCTTTTTGCCGTCTCTTGAAGCTTTTTGTTGCAGGTGAGGAACATGCCAATGGAAAACTTTCTCCTTAGAAGATGCTGTGGTCAAGAGGGAGATTCCTCCTTTATTCTCCAGTAATTTTCCTAATAATAGTAAAGAAGAGATCTTCTATATCGCATAGATGTAAGAGAAGAAATAACTGTATTGTGCTTTTGGCAGGAAAGAAAAGTAATTTAAAATGAAAAATTGCTTCATTGAGGGCCTTCATTTGATGCCCTGAGCATAGATGAGAGCCAAGGAAGAGGAAAAACTGTCCTATGTTTCCAGGTACTTTGACTCTTACTTGGTGGAGTTGGGCTCCTTTGGATGTCTGGGTTTGATAGGATCAGCTCGTGCAACTGTTACGTCTAAACTACCCGGGGGTCGTAGTGTTACGTACATCTATAATGTGTGTAGTCCTAAGTGGCTTTGCCCTAGTTTGGCTAGTTTGTTAAAGCAGTAGATGATTTTGTGAGGAGCTGTCCTACAGCCAAAAGAGGATGTGGTTTGGGGAATGAATAAGGACTTGGCGGTGTTTTTACAAAATGGTTTTATATCAGTGAAATGAAAACCATACATGTGCAGCAGACACAATCTCGAGGAGGGCACTATAGGACAAACTGTCTGAAAAAACTGCTACCAGCTAATTAGACTTCTTTTGAAGATTGTAACCTCAGTGCCTTGAACACAACTTTTCTGCTGCTTAGTTTCTTAAATTCATAAATGATGCATTTTTTGACAACTAAGAAATTTGCTCCTGGGATTGTTTTGCCCTGTGGAGAAAATCTTGGTCCTCCCACCACCTCGAAGTCTCCTGCTCCTACCATGCTGTGTTGGCAGGGACCCATGTCCGGAGTAATCAGAAACTGTTCTGCCTCTGGAGATAGACTGGCCCCCAGTGAGGGCAGCAAAAATGCAGTTGGCACTGTATGATGTGCAAAGATCTGGCAAGTTGACAGTTGGTATTTTTTTCTGAGGTGTTGAAGTCTCCAGTTATTCTTAATAGCTCTTTTTACAGTTCTGAGCGTTGTCGTAACGTGAATAGCCTCACTAACTAGTAATGTGTGCTTTCTAAAATAAAAAATGGCTTCTTCCTTACTGCAGGTTTTAATACTTGTACTGATACTTGTAGTTCCTTGGGACAAGAAAATAAGAATTTGTGTTGGTCCCCTGCTCACAGATTCTTGTTGTGAGAAAAAGGCTTAATCGGTGTTCCCTTAAACATTTCAGACTCCCAAGCTCTAAGTACCAGGCTCAGCATCTTCTGAATGTTAAACTAAATGGGAAATTTAATTCCTTAGGGTGCCAAATAATATTTTGTTACTACTGTGTGCTGAGCTCCTTCAGGCCAGAAATAAAAGTAGGTCAAGTCCTCATTCTGGTGTAGCTGGCTCCATCTCTGGTTTGTTTGTTCATTAAACATAATGGAAAAATAAGTGACCTTTCTGTGTTTTCACAACCTGTTTTTCTTGCAGCTGCCAAGGAATCTGAGACCAGTGTATTTGTAAACCAGAGCAGATGAGTACCTGTATCTTTCAAAGCCACAGATTTCATGGGCAGCTTCTAGGAGTCTGGAGTACCCATGTGGCTGGTGTGTCACAGCCATGATTTTTGAAGTGGAAGTGTTTTGTTTTGGTGGTCGTGCAGTGTTGCAGCACCAAATACCTATGTTTGCTGCTTGTAAATGACCAGCAAAATTCCTGCTTACGTAGTTTCACAATCTGTTCCCTATGTTGATTTCTGCCTTTGGCTGTCTGTTCAGAATAAAAGGTGGCAGATTGCTTTTTTTGGCAGTGCGGCCAATCAGATTTTGCAAAAACAAAAAGTTCATGCCATGTTCAGAAATATGTCAGACCTGTTCCTGCTTGTGAAATGCCTTATAACCAGCCTGCCAGAAAATGTTCCTTCTCTGCTTCTATGATTTCTACCCCCTCATTCCTGGCTAGGTTTTCATGTTGGAAACACTTCTGATAGGTGTGGTCCTGTTAGTGACTTCTAGTAGTCTGAGGAGATCCCCATGGCTTGCCAGGTAGAAGACGATGGTGATGAAAAGTACTGAAGTTGAGAGCCAAGAAATGGAGTGAGTAGTACTAAGTGAGATGATTTTAGTAGCATCTCACTTATGGTACTGACCATTGTATGATAACCAGCTGTGTTTGAGTTTCAGGTGTTGAAATGTGGTAGTCCCCAAATTGGAAACGAAGACAGGGCTTTTCGCTTAGGTTTTCGACCGAGAGGACCAGCTCAGCTAGCTGAACAGAGGGCTCCCACCCACATGGCACAATTTCTGGATGTCCAGGACACCCAGAGAAGGGAGAGGTAGAGCTGCATGGCCTTGCTGGGAGTTGATTGCCTCGGGAAGGGTCATGCTCTTGGTTCATGTGGAGACACAAATGTTTCTTACATGATGCAGCAGTAATGCACAGCAGGTTTCCAGCCAGAGATCTGGATGGTGGAGGGGGAGGTGGTGTGATGAACTCTTGGCCACACTGGGAAAAGGTTGCTGCAAGCATGATGTTGAAGCTGCTGTGAGGGACTTCCTGTTGCACTTGGAAATCCTTCCCACCACTCCGCTTCTTGCACCAATCTGGGGTTCGTGTGAAGATGAAGCCCTTGGTGGACAGTTGGAGTATAGTTTGTGGGTGGGAAAATGGGTGTCCAGTGTGTCCAGAGCGAAGTTAAAAATACACGTTGCTTCTTTTAAATTCTATTTTGCTGGCTCTTGACTGACTGAATTTGGCAGTGAAGAACTGTCCGTTGCCTTCTGAGTGTAGTCCTGGCTTTTCAGGCAGTGAGTATGGCAGAAGGTTTTAGACTTGCAGCACGGGCTAAAGTCTGTTCTAAACAAACCTGAAAAGGTAAGAGAGGTGGGGGGAGCTCACACTTCAGTTTAACCTACACGGGCAGCAACATCTTAGCTGATGTACAAGATGGTGACCCAAGAGATATTTGAAAAGATGCTGTGGATCACTTTAGACCTATCTACCAAGACTTTAAATAAGTTTTCCTTAATGAGTCTCTTGTTTCCAACAAAGGCTTACACTTTTAGCATTAGTATTGGAAAATGAATACGCTAGGATTTCTTTCACTGGTGTCAAAAGTTGACTTTTTGTTAATGCATTGAATCCTACTGGAATGTCTTCAAGAATACTTGGCTTAATGTTGGTTTTCCCTTGCTGCAAGTTTTTATTACTAAGTAAATAAGACCATTTAGTATAGCTGTAGGCCAGTATAATTCTTCACAGTGCATTGCAAGAACATGGTTTAAATTTTGGCTTTGGGTCTGGTAGAGGGTTTGAATAAAACAATACCTGACTTCCTGACAAAGCTTGGGGTGTTCTGAAGACCAAGTGAGTCATCTGTAAATTTGCCTTGCCTTGGTGATGGTGATCATGGCAGTTGGGGAGATGGAGAATGGCGAGAGAGAACTCTCTAATGCAGTCATCTACTGGTTGTATTTTTTTTACTTTACAAAGTGGATTTGTTTACTATTTAAAAACAAAAAAAAGCTACCAATGACCTACTAGGCTAGATGGTAGCCAAACATTGGCTGAGACTGTTTCATACAGTCTTAAAATAATTTTTAATTATTTTCCTTACAGCTAAAAAACCTGGCTAGAAATGGATAATGTGACTTTGTGATTTAAAATAAATGTTTTATTCTAAGGTAATTCATTTGCAATGCATTTAAAGTAAATGAAAACGCACACCAGAGATACATAATGAGCTTAGAAACCAGCAAAGATCTGATTCTGCTCCCGCTGACGACTGGCACAAAATCCTATTTACTTCAGTGGGTACAATATTTTTAAAGATTTATAACCTTATTCCTAATGTTGCCATGAATTTACCAGCCACATACATTTGATGGAGCAAGGGGTCTATGGATACACTTAAAAACATGACTGGAAAAAAAAGTGTGCTTTTGGCAGGCTTGCAGAAAAAGACTGAGATTAATGCTCAAATTAACACTAAGGACATAAATAACAAACATGTTCCCTTGTTAGCCCTGCAGTGGGTGGGATCACACACTCATGCTGACCAAGGGAGCCGTGGACTGACCTAGCAGCAGCATCAGCCAAAAGCAAGAGAGGGGACTTTATCTTCAGGAAGAACAGAGGAGGCAAAACTTTTTTTTTGGTTGTGGTGTTTGGGTTTTTTTGTGCTTTTGGTTTTGTGTGTGTTTGCTTTTCTTGTTTTGTTTGTTAAAATGCCATTCTCCCAATACAATGTCCGCTCCCCCAACTATGGCGGTTTGGGACCTACTTTTTTAGCTAGTGCCATCTGTCTGAAGAATCATAGCTTCATTTTTCTGAGTTTTCATTGTTGCCTGGCCAGGCTTTGGCTGTTATGCAAGTGTGAGATGAGGAGGAATGTTTTTCCTTCTGATCATCTATCAGGTAAGGGGATAGTTCTTGTGTGTGATTTTGGGCAGTTTGTAGGACTGATGCACCAGGCCCCGGCAGAAGTGTTACAGTAAGCTTATCCCAAGGGCAACCTGTTGGGCTCTACAGATCTTTCTAACTCTGCAAGCAAGAGTTGCAGAAAGAAGAGTGAATCTGCAAATTTTCTTGGCTGTGAGTCCTCAGCTTCTAGCTCTGGTGTGGAGAAATAACCCTCATGCTGTAGGGCATGGGGCAAGATCCCAAGGAGGTGAAGAGCCTTACTCCAACTGATGCTTTGGAAACTAAGAAATGACTGCTCTGCTAAGCCAGTTTTCTAAGAGTGAACTATAACATGGTCGGGGTGGCAGCAGAGAAGCGATTCTCCTGGGAAAATCTTCTGTAGGGCTGCTGAGTCTGGTTGGAGGGAGGGGAACCGTCCTGATGGGTACCTGCAGTGCAGGGGCTCCAGGCAAGCCTGCTATAATGGGGAAGCAGCCCAGAGGTTACAAGATTTAGGAACAGGTTAGGCTAGATCTGGGATGGAGATGGTTGGAATTTAATTTATTTACTTAATTTTAAAAATAAATAGTTGGTATGGGCTCTTAGGCTGGGGACAGATGGCTGGTGTTCAGGGACTTGCAGGAGGTATGGAAAGAGGTGTATCCAAGCTGCTACAGGAAAAAGAGTTGGACTAGTCTTAAAACATTAGAGCTACTGGTGTGGAGAAGCAGTTGCATCCAATGGGGTAGATTAATTTACGTCTGTCTTAGATCACTGTTTTCAATCATGACTTAAATGAGCAAGCAGGAAATCTGATTTAAGTTGACTTATCAAGTTTTACATCTGTACTTTAGTTACCTTTCTGAAAGCTTTAGTGTTGTCTGTACCACCATAGCTACCCTTTGCTAATATAGCGAATATATCTTTCTATTTAAACAAGTATGCAGTTTACCATTTGCTTTGGTTAATATATTTTTCCATTTTCTGTTAAAAAATGATGAATGGTGCTTTTCTTACTTGCTTGATTAATTTTTAACTTCTGATTTTCATCAGGCTACATTTGGATGGAAATTGGAATCCAATTAATGAACAAAACCAGCATTTAAAATTGTTTTCATTAGTTAAATGTGCTGGATATAGATGCAAACTCCTTATCAAGCCTGTTTTGTGTTTAAAGCATACTGATTTTTGTAGAAACAAAGCAAGTATTATCAGATGTTTATGAACTGAATTAATTGTTTCTGGTCAGTATGCTCTTCAAGAATCTGGTTTTTTAGAGCTAAGAAGTCTCAGTTTCTGAATCTTGGTTTCTGGAGTACTCTTTTTTTTTTTAATACTTTTTTTAATTCGAAGAAGCTAAGCTCTCCATCTGAGTAAACAACTTGGTGGTGTCTAACTGTGTGCCACAGCTATGTGAAGCAGAAATTTCTCTCCCCAAAGCCATATTCCTCAAGTGTATGCAGGCTTCCCACCCCACCATCCAGAAGAGTATCGAGCTTGCTTCATACTGTTCGAACCTGTTCAGGGTTAGGATGGACTAATCCTGAACCCATCCCACAAATATTTCTGGGGGAGAAGAGGTGGTCTGTGCATCACAGACCTGTGAGACAGTTACTCACGAGTTAGGGTGAATGTATGCTTTGTGCATCTTGGAATACCTAGGTTACTATTTTAAAAGATTTTTTTTTTTTCCACAGTTCTGTCAGTTCCCAGGGCTGGGCTGGTCTTGAACAAACTATTTTCTTATGTGGGAGGAAAATAATGTGAATGGGGAAGAGCAGAAAATTGCACAGAATTCTCCATGTACAGCAGATCTTAATGTTGTCAAAAATTAGTTGGTGACTAATTCCATGACTTAATGAACTTCATAACTTCAGTAATGAATGCCCTAGCTTTAACATTTAGACTGAAAACTATTTAAATTTATAACTATACCACTAAGACCCTTAAAATTATGAAGTAAAAACCAAACTGCAGGATGCTCTCTAAAGTCAATACAGACAGATATTCTCCAAGATATATATACACATGTATTTTAGTTTTAAAATTTTAAGTATATGTTTAAGCAAACTTGGCCTTGTTAAGGGAGTGAACGTTGAAGCTCAGATTCCACACAGTAGGAAATTAGTTTCCTAAATTTAGTGCTTCTAACATATGTTTAAGATCTAGGAATCTATTTCTGATATAACTCATGCTAGAAGTTCCTGGAAAGCTCTATGACTTATGTGGCATGACATGGGGAAGATTAAATTATAGTTGATTTTCTTCCATCCTAAGATCCTCAGAAGCATCTGTAAGATTGATGGGTGGTGTAGTCATTGCATTACGTTTTGATGTGTTTCTCTTGGAGGACAGTCTTCCAGTAAATACAAAAGGTTTTTAAAATTATTGTGGCTAAGGAGGTGGACAGATAATAAATTGAACTTGGTGTTTTGATACTCTTTTGAAAGTCTTAGCTAGACTTCATTTCTGCCAGAAGAAAGAGCTATTGTGTTTAATGTTCCTGCTTTAAAACAAATCAAACAGTATGTTTTTTGAGTGGTTAAAAATGGGTGTGGGTAAGGAAATGGACATAATTTCTTTACATCCTGCATGATGTTATACTGGAGATGAATTTGGTTATACATATGTGCCAATGTGCTCTTGCAGTCGAGAAGTCGAAAAATGACGATGTATAAACAGTTTAGTATTGACAGATTCTCCACTGTTCCTTAATAAACATATATAACTATTACACCAAAATGGAAGTTAAAGTACCTCACTCACTCTCACAAAAATAATAAAAAAGTCTTTTAGGAAAAAAGAAGTTTACATGTATCAATAAGTCAAAATTATGAGGAAGGGATGGGGAAGGGGAGAACTACAGTGAGCTGACTGTACAGTTGGAAAGACACATGTGCATCTTCTGTCTTTCATTGCCTTTGCTGCCCATGCTTCATGTTTAAGGGTGAGACAGCAGAAAGGAATTTCAGTGGTGAATTGAATCTAGCCAAGAAAGTGGCTGGAAATCGAGCTTTGGGAAGAAGAGGGGAAAACTGTGCTGCAGGCAGATGGGCACTAGAGGGAAGGCAGGAAATATCTGCAAACAAAAGTAATGAAGTTTGATTTGTTTCTATGGTACAGAAATGTGTCTGGAGGTAGATTTTTAGGTACAAGTGTGTAAATTCTTGAAAAACAAGTCAAGCTACGTGCTTGATTTGTCGCAGCGCTATAGGAATTAGCTGGAAATTTTGTGTGCGTCCATCCAAAGTTTAGCTGGAAGAGGGTGGCTGGAGTTGCATGTGGGAGAGGAAACTTTGGCAGTGGACTTGGGCAGGAGCTGGAGTATGTGTGAACAATGGAAGGTAGGAGTCGAGGTGATGAGCGAGCAAGGGGCGGCTAAGCTGTCTGCACCTGGATTGGAAAGAGAGGTTGCCTCTACACTCAGTGCATTTAGTATGGATCCTTGCAATAAAACCAGAAAAAAGCTCCACAAATGCCCCGTGAATTTGGGTCCATTCAGAAACAGTTTTCTGAAGTGGTGAGATCAATTAAGTACCTACAGTAGCATTTCCAAATTACTGGAAATCTAGCTGGATTCACGATGAACATGTAAAAGGACTCACTATGAGTACACTCACAGGATGTTTGTAATATTAAGAGGAGAAAATGAGTAATCTGCTGGAAAACGCTTTAACATATATACTGAAGTGACTGGTATCTTTCATTACAAATATGTAGTTTCAGGGCGTAGTTTTGAGATCGTTTTAAACTGATCTGTAAGCAGATTAGAAGGGGTGTTCCCACCTTTTCCCGTGCCCTGACCTAATTGTTGTTCCTTCCTCCCTTGTTCCAGGACTGCCGCTTGTGTGGCTTTCTGGTTATTCGGGTCAGGGACCCACTGCTTGCATTAAAACCCAGCTGGATCTGCAATCCTGCTGGCCACAAAGCACGCAGGGGTGCGGGAAGGCCGGGTGTGGAGGACTCCAACCTGTGTCCAGGGAAAACGTGGGTTTAAGTCAACATACCCTGACTGTGAATCCTGATGTCTTGTACGTGTGAAAACACAGGGGAAATTGTGTAACTGTTGTGATCACCTAAAGCGACTGGCAGAATGTGTTTCTATTCTCAATATCCTATTTTGGGGTTTCTTCACCTGGTACATGGAGCCGTGCCTGGAATTTGTTTCCCCTGAGGTTACAGTTGACTTGTGTTTACCAAAAATAAAGTGGTAAAACTTGGAAACAAGCATTTTGTTCTGATTTGTTTATGGTTAATGCAATGGGACTTTGCTTCCCCTTCAAAGAAGTTACTGAAATTAAAAAAAAGAAAAAATTTTTTTAGGATTGTAGCTGCTTTTAGCTTTGTGTTGCATATAGCATATTTTTTTTCTGAAAATATCCCAGAAAAGGCTGCTTTGAGTGTTTGTATGCAGGCCTGTATCTCTACCAAAGTATACAAGTGAGCCAAGCTAAATGAGCACGGTTGGTCCCACGTTCTCTGCTCGCTGGTGCTCGGGCAGGTCTGCAGGGGGGGCATTAAGAAAGCGAGGATGAGGATGGCTGCATTGCCTTCAAATACCTCTGTGGGGAAAAAGGCTTGATGGCTTTGTCTTGCTGAGGATGAATGAAACAAATTTTGAAAATGCTTTGGAGGGCTACGTAGAGGAAGAAATCCTTCAAAAGGTGGGGTCTTAAATATCTCCTAGTTCAAAGAAGGGCTTGTGTGAAATGCTTTTGAGAAGTTCAATGGTATGGTAGCACAGTAGGTACTTGGTGGTGCTCTGTTAGTCTGACGCAAACTCTCCTGAGGCTGAGAAAATTGTTGTAGGTTTATCGTGGCAGATGTAACCCTGCGGTTCAGTCACCGCTATGCAGCACGTAGAGAGGATCTCAAGTGTTGGGTTGTGCTCTCCAGCTGGGACGTCTGGCTGAAAGCAATAGGGAACTGCCCGCAGTGGTGCCTGATATCCAGTGGGCACAACATTAGGGTCCTCTTGCTTTTAAAAATGCCTAATCTGGCATTTAATTTACTAGCCTGCTTGAGGCCTGCTGCCAAGGCTCCAACTGTTGCATAATGTTACACAGGAGGAATTGCTGGCAGTTTTCAAGCTGGCTATCATTCCAGATCACTCCCACACAAAGGAAATTGTAGCATATATGTAACTCTGAGGCTTTTTGTGCCGCTCTCAGCACAATCTAAAATTAAAAAAATAACTAGGAAAACTAGAAAGAGTTTGCTCGCTCAGGCTGTAGCCCCTCCACTTGTAGCAGCCTCATCTACAGAGTCCTGCATGTGGAAGTGCATCCAGACAGTAACAGGTAAGAATGAAAGCCTGGTGAAGAAGTAACACCTTGATTGTTTTTTAAAACTCTAAGCATTAAAATTGCAACTGTTTTATAAAAGATGAAAGAATCCTCTTTTGGCTCAAACTGTTCTTTCATGTTCTGTGAATTTTGTGTTTCCCAGAAAAAGCCAGACCCTTAATATTCAGACATCACAGGGCATCATAAGATTTCCCCCTCATTTCCATGCATGCCTGTTCCCTACCCGTCTTCCTGTCAGCCCGATTCGTAATGTTCGAAAACATTCACTGCATATTTCCTTCTTCTCCACAGCAACAGCCCGAGTCTGAGACTGTTCATCTGTTCATCCCAGCCTTGGCAGTTGGAGCTATTATTGGCAAGCAGGGACAGCACATCAAACAACTTTCTCGTTTTGCAGGCGCATCTATTAAGGTATTATTACACTGACAAACTTTCTCTCTATTCTACATGACACTTCCAGCAAGTTTGCACAAGCCATGTTTTCATGAATGTCCTCCCCCACTCCATGCTTAGAATGTGATGTGATAAATGGTACACTTGTTTATAAATCATCTTTTAATCTTCCTTGAGACAAGATAATTAGAAGCATGTTTTCAAACGTCTCCTGAGGTGTGAAATATAAGCTGCAAAGAAAACTACTTTGGTGGTCTCGATTTCTTAGAAACAGACTTAAGTCTTAATGACGTGCTGCTTAAATAAAGGCTTTCTTCTTGCTTTTGGTAAAGTGAAAATTGGTGAGGCAAATTCCCCTTCTAAAAACTGCAGCACAGGTGAAGTCTCTTACTGCTGTGGCTGCTCTTGCTCTGCATCAAGCTTTCAAGCTTGGATGGCTCCATGATGAAGCATTCGTGTTTTAAAATCACCCTTGTGTACTCCAAGCTCCTGGGGTCAGTCAGTTCTTTAACATCACATTTACCTTGGCACCCTGCTTTAACATCCAGCTGTTTGTATGTTGATCCACCTTAGTGTAGCTAAGAACAAGATGGTTTGCAGAGGTTGACCTAAAGGAAGCTTAAGTTTGAATTTTAGTCAATTTGGTGAAATCCTCTTTGACTGTATAGAGAGGTTAGTACTAGTTGCAGTTGTAGAAGGCTTCTAGTTGCAGAAGTCGTCTACTACTAATGCCATTAAACCCACAAGTATCTTCTCTAGATGCTTGATCTCTTTTCTTGTGAGTAGTCAGTTGCTAATCTCTGCTGTAAAGATGTTTTTGGCCTAAATTAAAAAAGAAAAAAAAAGAGAAAAGTACAATGTGTAGCTTTGCTATGTGCTGTTAGTTTGTGACGTTTTCCTGCACAGATGAAGCAAATGTCATCATCTCAGTTCATTTTGCTCAGGAGATGTGGCCTGTTTAATGGAGTAGGGATCTGTCAACAGTCGGGAGTTCAGGGGCAGGAGATGGCTGTGCTGAGTTGAGCTTGGTGAAGCCAGCAAGGCTTGTCTTGGCTTGGAAGGTGTTCCTCTAAGTGTGCAGAGGAAAATAATTGGGGAACCCTGATGAATGAATGTTGTGTGTGGTTTGCCAAATGCTGATCCATTCACTGGCCAGTCAGCCTGCTGGCATGCTGCCCAATTCCACCTTTTGTTGAGTAGCACGTTAAATACTTGTTATACTACCCAGTTGGTTTACACTGGTAGAGTACTAATAATCGTGTCATATTTTAGGGGCAAAATATGGAATAAAAGGAAGTAAGAGGTGTTGATTTTTCTTTATCAAATCTGTCTTTGTGTGTGATTATCATATGCATTTCTTCTTTCTTTCTCCATTCCCGTAGTTTGTATCTAAAGATTAAGTGATATAGGGAAGGTACTGCTAGGTGGAGAGAGAAATGTGAAATAACCTGGACCTCCAAGAACCCGCCCAAACTAGTTCTTTAGTTGGTCCTTGGAAGACAGTTTAGTGGAAAGGGAGTTTCCTGTGTTTCTCACGCATTTGGCTAACGGTGGCCTCAGGCTTCCTCTACTGGCTGGCACCCCTCTACCCAACGCATTTAACATATCTGTATTAATTGAAATTCAGTTAAAAGCTTGCTAAAGCTCTGGTCTTTTGTTCCTTCAGTACGAATAAAGTAAAGAAGATTTTTTTTTGTGGAAATAAGATTAAATCTTAACAGAACTGTACAGATACAGGGTATGCCTGCTAAATTGGGAAGTTGCATGTATGCTTATCCATTAAAATAAAAATGTAACTTCGTCTGTATTCTGACCGAACAACATGGAGCAGCACACTTGCTTCTGTGTGAAAGTGTTAAATGTGTCGGTGGTAACTTCTTCAAAACTTCTGAACTTCCCTTGTGTTGACTTTCTGCCCTTTATCAGAACTTTTGAGCAAAATAAAAAATTGTGAATCATCAAGGAATCTGTGCTTTCAGATAAGATTTGGAGGGAGTGCTGCCTGAGTAACTTTTAACTTGCCAAACTCTAGTAATCGTACTTTGTGTGTGGAAGGAGTAAGGCATCGTGCATGACACTGAACTCGTTTGGAGTTGTGCTATAGATTGTTACAGATAAAAACATTTTACATTCGCACGCGTTTTGTTTGTGTTCCTGCTGAGCTTTGTAGATCTGATGAAACTCATTAGCCGTGAAATAAGACTAAATGAGCTGCAGATACACAAGGGTTCTGCATAAGGCTGTGGTGGCCAGCCCATCGCTTCAGAGGCACACGTGGCTGTTGACAAGTTCAGGTTGCGTTCCTGCGCCAGGCGTCATTGCTCGGTAATGCCGGCTCAACACGGGGCTCAGGCAGACTGAATTATTCAGTGAAGGAGCCAGGCAGAGATTTGTGCACTGTCTGCTGCCCACCCTGTGTGACAGTGCTGGGACCTGTTGAGAACCATTGGCATCTCCTTAGTTACAAATTATTTCCAGACTAGCCCTTCCTGTCTCTGAAGGAGTTGGGATGAACGTTGTAGGTTTTGGGTATATGAAGTTGTCAGCTTGTGACTTGGCATATGGAAGACAGGTTGTTCTCTGGTTAGGAATGTAAAACTATTTATCTTAGAAGTTAAAAATTCACCACTTCGATACTTTTTGTACGTATATAACTTCTCCTTCCAAGAGCAGACAGACAAAATTAATACTAAAATCTCTTAGGTTCCCCTTCAGACAATGAATGTTAGTTGGCACATGTTTCTTTCCCAGCCCTCAGACGTATTTTACTCCAACTGCTGAGAACAGGACGTTCGAAGATAAAAGCAAAGCAAGAAGTATCCCAGAACATTCAAACACTTGTAAGATGTAACAAAGGCTTGATAGAAAAAATTTTTTCCTAAAGTTTCCATTAAGGCGCTGGTGTTCATGAGAAAAACATGAGGTGACTGAGAGGCAAACTACAATGTCCATTTTAACATGAATGGCAATTAGCAGACTGAGATCTGTTCAGTCAGCTGCCTCCAAATGTGTCTTGAAATTTTGCCCCTTTAAAATGCTTGTGTTTGAAAGAACGAATGCATTTAGTCTGTTCTTGCCCTTACTGCAACGTCATGTCATATAAATATACTGCTGTAAAATGAATGTGTATTTTTAGATATAGCCAATTGGAATGCAGAAATCATATGAAAAATAAATATGCAAACCAGATAACTAGTATGTAATGTCTTCTCCATCTTAGGGTACAATATGAATAATTATATAAACTTTGGTTAGCAAAATTCTTTAGTGAAAATGATGCATGGTGACTGGTAATTTGTCTGAAATAAACTACAGCTGTTAAATATGAATAACATCCCTATGCCAACAGCTAAGATGAAATCCTGTAGTGTTTAATATATTGCCCATTCAACAGTGGCTATGAAATACTAGACCCAACAATGGAAATGTCAGTTGTGATAAACAAAAGATTCATCCAGAATGTCAGAGGCTAGTTTGAATTATTTAATGCCACTGGAGTCTGAGAACAACACCCACAGAAATCTTACTTTTGTGGTGACATGAACTGCTAAAGACCCTACAGGCATCTCTGTCTCAGCTCTGGTGGAGCTTAATTTTTATTTGGGTCACACAAATAAATGGCTGTAGATACAAACCCCTTGGAAATCATTGTCCAGTATAGAGGAATGTTTTGGATCTGATTAGTTACTACAGTAAAGTGATCTTCTGCTCTCAGGGGGACGGATGCAAACTTTTGCTAATGAGCAAAACTTGTTAGAAAGAGTATTTAAGTTAGTGGGTAGGGATGAGAATCTGGGTCTATTAACCAGACTTGCCTTTTTGAAGGCTACATGTCTTACATCACTCATAGCCACATGAAAATGGCTTGTGGGATTTTGCCATGTGTGGTGAGTAGCTATGCCTTTAATTTTCAGAAGTAAATTTGCTTATGGTTTAGCCAATTTCTCCATATTTTATTATAGCTAATTAATGCACTTTAAAGAGAAGAAACCCGTCATGACTGAAGTGTAATGCTGCTGCTGTAACGAATAACTTTTCACTCTTGAACAGAATGTGAGACTGAAATGGGGAGGAGGTGGCTTTAAACTATTCCTTCAAAAGACAGCTACCAAAAGCTATGTTTATCCATTCCAGATTGCCCCTGCTGAAGGACCAGATGCCAAGCTGAGAATGGTTATCATCACTGGACCTCCAGAAGCTCAGTTCAAGGTACAACATATAAAAACTTGTCAGTCTGTAGTAGCCTTTGGACTGTAAGAGACAATATTGAAAACAAAGCACTTGGTTCCAAGCACCATTGTATTCAGAATGTTAGTGTAAATACTTGGGTTTTGTTTTCCTTTTGCCGAAAGGTATGTCAGATGAATATCTGAGTAAAGCAGTACTATCAGAGGCCACATTCTGGTCACCTGAAAACTGGTGGGTGTTTCATGTTAAAATCAAGTCTAGCATGAAAATATGGCTGTATTACATTCCTAGTTTTCCCTTTTATCTATGAGCACAATAGTTCAGTCTTTCTATCCTGTCTTAATCCATGCAACGGTTTAGTGTGTTAATTGAAAAAACAAAGCTGACAGGATGAGAGACTGAGTCTTCCCAGGTTACTGTTGCGTGCCAAATGGAAAATGCTTTTTGGGTGGCTCTACAGATAAACACGAGATTTCTAATTGGATTTTCACTGCAACTACAAGGAGATACTCAACCTGATTATTCCATTTATGTTCAAATTGAGTTCTGGAGTGGCCTTCTGCCTTACGTGCCAAGGGATAAATCTAGTTACCCCAAAAGTAGTTGACCACGTTAGGAGTGATGCAGACAGGTCAGTGCAGCAGCCTGGCCTCATCACACGTGAGGCCCAGAGCAGGTAGAAAGTCACTTGAGAGCTCATGTCCTGGCATCGTTCTCTTGCCTGTTCTCATTTTTGCCTTTGTATTTTTGCTTCAGGGCATCATGCAAGAAGGACGTGCACAAACTTCAGGCATATCTAGAATCAGTTTCATTAATGCCTTTAGGAGTTTTGGAGAAGTATCAGGGCAGGTATTTTGCAGTGGTAATAGCAAACTAGATGCATTTGGGGTTATTGCTCATGTGCCATATACATTTGAGAAGCTATTGAAGGCAAAACATAATTTAGAAGCTCTGCCTCCTTGAGGTTTCCTGTGTGCATGTGGGCTTGGCCACACGGCATGTTCCAAATATGGGGTGCTCTTGTAATCTGGGATCCGTACGAGGTCAGATTCTGGCTACCTTCTCTTTCCATCAGGTATCAGTGAACTTCCCCTCAAGCAGTAGCAGGCTGAAGTAGATTTGGGCGTCCCTTATCCTGACTTCTCACGTAGGCAAAGGCTTGTCCTCAGGTTTTGTCCCTAAAATAGATTTGAAGTCCGACAGAATTCTTTTGCCAGCTCTTCTCCCCAACCTGGATCATGCAAGGAGGAAAGTCTCCCTTTTGTGCCACCCCCTACATTGGTTAAAACCAAGTCAGTCGGTTGCTTCTCTGCACTTGGGCTTCTGCTTGCAAAGAGGGATCAATGTACTAGCACAGCCGGTGCACCTGGGTGTGCTGGTCTTGTGAAGGAGAGGGGTTATTCTTTGGACCTTCCTTCAGCTCCAGTCCTTGTAGTCTTTTACTACTTTTTGAGCAATGTCCTCAGTCCTTTCTTGTATGACCACTGTTAAGCCAAAGCGTGCCTTATAGTCGGGGCCAAACTTCAGTAATGCTGTCCTTAAGCTCTGCCTCAGAATGGACTTCTCTATCTTTGAGCATAGGCTTTTGCTTGTTAGGCACCAGGAATGTAATCTGGGTGCACAACAACTTGAAGAGGGAATAGCTGCTGCTCAGATGAGTAACCAGCTCTCAGAGAGGCGGTGTCATCCCAGAGCCTGTGAGTTTGGCATCCTTTCCCTACTACATTGTGTTCTGCTGTCTGGGATTCATGTCCGTGGTAGCTGTGGTGGCTGCAGCCCTTTCTTCCTCAGGGGCAATAGCTTGAGGATGTTGCTGTATGCAGGGCTACTTATTAGCAAGGCAACGGGAAGAGAATATGCCACTGTTTACAGCTGCTGCTGCTGCAGTGCTCCCTAGAGTTTAGGCATACCTGTGACACCAATATTCAAAGAAGATTATGTTGCCTTGCATCTGGGACATGTGCAAAGTGGAATCTAGTGTAAACAACATATTTAAAGACTTTTCCAAGAGTTGAAAGATTTGGGATGTTGGAAGTACATCTACTATTATTTAAAAAGTCAACATCCCACCCCGCTCTATAATTCAGCAGTAATGAATTCTTTTCTTCCTGTGGTACCTCTCCCACTGAGCCTTGCAGCTTGTGCAGGTTGTCAAGGTGTTATGCACACGAAAAGTGTTGCTATTGAAATAAACGGCTACGCTGGCTTCTGTCTAGTGAATTTGGAAATAATTTTAAAATCTCAAGATGATGGCTGGGAGTAGTATTTTATCTGCTCTTGGCAAACCCTTTGAAAGTGTTTTCCTGGAGCAGGAATCTCTGATTCTAGGGCTGTTGATGGTGCCAGAACATGATAGTTGTGCTGAGGTTTTGTATGGCTTTTTTTGTGTTGTTTTTTGTCTCGCTGGAAAGATGATAGATTTTGTCCTCTGTGCCAGGGTCCCATGACCTGCACTATCCTACCTAGGTCAAAGCCACATGCTGCAGATTTTTCCATACTCTTCAGGTGGAGTCTGGCTTACCCAAAATATGGAGTACTCTCAGCTCCAAGGTCACAAAATATCTTTCATTTTATCCATTTTAGAGTAGCATGAACTTGAGCAGACTTTTAGGGCAAGAGCTAGAAATAAGATAAGCTGCCACTATTTAAAGTAATTATCCCATCATGCAATCTTTTTGGACTTTTCATATTCCGTTGCAGTCGTGGCCTGTACAATGTTTGGATTTAGCGTGTATGGAGTGACACTGCACTGGTGCATGTGATGTAAAGGGATAAAGAATCTGAACTGGAAAGGTTTTGTGGTCCTAGGCTTATGGTCTTTAGAGAGCATCTCTCTTCAGTATCTCAACAGAAATGTTCTTTTGATGGCGGTAGGAGATGCAGAGTAGAAGATCTGGTTATAATTTCTCAAGAATTCACTGATGAATGGCAAGGAATAAGGAAATAAATGCGTTTAAAATTCAGCAAGATTCATGAGCTTAGTCTCAGATGACATTCTTCTCTCTACCTAGCACTTGCGTGTTCCCCAGAAGAGGGAACTGTGTGCTGGTCAGAGTGATACAGTTCCCATGGTGCTATTTACATCTAGGCAGTTTGATTCTTTTCCTTTTAGAAAATTGAGCAAGCTCAGATTTATTTATTTTTAAATAGTATGTTGTAATGGATTGTAAAAGTAACTGGTTGCTCTAATTGGAGTCTTTAACCCGTGACTTGTTTGGGGGGCTTTTGGTGGTGCTTTTTTGTTTTTCCATGTGGTACCCTTAAAAGAATGGGTTTCTGAGCTAATTAATTGCATTCTGTGCTTCTGGGTGTAATAAAAAAAATACGTCAGCCAGGCTGGTCTTCTCTCCACTGCTCTTTACCTCCACAGAGATGCAGTAGTTTCTTTTGAAAGCGATTTTTCTACTAAAAAGCAGAATAATAATGAACTCTGTTAAATCACTCCGTGATTCCCTGGTTTGTCATGCAATCTTTAAAGTTGGATGGTGGTGCTTCCTAGTTTGGTACAAAGACTTTCAGAAAAATAGTTACTGTATTTATAAGGGAAAATGCTCTGTCAGGAAGTGCATTTTTTAACTGAAAGCATTTTTGCAGGCTCAAGGGAGAATCTATGGAAAACTTAAAGAAGAAAATTTCTTTGGACCTAAAGAAGAAGTGAAACTTGAGGCTCATATAAAAGTGCCATCCTATGCTGCTGGTAGAGTTATTGGTAAAGGAGGCAAAACAGTAAGTAACTGAAATAAAACTTTGTGTTGTTCAGTTATGTTTCTTATGTATGTGTGTATATATGTATAAGGCTTAAATGTTCAGCTAACTAATAGCTAATCCTTTAAGTTACTTTAAAGCATGTTCTATTTTCTTAGCCATTCTTAAGCTCTCCTTTCTTCTAGCGTGAATTTGAGAAGCTGATCTCATAGAATGATTTATTTAATCTTAAAAAAAAAAATAGTATAACAAAAATATGATAGTCCCAGTCAGATCTGCAGGGCTTTTATTAATAGAAATGTAGTTCTTCCATTTAGAATGAATGTAATCCCACTGAAGACTTGCTCCTGCAAACCTTAGCTTGTGCCAGATTTTTCAAAAAGATTTCACTAATCTCATTTAATTAAAATTAAATCCAATATGTTTTACAAAGGTGGCATCTCTGGCCAAAACTGAATGAAAGCATGATCTCTAAATAAGTGGTAGGAAATAAGGACATGTTCAGACCTCAATATTACAAAAAAAATATTTTTTTTTCTTCATCTTTTTTTAGAATTTTCAGCATTTTTTAGGCTGTTGCATAAAATAACATCGCTGGGATTTTTCAGTCCTGAAAAGGTGCTGGTACTGTAGTATTTTCATACTGTTGTAAGTCAGGAGCTAGATGATATTTGCAAAGAAATGGGTCTCCATCCTTGAGTGCAATGGGGTCTTGAAGTTGTAAGGAGGCAACGTGGCCTATTTCATTAGTTACAGTGGTAAGAGATTTAAGGACAAACATTTTTGATTCACTAATGCTATGCATTTCTAAAATAAAATGTGTGTAAACAGGGCAAAGACTCTAACCTTACCTCCACACTGTGGAAACTGATAGGCTATTGAAAATAATTTGGACACTTCTCGCTCCTCTGTTCAGAGTTCTCCGTCTTGCAGAGGTTTTTCAAGGAAAAATGTATAAATACTTTGACTTTGTTTTTCTTTCCTACATTATACATTGTATGAGTTTTCTGACCTTAAATTTGTAAACTCAACTGTAAATGCAGTGGCATCTATTTGCTTTTTTGAGTCATGTATTTAACACCTGTTGTGTGTTGTATTTAGTCTTTAAAACACTTCTACAAACCTAGAGAACTTGGTGCTAATTTATGTTAGAGGCACAAGAGGCTCATCTTGCGAAGTGCACACTGCTGCGCAAAGCTGCTTTCTGTTAGCGGGTTTCTTTTTTTAAACATAACTTCTAGGATAATGTTCCTGTGGTCAGCAGTATCTTTGAGGCTTGGTGTTTGTGGGATATTTGTTTGTTTAAGATTTTCTGATTTCTACTATCTATTTATAGGTAAATGAGCTTCAAAACTTGACAAGTGCAGAAGTTGTAGTCCCTCGTGACCAGACACCTGATGAAAATGATCAGGTGGTTGTGAAAATAACTGGTCACTTCTATGCATGCCAGGTAGGAGGAGTGGAATGAATTGTTTTATTACCTTGGTGTTTCCATGGTCTGTCTTTTATACCCATGGGATGGAAGGCTTTTACTCAGGATACAGAAAGTGCTGTTTGCCAGGCTCCTCTAATTGTCTCGCTGTGATAAACTTTCCTCATGCCTGTGAGAGCTTTATAATGATATTGCACTTTGAGATATGTAAAACAATCTTCTTAAATTCTCCTACCAACATATGTGGGCTCTGGCACTGCTGAAACTCGCAAAGCAAAAGAAAACCCAAGTTGTGATCAGACTGAAATTCAGACGGAAGGGAGATACAAGCCAGCTCATAGTACCTGGCAAGAGCTGCACGAATACATGCACTTTGTCCACATCACCCAATCTCTTGATTTAATATCATGAGGAAAATGATATCATGAGGACAAGATTCCTTCCCTTGCTTCACTCTTAGTTCAGATCAATGCCTTTTGGTGCTTTGCTATAGGTGACTTGTAGCTCAGAAAGGAGATGGGAGGGCTGGTAAGTCCTGCAAGTCTCACCCTCACCTTCTGGACTCCCTGGTGTATAAGAAACATAATTGTCCGCTCTCTATTAAAGCGTGGTTCTTATAAAATATTAATCTCTCCAGAGGAGTAAAATGAAAGTAGCCTGTAGCTCCAATAATCTTAATGCTGGAAGTCATCTTCCTATGCTCATGCTTTCTATACTACAGACGTGAAAGCTGACTATGCAGGTAGTTGCGGTAGGTGGAAAAAGAAGAAAAATTCAAAATTAAGTTGTACAGCGCAACTACTCCAAGTGTAGTTAACTAATGAGTAGCCTTGTCAGTACTAGAACTTAGTTATTGCAGATTTTCTTCATCCCGGTAGCATTTATAGTCTGTTGTAAACAGCGGTCACTGCGGCATGGCGTCCTGATGGGTTGTTTCTTCTTTGTGTCCTTCAGCTTGCTCAGAGAAAAATTCAGGAAATACTGGCTCAGGTAAGAAGGCAGCAGCAGCAGCAAAAAACATTGCAAAGCGGACAGCCTCAGCCAAGACGAAAATAAAGGTTTAGGAAATGGCCCATCAGAGACAGATGCCAGACCAAAGACAGACTGTGCGACAGAGACGGGTGGTGAGCACCTGTTGAAGTCATATGCAGAAGATCCACCAAGCCAATCACCTGTTCGAGGACCAGGCAACCGTTGAACGCTGTCTCTGAGAATGTATTCTTTAGGCTCTCTCAAACTTTTGAAACCCAGCTTTAAAATAAGGACCCCTTCACTTCCCTTTTGTTCTATTCTCACAATTTAACATAAACTCGTTAGTCTTTTTTATTGTTCTTATTATTCCCCAACAATTTTAGAACTTGGTTTAATGAAGCTTTCTCTTCTGAGTTCACTGGTTTAAAAAAAAAAAAGCAAAGAAAAATGAAAAAAACAAAAAAAAAAGAAAAGGCATTGCTCTTATAGGTCCAGTTGTAAAAGAAAAAACACATTTGGAGGGTGGGATTGTGGGTGGGCAAGGGTTAGAGCAAGGGTATCGACAAGAGTTTAAGTGTTAGTCCCAATGTTGAAACAAGTGGCATTTTTTAAAAAGAATTTGGTTGCATTTTTACATGACACTGCCATGAATAACCTAAGGGAAGTGTTGAATGGTGTTGGCCAGGGCATAAAAAGATAAATATGCATTTTACTAAACTACCTCAGGCATTTAGTACCTCAATGAGAAATTGTTCCTTTTTTGCTTTTTTTTGGTATTTTGTATACTTTATAAAGCTAATAGTTCTTGAGCATTTTATTTTTTTAAAAAAAATTAAAATTTGATCAGCCACCAGCCAGGAGTACTACAGGCTTATCGGGGAAAAAAATATAGTAGAGCACTTCTAGCTGCTGGCTGATGGGAGTAAGGTGGGTAAAAAAAACACAGCCTCAGGTTTTCTGGGGGCTTCAACACCATCATTTGTTTAAAAAAAAAAAAAAAGAAAAAATTCAGTGAATGTTCAAAAGATAGTGAATGATGCCAACATTCTGATAGCAGCAATGCCGTTTAGTTTTCTTTTAAGATGGGATGAAAAAGTTTGTGACGGTACTTTTTTGGGAACAGGACAAGGAAGTGATGGCAAGAGGCTGGGGCTGGGGGAAAAAAAAAAAATTTAGAAGGCTGCAAGAGGCTGAATTTTTTTTTTGTGCTACTTGATTGAATGCATGAACCCTTTGTGCCTTTGACCATCACTACCTAATGATGCTACATTTAACCATTTGCAGCCCATTTGGACTTTGCCATTTTGTTCAAAGAGCAAGCTTCATCTTCAGTTGGATAGAACACTCGATCTGCTAGAGCTTATGGGAGGCCAGGAGGGTCTCCGCTGGCTGCAGGTCACATCATACTGCTTTCAGTTACCACGATGGGGGAAGGTCAAACAGTGTTTGATCGCGTTGAAAGATAATGAAAGGCTAAGTTTACATATCCAGCCGCTGTTATGGGCCACACTAAGCCACTTTGAAGGTTTTAAAAACTATTACAAGATTAAAAAAGAAAAAACAAAAAACCAACAACCTCTCTAGCCTGGCTTATAATAGATGCAGCAGGATTTATGCACGTTCTGCAACCAACCATTAGAGGAGAAAAAAAAAAAATATGTCAAAAGGCAGGGATAACAGGAAAGTTACCAAATTTTTTTAATTTCCGAATGTAATTTGAATGATGATTGTGGTAATAGTGACACATTCAAGTTTCTACAATAAACTTCAGTCTACCTCAGTTTAAGAAAAAGAAAAAAAAAAATGTGGCAACACATGGTGCATAAAGACTGCTGTGTGTGTGTGTGTGCGCGCGCGCGCCCGTATGTGTGTGGTCGACAGAGCCATGCTATTACCTCTGAACCTTTTTTTGTGATGTTTTTTGTGCATGAGATGATCAGAATCACCATGCTGCACTGATTTGAGGGGCACAACGAGCAAAAACATTTGTTTCATCATTTTGTTATCTACCTCTTAGGTTCATGTTGAAATAGAGGCATTACTACATAGACTAGATAATTTTCCCAAAGATCATTGTTGTACAGATTAGATAATTTTGAAAATGGTCTGAAGTGTTTTTCCTGCATCTCTTCTTTACTAATTGGTTTAAAAGCCACAAACTTTTGTTGTAGTTTTAGCAAAGAAAAATTGAGTTTCTTTTCCTTTTTTGACAGTGACCTTCATCTAGCCTTTAGGATAATTTTTTTTTTCTTACAATGAATTTAAAATTACTGAAGTATGGAAAGTCATAGCATTTTAATTTTTGTTGAGGCTTAAGTCAGTCTGACGTTCCTTTCTTAACATTTGAGAAGGATTTGACTTCATTATTTTCCATAAAAAATGACTTTACAAATAGGCGCTGCATTTACATCTGCTGATTTAAATACTGTCATCTCTCTTTAAATTTCTAGACTTAGTATGGTAAATCATGTTTTTCTTTTCAATTGAGACTTGGTAATTTGGAGTATTTGGGAATAGCTAGAAAGTAAATACTGTAAATGATTTCAATATCCACAAAGTATGGATCATTTTTCATCTGTAATGTGCCCCCCAATGCAGCTCCACTTGCCAGATGCCTCTGAATGGAATAAAGAGTTTAACTCCTATCATCAGATAAAGTTGTGTGGTGTGTTTTTAAATTCATGAGGCGTAGGGACAGACCATTCTCCGTATTTGCTGTACTTTTGGTCAAGTTGGTTTCCTGGCCGTAACAATAATGGGATAAGGATGAAGAGGTGTTCCACAGGTGTTCTGCAGCTGCTAGGGCAGCCAGCAGCCAGGCTGCAACGTTTGCACCTCCGGAAACATGCAGTGACTCCCGTGGCTTAAAATTCCTTCATCTTCTCCCTCTCATGTGACAACGCTGCACAGTCCGTAGCACAACCTGTAGTTCATGGTTTTGGTCCTTCTGCAGACCATGTAGGCTGATTTGCCATGGAAGAGATGTGTACCCGACGGTCCTGCCCCAGGGCAAACATGAAGGGTCTTTAACAGGTTTGCAGTGAGATCTGAATTACGGTTAAATTTATTTAATATCTTTCTTTTTGGCTGCTTTTTACCAAATCTAGTGTTCCCAGTGTGATGGAGCAGTGCAATAAATGTGGCCCTGGAAGCTTGGATAGGCAGAACCAGTCACGCCAGCAAATGTGATGGCAACCTGTGTCTTGCTCCTACCACCACCCAAACACACCCCCTTGCCAGGGAGGTGGTATCGCCTCCCCATTTAGATCCTTGTTAATGTTATTTGGAATAGAAATGAGACTAGATGTTTAACTGTGAACGCTGTAGAGTGAGAGGGGAGGGGCTGGGGAATGAAGGAGTGTCAGGAATAATAGAATTCTGTATCTCTTAAAGAGGAGTGGAAAACCAACCTTGTTTTCCAACCTCTTGTGCCCTCCCACTTGTCTTCACAGCTGAGACCAGCCAGCAGAAAGAGGGAGCTGAAGAAAGTGTCTGTAGAAGACACTGCGTAGGGTACCGCATTTCACAGGCGCCTCCTAAGCTCATGTTTCCATGCCCACATTGAGCCACCTTCTCAGAACCAGCAGCCCTGCCATCGGAGCAACATGAGAAGTTAAGCTTCCTCTGTACCGCTGGTGCGTTTGTGAGAGCTAAACCCCTGACTGTTCTAAGCATTTGCTTAATCATGATGCTTTTATTTGCTTCTAACCTTACACAGCTTTTATTCCTAAGCGGCACTTTCAAAGGCATGCGCTCCATGTGTTACAGTTCCCATGAAATGCAGCATGTATGCTGTGCAGGACAGCGCGGTTTCCACCCGGTACTAGGGCACAGGAGTTTTAAACAGGAAAACTTGTGGAGTAAGCACTCAGGCTGGGCCTAACAGAGGTGTCAGCTCAACTGGTGGATGCAAACACCGCTTGATAACAAAGTTACTCAAATGTAGTGCAGGAAACTGGTGATGACAAAAGTTTCACCTTGACAAGCGTTTCTCCTGTTCATCCCATCATCAAGGGATCCGGCCACAGCCAAACCCCCATGTCCCTCTGAATCTATGGACTCATTGGACAAGCTGCTCGGTATCTTTTATTTTGCATAGAAATCACCTGATTGGTAGAATTGAAACCTTTCCCAGATTTTTTCCTTCCAAAAGGGGTTTAATGTTGCATAGCACTGATCATCCACACTGTTTTTGTTAATTCCTATGTTCCGGCTTTTGCGAGGGTCGGGCCGAAGGCTGACAGAGGCAGGCAGGTCACCTGGCAGGGGCTGGGCACAGGTTATGGCTCCTGCTCCTCAGTGGGCAATGAGGAAGGTCTCCTGAGCTGGCGGTTACGATTATTTGATAGCAACCAGCGGATGTTCCGTGTAACCCCTTTTCACAATGTGCTTTGGCAGTAAATCCAGTTACACCTTTTTTTTTTTTTTTTTAGGGGGTTTTGTCTCCTCAGTTCATTTGGTTTTGTTTTTTTTTTTTTGGTCTTGTCTTACAGCCTATTACCCCTTTCCAGCTGTAAGAGTCCTCGCCTGCTCGTGTGGAAGCTGTTCCCTCTCTCTTACTGTTCTTTTCTGGGTGCTCCTTTAGTGATTGCACTCTTTGAAACAGGCTGCTCTGCGTGGCTCTGGTGACTAAACGTGGGTTTATTGTTTGCTGAGCCTGCCTCTGTTCAGCTAGTGCTACTCATCTGCAGCAGCAAAAGGCAAGTGGTTTCAGGGAATGATCCAAAGTTCCTCCTACGGATCCCTTCTAGGAGGAAATGCCCGATTTAGAAGCCATCGCTCAGTAAGCCAGACAAGGTTATCTTTTCCCCGTGTGCATTACTTATTGCCAAGTATCATTAAGCATTTTTGAGAAATCATTCTTTGCAGTCAGATTTAACACCGATAGCTTTATTTTGTGGGCAAAGATGTTTTATCTGCATAGTTTAACCACATTTAATAAACTCTCCTTCCTTAACGTGCAGAACTATCTGCTGCCTCATATCAAAGAGTAGGTGAACTCGGGGGCAGTTATTCCTAAAAGAACAGAGGCTACACACAGCAGGAAAACATGACCAGTCTGAAGGGAGGGAGACTTTTTCATTTGTTTTGGTTTGATTCTTTTAAAAAAACCAAACACACACCCTTCTCCCTAAACACGACAACCACAGGCACATCCTGATGCGCAGCAGAGCAAGCTGCTCCAGAAGGAAGGGATCCTCATCTAGTGATGAACGCCCTGTCCTGGAGCAGAGAAAAGCATCTTGTTTTACACAGCCATATTTTGGTACCAACCTGAAGCTCTTCTACCTAGACCGTGCAGCAGACAAAGGACGTCCTGCGCAGGGACTTCGCAAAGTGCTGAGGAGCCCATTAGCAGCAAGTAACGCTCAGTGACTGAGGGCTTCCTTGAGAACTACTTTTGCCCACTTGATAGGCGCCGAAGGTTTCCCCTGCCACAGCATGTTACCTCAGTGTCCTTTTCCAGAGAGAAAAACTAGGAGAGGAGGCAACTGCACACTTAGAATAAGCTGAATGTTTTAACATGAAGACAAGGGATAGAAGCTCTTCAGTTGTGGGGTTTTGTTATATTTTATTATTAAAACCAGATTAGCCTTGGCTGAAAAAGTGACTTACTGTTCTGTTAACTCAAGACACATTTATTTGTCACTGCTGCTCTTGGCTTTTATGTGCTCAGCAACACCGGTCAGTTTCCTCTCCTCCTTCAACTCAGAGCACAACTCGCTTCATCGTGACCAGAAGCAAACGGCTTAATATAAGAAGCCTCATCAAAACTGTGCTATTTCACATACAGTTTTTCGTTGCAGCGCTCAGCTCTTTTTTTTTGCACTGCCACTACAGGCAGGTCTTTCAAAGGTACCAGACTGAGCATGAGTTTCAGGGTAAGCAGCTGTCTTTGTACTGCTCTTCTCACTGCAAACTCTGCTGAGACCATGACTCCCCTAGGAAGCTCCCTTACGATAGGATTCCTTCTTTGACATTTTATGGTTGGACTCGGTCTTAAGGGTCTTTTCCAACCTTAATGATTCTAGGATTCTGATCATTTTTGTAGCTTGTTCAGAACTTTACTTAGGCATATCCAATAAATACATTGTTTTGTACTGATTAACTGCAGTGACTGTTACATCAGTGATCAAAACTGTGTGTCTCTCTCGGATCTAGAAGGCAGGCTCCTTCCTCTTTCCACTCAGCAGCTGCATTAAGTTCTTGTCTCAAGATGATCGCTGCTGTTCGGAGTCAGTCCAAATATAAAGTCTTCTGGCAGCGACTGTGGAATCATCTGCGCTAACTGGTCATCGTAGGAACCAAGAGTCCATAGCTTCTCCAATTCATAAGCCTCTCGTGTCCCTGGCAGCATGAAATGTGTCACTATGCTACCTGCACAGAACAGAAACTCACAATAAATTAACGTGAACTGTAAAGCTTTCACAGAGAGTTCAAGTCTTCCACCTCCATTCTGGCTAGATACAAGTCAGGTGATGGAGGTCTCTTCTCAAGTTGCAGATTCCAGTTCTTGAACAGTGTTAGGAATTGGTAGGTCCTTCAAAAGGCTCCAAGACTACAGCCAGGACAAGGAGAGAAACAATCCTCTGGTTTAAATTAAGACACTATGACAAGACTCCAGACCAAAGAAGTTATGATTTCTAGGGGACAGAAAGAAGTAAATCGAAAGAAATTTCAGTTGAGGAAATCCACTTTGTAAGGTTACAGATGGACTTTCAGCTTTCCTATATTACCAACAACATTTGGCTATAGCCAAGTCATTTTCCTTAGCTGTGTTGCTCAGGTGCTTTTTATAATGAAACGGCTCCAAACTTTGATGTAGTAAGATTTTTTCTTACAGGTTTTTCATTAATTCTGTGCAAACAATAGTAAAGAATGTTAATTCCAGTGTATTTCTAATGCACATTTTTTCTAGTTATGCCCTTAAATTTCAATTGGTTTTCACTTATAACTATCAAAATCATTGACAGTAAAGTAACCAAGGCCTAACATCACTGGCTGCACTGCTCCTCACCCACCCATGCTCTCTTTTAAGCCAAACCACAAAGTTAAGAGGGTGAGATTCTAGAGCTAGCAGTGAAGGAGAAATGCTTTCTCAATGCAGAGTCTTTTCTGTTTGCATAGAAAGTTTCACACTTGTAGAATAAAGGATTCAACTCAATTTCTTGGGACTAAGGTTTTACCCCCATGTCATGGCATGACCCGAACAGTGGAAAAGTCTGTTCAGCAGTTTACTGCTAGGGCAGCATACAAAGAGCCCCCGCTCACCCAAACAGGGATTACGGAAACCTGAGAAAACTGACTGAAGTAGCTTTTCTCTTTCTACTACTTTTATCTTGAATTTATCAACACCTGTTTCCGCCACTGAAGAGTAGTTACTGCTTTCTTCTCAATGCCAATGATCTTTAGTGAAAATTTATTTAGTATCTCAATGAGTTCAAGCAACAGAAACTGGAATTCCAAAAGAGCAGAGTATTATGAACTCTCCAGAGCAACTAGGATTCACAATGAGATGCTTCCTTCAACAAAGAGCTCATGCAGAACATCATACTTGTCAGATTCACAAATATTTACCAAAATCAATGCACAGCCAGTCATCTGTTTCTTTCCCTTCAATCTGAGCATGAGGATCACTTTCTTCTTTGTAATACTTGTACTGAAAGAAGCAAAGGCAGAAAATTAAATACTTTGCATGCATTCATTTAAAAGCACTCAAATTAACAGATAAGCTGGACTTTGCTGAGTTGTGAGAGCTGTTTTAAATCTTAAATGGGTTAGATTCCTTCATGCTGGTTCTAGGGTCTGCGTAAAAAAAGAAAAATATACACTTGCAGCACTGGCAAGTAAGTACAGATTTCTCAAGGGGATTTAGTATCAAATCTGGAATGCTAATGCTCAGAATTCCTAAAAAGTTATCCATTAATTTTATAGGTGTCCATTTTTTCTCCAGATGAATAATGAAAACAATTGCTTAGCATTAAAGTAGTCTTTCAGCTACCAGTTCCCTGTAGCTGCCATTACTGCTAAGATTTATTTATTTTCAGACACCTTTCATTCTTGTTTTACGTTGGCGAGTTAAGGACGCTGAAATGAAGATGTCAAGCGTATTCTCTTCTCGGATGGAAGTGGCAGGGGGAGAAAACAAGTTTCAATCCATGCCATGAGGAAGGCATTTAAACAAGCCTCCTATCTGTTGAGTGCACGCTCTCAACACTCATTGCAAGACAGGGGGGAAAGCGTGACTGGCACCCAGGTTTCCAAGCTATGAACCACTCTGAGAGGAGAGGGGGCAGCTCAAAGCACAACTGCAACGCTCAGCTAGGGAATTAGTTCCCTATGCAACACGGTGGCTTTCACAGATGCCATCTTGAGTGGCTCAGCCCTTCCCATCTAGTACACGTAAAGAACATAAGCACCCACCACAGCTGAAGAAGTCTGACAACTAGAGGCTTAAGTACTGTCACTATTGGATCTGGCCATAACCTACTTGGTTCTTTACAGGAAGTATCAATAGGAAAAAAAAAAGTAATGGAGTGAAGCCAACTGCACCTTCACGGAGCTCCTTTACTCTAATTTCTACTTTATTTCTAGTTGAAGCAGTTCATCAAAAGAATATGGAAACCTTTTTCAAGCTGAAATTAAAAAACAAGCCAAACAACGTTTATTTCAGCACAAGGCCGCAAGGAAACAGAGTGTGAGACTGCATGGCTCTAAGTCCTTTCTGCCATGAAAGACAAAATAACAGGTGTAACAGCACAGCTGGCTAGCAAATGAGTCCCACTTTTTTCCCACTGGGAAAGCAATTATCACAAAAACGCAACTGTTCCTGGTTGTTTCCATACAGTGCTAGCTGCTGGACAATGGCCCCAGTTTGCAAAACAGAATAGAGAACTTTAAAAAATGTAATTCAGAACTAGTTCTACTTTCCTTTCTTTAAGATAGCTTGTGAGATATCCTCAAAAGCAAGTAATTGTCAAAGACTCTCTGAAAGTCTGCTTAAAATACTAAGAATCATAGAATCATAGAATCATAGGGTTGGAAGGGACCTCGAAAGATCATCTAGTCCAACCCCCCTGCCAGAGCAGGGTCACCTAGAGCACATCACCCAGGAACGCGTCCAGGCGGGTTTTGAATGTCTCCAGTGAAGGAGACTCCACAACCTCTCTGGGCAGCCTGTTCCAGTGCTCTGTCACTCTCACAGTAAAAAAATTCTTCCTGATATCCCTCTTGAATCTCCTATGCTCCAATTTACATCTATTACTCCTTGTCCTATCACTGGTTATCACTGAAAACAACTTCTCTCCATCATCCTGACACTCCCCCTTTACGTATTTGAAGACATTGATGAGGTCACCCCTCAGTCTCCTTTTCTCCAGACTAAAGAGACCCAGCTCCCTCAGCCTTTCCTCATAAGGGAGATGTTCCACTCCCTTAATCATCTTTGTGGCTCTGCGCTGGACTCTCTCAAGCAGTTCCCTGTCCTTCTTGAACTGAGGGGCCCAGAACTGGACACAATACTCCAGATGTGGCCTCACCAATGCAGAATAGAGGGGGAGGAGAACCTCTCTTGACTGACAAGGAGCCCAGTGTGCACTGCCATCAGCTATCTAACAGAGGTGGAAAGGCGGATCTCCACTAGAGGTTTCCTTCAGCCTTGCCTTTAAAGGCTCTGTAATGATGAATAGATCATAATGAAGCCAAGTGTCAGCTTCTTCCTCTAACATGAAACCAGACGGAAAGAGGTAAGCAGTAGTTGGGACTTTAACATTTTCAAGCTCCTGGAAGAAAAGCAGGAAGACCTCACACTACACATGGGCACCTCTGCATTTCAGAGTGAGTAAATCATGCACTACCGTAATGTTTTAGGTACTGCAATGGTAAAGCCAACCAGCTGCCTAGCAGCACTCTTGAGCACCTGCTCTGATTTACATCTTAGTGCCTAGAAAATTCTCAATACCAGGCAAGCTCAGCCACTCTGAGCACTTGGCCAGGCTTCCTGGTTTCCCGGGATGCCCAGGAGGACACCACCTCTCCCCAGAGGCTCTGCCCTTGCAAAGGAGCTGCTCTTGCAGCCACCAGAGGGAGCAGCCAGTTGTAGCACAGGCGAGTTTTTTGCGGGTTGGATGGTATCCACTGCTCTCTCTTGGTCTGGGGGCCATGGAGGGCTGTTGATTTAAGACTAGCAAGTTATGCAAGTAATACAGTACATATTAAGCACTTCAATTTAGTACACCCAAATCACACTAATACAACTTCTAGCTTGAGGCAAAATTTTAGTTTGCAAGGATGCATCAGTTCCTGCAGAGAACACACGAAACTCCCCTCACCTGCTCAGAAAGGCACTGAAAAGCAATACCATCTCCCCTCCCCATCAAGTCTCACAGCTGAAACCAAGAGGACTGGAAGGAAGAAAGTAAAAAAAAAAGCCAAAGGAAAAATGGGGTCAGAAAGGGAAAGAAAGGGCACTAAGAGAAGACAAACTAGAAGTTGAGTACAGACAGCTCACTGAGATGAAGGCTAGTCAAATTCCTCACACTGTGCTTTCTAACAGCCGGCCATCTCTTTTCTGGCCATAAAAAAGTTTCTCCCTCCGTGAGTCTGGTCCTTATACCTAAGATCTACTTGTATTTTTATTCTGACCTCCATTTTTGTAGTGAAAAGCTCACATTCCACCAAAGCCAAGCAGTGCAAGATTTCCGTGCAAGGACAGCTGCTGCTGCTTCTCCTTCCCTCCTGTACATGCACAGTGTGGTGTCTATTAACTGGCAGTCTGATTTAGTGAGCCCATGAAGGGATCGGGGATTCTGTGCCTCATGACATGCCATCTTTTTTCCAGACTTACAATATGCCTGAGACCCTGGAAATTTTAGGGATTAGGGTTTGAGAACAGTCAGACTAAGCTATTTTGAAGGAGTGGGAATAGCCATGAAGCTTGCTGGATGGAATACAAATGGTGATTGTGACTTGTGTCCACTTTTCGCATCACTCTTGTTCTAGTCACTGAATTGTGCTGATGTCATCACTGCTCTAAATGCAGTGATCTGTTTTTAAAATATATTCTCTACATTTTGAGTGGTACTGCTAAAGAAAAAAAGTATGGTTAGTTGCTAGATGTATTCAGGACTAAATGACATAAGGACAATTACTTTCATCTTGCCTGTACACCCCTATACATGCAATCCTGGGGAAATTCCTTTCACAACATTTAAAACCATTCCGCAAAACCCAGACAGTACAGCAGGAACTGGCTTACCATTTTCAGCATGTAATGTGCCATTGCATGGAGATGTCGTGTAGAAGATCCACTCACAATTATAAAATAATTACAGTATTTTATTTCTGGAGGTAGCTGGATGACACAGATGTCTTTAGCATTTTCTTGCCTCAGCAGAGCCACAACAAAATCAATGTTGAACTTTGGAAGAACAGCCTCTGGAACAGAAAGAAAAAATAACACAGTGGCAATTTATCTTTTTAATTGCAAAAATCAACCCCTTAAGAAAACACAAAATAGCAATGGACTGAATAATAGCCTAAGCTAGCCACTCACTATACAGTTTGGTTTGATACTGATAATGCAACATGAAGTGCAGATTTTTAAAAATCATTTTTAAAACCACCAAAGTTGAGAACAAAGCACTCTTTTGGTGAATAACGCTCTATCACTAGAAATAGCAGTTAGTAGACATCAAAGTTTCTTTTAGGTAACTTATTTCTTGTTAGTACTTAAGAGTACTGTCATCAGATACTTGTGAATTAGGATGAATGAAACTTAAGTATTTCAACAAACAAAATTAAATCATTTCATAACAATGCTTTTCAACAGGCTTGTAATAATACATGGTGATGAAATTTCTTGAAAATCTTAAGTAGATGAAATCAATATATTGGAAGGGGAGCTGATGTCATACAATGTGAAGGCACTTTTTTATCTTCATACTGAGTAAAGCCACTTTTTTCTTTTTCCCTACCCTGTTCTGCCAGAGAATTACGATACTGTAGACAAAGCTTTAGTCCATCAGCAGTTTAAGCAAGCCAGCTTAGAAACTGGTGAATTAGTGCAACTACCTTCTGTTCACACCATGAAATCAGTTTATTTCTAATTTGTCCTAATTAGCTAGATGCAGCTTGTGTGCATACTTAAGGCATAATTTGAATCTGTCAGCAATGTGCGCCTGCCACTACAAAGTTAACGTTAGTGCAGACCGAGCATCAGCACAAAGCCGAGCTTTATATTTACCAATATAAAGAAAAAACCAAACAAAAGAACAATAGCTACATATAATTATATGCATGAATGGGGATATGAAATTGGATCAGATCTCTGTAAATGAAAGCCTTTGAGCTTAGAGACTCGTGCACTCTTTCAACTTTTGCTGTGGTCACATATGCAGAAAATTAGCAGTGGCCACAGCTCCTCCAGATGCAGCGGTTACAAAAGTTAAATATTTGCCTGGTAGCCACATGCTAAGTCTCTAGTGCCTACTTAGAGGATGAATGGTCTAAACAACCCCAGGCACACTCTGCCACACTGAACGTCATGCTCAGATCCAGGCTAGAGAAGACTTGAAGAACAGCTACAACAACAAACCAGCTCTGTGTATACTTGTAACCAGCCTTCACGCCACTAAAACTGTTATCTATACAGGGAAATTTCCTTGCGAGCGTAAATTAGAGAAACATACGCTCGGCACCACTATCCTCAAAAAAGCTCCTGTATGTATCTACACACAGGCTCGGTCTACTCTAGCCACCGCCTCCCCGCTTTACAGTGGGATTTAGGATGTGATGCTGGTTCAGCACAAATGCCGTGACCCTGAGGCCGGTGGTCCCAGCCGAGATGAGGACGATTCCATTGCGTCATGCAGCCCCAGGATCCTCACGCAGCTGCAGGAATGAGATTCCACGAGTCCCGAACAGTTACATTCTTCCCGAGGCGTTACGTTTCACTGAGGGCACCGTTTCACAGAGCTGGAAGAGCGCGGGGCAGAGCCGCGGGCCTTCATGTCCGGCGGCCACCTTGACCTGCCGCCTCACGACCGCGCTTGGGCCTGACAGGCCTTACCCAGACACCGAGCCCGTGACCCCGCGTCAGGCAGCGCCTCACACCCGCCCAGCTGCCAACTCGCAGGGCGCCTGACTCGCAGTGGAGGGCCTGCCCGGGCGAAGGCCTACTCCACACACCGGCTCCCTCACTGGCTGCTCCGAGAACACCTCGAGAACGGTTAAGCTTAACGATCGTGGGCGAACCAGACCGAAATACCAAGCGGGAAGTCAGAAGGACCACGACCCAGAGCACCCGCTGGCTCATCACGGCAGCTAGGCCGCCCTTCGCTGGGCCCTACCTGCCGCCTGGCGCCGCTCCGCCGCCCCCAGGGCCCCGTCTCCGCCGCCTCCCGCGCCCCGCACCGCCGCA
>VXBO01004487.1:45683-94837 GCA_013400135.1 Rhinoptilus africanus | reverse complement strand
GTGTGGATGGGAGCGCCCGGGGCGGGCAGCGGCACGGCCCCGTCTTGCGCCTCCCGTGGGTGTTCTCGGAGGGGTGTCAGAGCCGTGGGGCGGTACAAAGGGGTAAGGGACGGGGCCCGGGCGGCAGCAACCGGCGCTCCGCTGTGGTGGTGTGATGGGGAGCCCGAAAGGAGCAGACGCAACAGCTGGGCGCTGCGGTAGAATCCCGAATCACGTATCCCAGTTCGTGCCTTGTGCCCTCTCTTAAAGGCCGTGGTTTTGTCTAAAAAGCTGCAGCTGGTTTGAAAGGAATACATTTTTCTTGGGAAAGTGTATTTTACATTTGTATAATTCCCACATAGCGTTAATGGGCGCAGGGCAGTAGTCTTGGAACTTTACTGTGGAGATGATGTTGTGAGTGTAATGATAGGACACAGGGTAACGGCTTCAAACTGACAGAGGGTAGATTTATTTGGATATTAGGAAGAAATTCTTTCCTGTGAGGGTGGTGAGGCACTGGCACAGGTTGCTCAGAGAAGCTGTGGATGCCCCATCCCTGGAAGTGTTCAAGGCCAGGCTGGATGGGGCTGTGAGCAGCCTGGTCTGGTGGGACGTGTCCCTGCCCATGGCAGGGGGGGGAACTAGATGATCTTTAAGGTCCCTTCCAACCCGAACCATTCTGTGGTTCTGATAAAAAGCTATGACCTAGGCAAGTTCAAACATTTGTGTTTACCTGTGAGTGAAACGTATTTCCCTCCACTCCCTTCTCCTGGCGATGCTGGCATGTACATCGACAGTAAAATACAAGAACTACTGTTTAGACTCTTTTCCCCTCCCTCACTGAGAATGGTGGTAAAACAACGGTACTAAGACTTAAAAGGCATAATCTTCTGAATTATAAAGACATGTAGTGGTAAAAGCTTTATTTTTAAAGGAAATTTGACTATGCTGTACAATGCTGGAGGTGGTCCATTATACTAATAGGCCACAGTGTCTGCATGTCTCTTGTACAGTTTAGTTGGATTCCTCTACAATTCCTTCAGGGGCTGGTGTGTTTTAGCCCTAGTTTCAGCTTAGAACTACTCTTGGTAAGAAAAAAATGTTACATCCGATGAGTCTCTTAATTGTGTGCTATAATAAGTGTTCAAGAAGAAAAGGGGAGAGGAACAAAACAAGTGGCTTGAAATAATACTTAATTTTTTTAAAGTCATATTTAACAAACTTGTTACCCAACTAAAGTTTCCGCTTCCCTTCATGACATATTTGAAAAGATGTTGTTTGTAAAAGAGATGTACATTTATGTTTTATGTCATTCTTTGATGTTAATTCTCCAAAGGGGATGCCTGAAACCTGTCTTGTAACATTTGCTGACATTCACAAATCTGTTGTTTGTCAGCTGTTTCCTGCTTTTGAATGACATGAAGTTCATTTGCATCCTGATCTGTTCTGAAATTGGGTCCCTCAGCTGTTGTCTGGTTGTTAAGGAATTCTCGTTGCTTCTCAGTTTGTGGTGCTGTTGCTCTGAGTACACTTGAAGGGAGCCTGCAAAAACTGCTGGATAACCAATGGTAGTACCAGGTGTGCATAAGTGAACCAAGACTAACACAAATCCAGTTGTTTTTTTCTGGAGGTAGGTACCGTTTTGGTCAGTAATTAGGCAACTCATCAAGTTGCTTATCTGACAATATTCCTGAGACAAAGGAAGTGTACTCTTTAAAATCATTAGATGGTTTATTTGTCAATGCAGCAGTTAGAGTCCATTGTATGAAAGTAAAGATGTATGAAATAGAAGTTACAGCTGAAAAGGCAAAATCAAATGATAAAAATGTAATATTCTGATGATATTTAAAGGAAGATAGTGCAAACTATTCTGTATACTTAGATTAACAGATAAAAAAAATTTCTTAAAATATGCCCGAAAGTTGGTTTCTATACAAAAGCCTAAGATGTCTCTGAGCTCCTAACATGCAGTGCTTTGCTGAAACAAGATGCATTCTGCATATAACCTAGGTCAGTGGTAGCCTGCATCGTTACTGATCCTGAACATTATAACTATGACAGACCTTATTTTTTTGTGCTGTGTTTCAGATCATCTTAAGCTTTTGACTAAACCCCCGTCCTGCCTCAAGCCAGAGCAAGAAATACAAATTACAGTTCTTCCTGTCAACAGTCTGACTGACAACAGAGGACATACATAACATTCAGATGGTAATTTTTGCAGGAAATGTGTTTTCTGTTTAAGTCAGAGAATAACTTTAGGTGCCCAGTTATGGTTAGATAATAGGATGTTACATATAAGCAAGATGGAACAATGGCAAATATGGCACTTTTAATAATATAACTGAAATGACCACAAAAGAATTAAAACAATTGGACAACCTGGAAACAAAAGAAGAAAAGAGGCTGTTAAATTTTATAACTAAAGAACTAATCTCACAGGTATGTAGAAATCTGCCTTTTTTTATATCCTCAAGTCATTTAAAGGTGTCCATGCACACTGGGGAAGTGGTAGTGAAGACTACATTCAGACTGTGAATGACAAGCATTTGACAGACCTGCTAAGATACCAGGAAAATATATTTATGGTTATATATTGCATCAGGAACTGCAAACAAAATGTATCAAGGATGTTCTGAGACACGGTAAATAAGCTAAATATATTAAAATACAGACCTTCAAAGAAATCAGTGCTTGGAAATTGTTGGCGTAAAGTCATTTGCGGAGCCTCCAACTGAAAATTAATTTCACTTTGATTATGAACTTCCATATTAACAGAAAGGCTCATATGGAAAATGAACCATTTAAAGCATTTTTTGGGTCAGTTTTCTTGCAGAAGTTTTCACTTTCTAAGCTGCATTGTGCAAAAGCAGAAACTGGAGCATAGTGCTTTATTTAGATGAGGGTTTTCATTTATTTGATAAGTGGTCATCAAAGACGGAGGGATGGAGGAGCAAGCAGAAATTATTGTATCTTATCTTTACTGCGGGAGAAAGAGGAATGAAAAGAGAAGGGGAAGAGGGAATTGAACACTACCCCTTCCTGCTACAACCCTCATTCTGCTGACCCTTGTCCATGGAGCACTTATCTGCTCTCTAGGGAGCGGTGGTGCCAATCCAGTGTTTCAAGACCAGCAGAAACAAAGGAGGCAAAGTGAGCATCAGCAATTGCATCTAAGGATTTTACATGGGACTCAGAGTAAGTTTAAAGAGGGAGAGCCAAGCAGATGGGTCTCATCAGTCTTGTTGCTCGGGTGCCTGTGGTCTAGTTTATAGTGAGACTCGTGCACTGGTAGCCATGTCCAGTAGGAAACTAAATGTGTCCCGCCCTGTTTTCTGGCCCGGAGGCCAAGTGGGATGTAATGAGCTGCATCCGTGCTATTGAACCTTGCAAAACACGGTGGCTGCTGCCAAACTCCGGGTAGGGAAGAGTGCCTCTGGTGGTTCCCAGAATCTGGGGTTTGCTTGGTGGGTGACAGTGTCAGCAGTTCAGTGCCAATGTCTGGGATTCGGCCACGGCACGTTTCATTCCGCAGACATAGCATGTGCCTGCCCCCTGTGTCTTTCTTTCTAGCAAAGGCATGAATCCTGCTAAGACAGTAAGCAGCTATACTGGACTGTCTAAGACTAAGCATTTACAAGTGTTTGTTGTTTTGTTTTGTTTGTTTTGTGTTTTTTTAATTACCCTTTCTTTTTCCCCTCCAGATCATGGGTCTGATTAGTTTTGCAGGTAGTTAACCTAGCAGCAAGAAAACCCAGATAAGGGAGAGAGGCGTGTGTTTGTTATTCAGAAGAGCATATCCTAGATCACAAGCAAGAACAGCAAGTGCTCTAAACTACTTCATTGTTTCCTGTGAAGGACTATTTTAATATTTCTAATTGCACCAAGCCCCCAAAAGTTACCAACCCATCTATATGTGCTTTCACCTTACCCCCTGTTTCTTTATAACAACAAGAAAACCCCATCAAAGTACAGGTCAGATATGAGTCCTGTACGTAATCTAATAGTCAGGGATAAACTAAAGGTTTAAACAATGCCTGGTTTGCTTTTCAGCAGAGGATTTCTCTCAGTGCTACTAGGGAAGAAAATTGCTTTGAAATTGCTGAAGTAAGCAGTTAGTCCCTCCTGGTTCTCTGCTTGTCCCGCACTTCTCTCGATAGGCTTGTATTGCTTGTATCTCCTGTAAGGAATGTGCACAGTTAGTTGCTGACAGACACTTAAATGAAGGTCCACATTCAGCATGTGACCATAAGAGAATTAATCATGTATTCATAACGTATGATTTGTCAATTGTTTAATGAAGAATGTTGATGATTAATTCTTGATCTGTCAGTCATTCGCAAACCCTTCTTTTAAGAGGTTTAGAGCCAAATTAAATTTCTGTTTGTTAGGTTTTACTGCACATATAAGTCGCATCTTGCAGTTTGAGTTTGCTTACTGCTTACATGACGTTCCCAGGCCTTCTAGTATTACTATTTGTGCCTATGAGCACAGAATGTAATTTTCTATGAAAGTCTTTAACATTTGCATATTTTCCAATGGTTTTGTGGCTTAAGCCAGTAATCTAATTTTCTTGAATATTTGCCAGAATATTTGTGAAAAACAATAAAAAAGAAACAAAAATAGAGCTAATGAAAAGCTAAGTTGTTGGTTTTGTTAATTTAAACTAGTATTTTTGACAGTTCCTGGAGCTGTTTTTAATCCTAGAAACTAGCAACTTACTTGTAAAGGACAAAAGCCCCAATGGCGGCAAACACTGCCAACAAACCAAGGAAGATAAAGACACCTTCTGTTGTTCCTGATGATGATCCTAGAGTTCAGAAAGTACTTTGATTAAAAGTTAGCCTCGTTTTTACAGTCAGATAGATTTTCTACAGAAAACGTCATTTTTACTTGATTGCTGTACAGATTGAAGTACACTTAATAGTTCTAATATGCTAAGCATTGGAGGTCAGTGACTTTGGCAGGAGATGGTGCTTTCACATCCTAATTGGTTTACTTCTCGGTTCCACCAGAGTGTGAGTTGGGCTTTGCCGGTTTTCTCATGAGAGCTATGCTCCTGAGACACATGGCTTCCCTTCCAGTGTGGAAGGGAATGGATGGTCTTGCCAGCACCCCACGAGGTGAGGCTCCTTGATGATTTTCTCTTGATGATTGCCATGCCAGGGAAACATTTACACTGAGAGTGTAGGAGATGCAGTCTCTTTATAAGCTTTAATATTAGATCAGCTTCAGCTTTCTCTTAGGGATGATGGCCAGGGGAAGAGGGGACAAAAATAGAGTTTCTTAAATGTTATTGTTTGTTGCATATGCATATGCTAAGATGGCAGAGTGTGGCTGAGAGCTTGATGGACTTAGGATTCTTTGCCTTCTCCAAGAGCTGAGGGCTCTGCTTTTTTAACATACTCATTCTGAGAAATTAACTTTGGACTCTGCCTGTCGTTGAACTCTGCCTTCTGGTTTGCCATCAACCATCTTGCTCACATCTAATTCCATCATATCTGATGGAAGAAGCCAAATCATTATAGTGATCATTTTTTTTAAAATTTGTGTTAAAATATTAATTTTCCAGTCCACAGGCTGTACTTTTATTGAGTTTCCTGACACTGAGACACATTCTTGGTCCTCATATTAACAGCAGTGTTTACGCAATGAAGTAATTTAGAGGTGCATGTTGGCTTACCTTTCCAGTTATTAATTTATAATTGCTGTCTATGAAAATCGAGGTATCAAATCAGGGTTTACCATTTACTTGGTACATGTGCCTCATATTTTTCAGTTTGTTGATACAACTGTTTGTGAAGGCTTGACCACATTCCTAGTTTACACGATCTTTTTGCTGAGACTGTGGACATTTACCGTATTTTATGAATAAGGTACATCCTTGGAGTAGTTTGCAAAGCAACACATACTGATGGGATGGGTCTAAATCATAGAACTGCAATCCATTCAACAGCAGTTTAAGCAAGTTAAAAGCAGATGTTTTGTGCAATGCAAATATAACCCAGGCATGGTCCTTCCAAATTTCAAGGGCCAGATGTTTAGGTACCAAATGCTCGGGCACTAAATTGTGAGATTTGCAGAAATTCATAAATACTTGCCTTCTCTTGAAATGAATGGAAAATTGTGGCACATGAGAAATGTTTGAAAACATTGGATGGCCTCCTCCAGAAGGTGATTCAAAGCAGCAGCTTATCTTAGATCCAAATTCTGCTTTGATTTTAGTGAAAGCCCCAAAGTACAACTTAGCTTTGCCCTCTGGAGAAAACCTAGGAGACCAGCCTTGTTGGGCTAAAGTTAGCCTTTGTGAGTACAGTTTTGAAAAATCCTACTGCATGCTTATTTTCATCTTTAGGAGCCAGAATGTGCTTACAGGTCAGGCATTGTGCCTTAGTCATCATGAACTGATTTAGGTACAGCTAAATTTATACCTAGGTTAAATAAAATCAGCCAAAAATACTGTGGCAAGTGACCACAAAAGGTAGGTTGCTTGGCTGTTAGAAATTAAAGAGTTCAGAAAAGTCACTAGGACATTGAGTGAGAGGTCAGGAGGGCCACGGAGTGGGAACAGAGAGACAGCACAATCGTTTAGACTTCTAACTGAGTCTGAATTTAATACCTGGTTCTGTCAAAGACTGCTTGGATAACTGTGGGGAAGACACAGTGATACTCATATGACCAAAGGTAAACCTCCTGTTCTGAAGTAGTCACCCTGGGCGCACTCTGGAGTCAATGAATGTTACACAGACCTTTCCAGAAACTGGTTCATCTTAGCCTCGTGTAGAAATAGAAACCTAGTCAGGGTCAATGAGCTACAAAGAGGGCTCAGGGCAGCCAGCTCAGCTGCAAACTTTGATTCTGTCTCAAGTGAGCTGAATTCCTCCCTGTTTCTCCAATGTCACCATGTGTGAGTAGGCTGGCTGGCATGTCCCCCACCTGCTTTTCTGCCCAACAGAGTTGTTCTATGGAAAAATACATTATGGCTTAAGAGCTGTTCATCTTCTGTGATACTGAAGGGTTTGTACAATTACTGTACTCATTGGATCGTAAACATAAATCAAACCAAGTTCCAACATCTAAAATACCCATAGGGAAAGAATCATCTCTTTATCTTTGCACGGACCCTCACACAAGCTGGCACAGTCTCAGCTGAGGCCTCCAAGCCTAATAAAAACCCCAGACAAATTCCTGTGCTCTCCCCCCCTGCAGGGAAATGTCCACAGGGAGAAGCTATTCACAGAAGACCCGCATCTGCTCTATGTGGGCTCACCTCCATTTACGGAAATCAGCGCGCTGGCAAGGGCCTGACTTGTGTCATCCCCCAAGGTGATGTTTATGCAGTACGTTCCAGGTTCCTCAAATGCTCTCCTGACAGTGAGTAAGCATTCATCAGTGACGACGATGGGGTCGCATACCACGCTCTTGGACACCTGGCACGTGGGATCAGAAACTACTGTGCAGACGTCTGTGGGGAGGCTGGGAGGGGAAGAGAGAACAGGTTGCATTTGTGGATTCCTGTTAGCCCAGTGCATAGACACATTGTTTTGTGCCCCAGTTTTATGCTGGTGCCTGTTTACTGAAATCAGTGGCACTGCAGTGATTTAAGAGTGTTTTAAGAGTGTTTTATTAATACATGACATATATTTTATACATATCTATACCTATTTTATACCATACCTATTTTATATATACATACATGTGGATTTTATATAAAATGCATATATACAGTCTATAAATTTTTATGCTTGTTTTACGTATCATTTAACATTTTATGGTGATCACAGAATTACCTGCCTCAAATCAGCTTATAAAGTCTGTTACCTTTAATGCACATCATTAAGAAAGGAATGCAGATTCTCATATGTAGTATCATGTGCTGAAAAAGTAAACGCTAACTTAAGAGAGGTTAATATTTTTCTGGTTGCATTAGCAAGACAATCCTTGCACTTCTTAGTTCTCTCAACTCTAATCTCCTTCTAGGAGCTACGAATATTAGTGCAATGTTTTCCCATCCAAGAAATTGCTTGGACACACCCATTTGCTCTAAGTGTCAAAAACCATGGCCAAAAAGAAAGGGTTTCCTTCCAATTTCAGTAGACTGCTTCCCATTTTACAGTAAGTGCTGAAATCTTGTCTTGGACAGGAAAATATAGACTTATTTCTCCCCACTATCTAGTTCTCTTATTTTTACTGAGGCTTGACATTTGTTCTGAATCCTAAGAGCCTGGCAGTAACCTCTGTTGACATAGTTTACAAATGAGACTTGTATTATCATTAGTTCCCGACAAGAAATAGAAACACTGCACTTCCCAACTTTTGTTCATGCAGCTGCATCTAAGTGCAGACAGCGTTCCAGCACCTAATTATTTTTAAAGAGGGAAGACTGACAGTTTCATTCACACACTTACCTCCCTTGGCAGGTAACAACAAAGTCAACCAGTGCGTTTTCGGCTTGACTTTCTGTCATCTGGATGCTCATCATCTGAATAATATTTACCTCAAGGATTCCCTCTGGGAGAGGAAACAGATGTCAGCGGTAGGACACATGACAAGGTCTGAAGTCTGTGTACAGATCCTCAAGTGTTTGGCTGATGCTTAGTTCAGGTCTTGTTTTCCATAACCTCCTCCCTCCCTTAACAGTCCTCTTGAAGGGTGTGAAAGCTGAGAAATTTTCCAGTGCTTTCCCTATGAGGCTGCTCCTTTCTGCTCTGCTTTATTTTTCCATTATTATTATTTACTTATTTATTTTACTAAATCACGTCCCTGTCCCACTACCCGTGACTTCTGTGCATGCCAAGGACAATTCAACCTTATGTGACACGCCCCTCCCTCCCCTCCCCAGGCCAATATGCTTTAGGTTTGGCAGGTTCAGAAGCTGATGATGTAGAAAGTAGTGATACAGTGCACATCCCCACCAGCCATTTTCCAGCCCAAGTGCCTGAAAACGCCGCATGTAGCATGGGGGCAGCCCTCAGCAGGCATACAGACCAAGGCCCAGTCTCAGGTGTCTGAAACCAAGGGGCCATAACCTCTGCTGCTAGGTCCTGACAGAGCACATAAGGAAACCAAAGTTTGTTGGCTGTCTGTACATCAATCTTTAAAAACATCAGCTGGGTCCAAGAGAAGGATCTTATTGTGGGTCTCACATATTTGATAAAAGGGAGCCTAAATAAATGTTATCTCTACCATACATTGGTGTACGTTGCTAGCCCCATTCCTCTGTTCTGGTGTAGACCCACGTTCTTACCTACAACAGAGATACCATTTCTATAGTATCCGTTTCTGTAAATATGGCAACCTCCATCAGGATTATCTTCCATTGACTCGAGAGTGGTAGAAGAGTCTGAAATAGAAGGTGCTCCAGTTGTTACTGTTGAGTAGAGGGAGAAAGAATAGATAGGCAGCTTTAGAACAAGTTCTGCTGAGAGGTATTCTGAGCATGGCCATGTGTTTCAACTGCGTTCATTACATAGGTGATTAGTGACTTTGGTTTGCAGCTGTGCAGTCATGTATGTATCTGTATGGCATCATGGTAATAAGCCTTAAAGAAAACACACGTGCCCAGCTGTAGAGCCCTGGAGTGGCCTGGGTAGCCTCACTCTAAAAGCCACCTTACTAGTCACCCATCTCTGTGAAATAAAAGTGAGACTGCAAGGTCTGATGTAATTAAACACTTATTTTAAATTCCCAAATCAATTATAGAAGAAATCCAAAGGCAAATAAAAGGTTTAAAATGCTCTCTTTAAAAGTAGGTGTTTTCCCATTGGTCTACATTACAGCTAGTGGAAAGATGAAGAAGGGAAGTGGTGAAAATTATGTCTTTCATTTTTCGTTCTCACTCAATATTTTGGTAAAAGCACATATTAAAATTCTGAAATTTGAAAAATATAGCCACATTTACAATTTAATAGTAGCAGTATTATAACTACCTGGGCTGAAACTGCAGGCTTTTTGCAATCCTTAAAACCCTCTGAGATGATAAACCCATGCTGAACGTAATGAAAGTTATTCTGAAATATGATAGTGCATAAATTTAAAGTGGAAAAGCCACTCTGGGTTAATGCCATGGGGAAATCCCATATTTTGGAATATGAGTAAGTTTTTTCTAGTTCAATCCAATCTTATTTAATTTTGTGTGGAAGTTAATGCAAACCAGAAAAGAACTGGCTATAAAAGTGTTATGAAATACCTCTTTCTCACTTAAATTTTACATCTTGCCTCGGAAGACGACTGTGAGTAGGCAAGGCTAAAACCACTTGATCTGGCATGGTAGAGGGTATAAAACCAAATTTATATGTACTGCATGTTCACCTGAAGACATCTGTGTGCTGTCACTGTGGTGGCAGAACTGGATGTGTAATGTGTTCATGTGTAAGTGATACCTACCATAGAACCACAGAAGAATTTATGCTTACTGATTTTGTCTCTAAACCAATTTATAGGGGGTTTGCAGAGTCTTGCAGCTCTTTTACTGATGACAGTAAAACTTCTAAAGATACAAACTTAAAATATCAGAATTTAGAGTTTTACCACAGCTCCTAACGTCACTGCTGTTCGATAAGCTCTTACCTGCTGAGGTGGGCAGTGGTGCAGTGGGTGTTACTGGCCCGCAAGGGACAGGTATAATGGCTTGGACAGTTAAATTCAGAGTGAAGTTTCCTTGCAGAGTATAGGTGTGAGATGTAGTGGGGCTGCTGGCTACAAATAAACCACTTCCATCTCCGAAGTTCCACCTGTACGAGATGGCGGAATTATTAAGATAGTAGCTGGGATCGTGGATCTTCACATCAAATGTGATTGGTGAGTCTTTGATGAAAATGGAGTCTGAGATGTTGCGGTCGTGTTTTTGGAACATAGTCACAAATATTGGAATTTTGTCTGGAGAGGGAAAAAAAAGAAGTAAATAAATAAAGCATACATACCTGGCTGCAAATAACAAACAGCTCCAAAGTCCCTAAACTGCAACAGTCAGAATGTGAGACATTAATGTCTTTAACACAGCTTTCTACTTTAATTCGATTTACTGATCTGAGGAGTGAGTATCAGTAGGGAACAGTTACCCAGAAGAGTATGGGAACAAATGGTGAATCACAAACATCTGTGGAAGATTGCATTTCCTCTCGTAAATCATTTTTCATTCCAAAGTAGAGGTGTCGCAACTGAGCTAGATACAAAGGTAAATTACACTACTTGAGGCAATTTACCAGAGACTCCACATTCATATTACAAACCTTTCGGAGGCCAATGTCTTCTTTTTGTGCCAGATGATGCTTGCGCTGAATTCTTTTAACACCTAAACAACAAATACCCCCAGTATTTTATTACAGTTTATTCCAGCATGCTCACCTGTTACAACATAAATGACACTTGCTTTTGCAATTGGAACGTATGCCGAGTGCCCTCTCCTGTAAATGGATACTGCCATCACGTGTTTGCCCAGAGTGATATTTGCTGTGTTGACTGAAAACATTGCTGAAGATCGCCCAGTTGTTTGGTAGTACTGACCTGAAACAGAACAGGAACTTACAATATATTTTGCCCTTCAGCCTAGCTACGAGTTGTTTTAAGAGAAGCAATGTCTCTGTGGACCTTGGATTGTCTAAATCAAAATGAATAATTTAGAATTGTCTTCCAGTTATCTGGCAGGTGTTTTTGGAGGCCTAAATACTTTGACGATGTGTTTACTCCCATTATTTCTGTGTTTTTTTGAAGGTGGCAAAAAGGTGTCCAGGATTTCACTAATCTAAGAAAAATTTGCCAAGGCATCTACGCCTTGCCAAAGCAATTACATTGGATTAAGTTACTAGGACTGTGTAGTGGATGGTGTTACCTCTCAGGCATTTTAAGTCATCTTGTGCTTGTATGCTTTCAGTGTAGCAGGAAGATGTAATATCTCTTGCTTTATACCCTAAAGTCACTTGTATACATTTGCTTATTTGTCTTTGTAGCAGACAACTGAGGTAGGTAAATAGTATAACCTCAGTGTAAAATTTGGGATATTATTATTATTACTCATGCTGATACTGATGATAATACTCATTTAGCCAAGCTAACTTAGGATAATAAGATTTAGTGTGTAACCATTGTGAGGAATAGCCCAAATGTTGCACATAAAGGAGCTGGAAACACTGAAAATGAGAATCTGTGACCAGAAAAGTACCGTGCAGTCAGTGGCAGTTTTCACCTCCCCAGAGACAAGAAGTGCTGCACCGTTAAACTGACCTGAAGATATACAGCACTATGGTCTCTCTTAAATTTAAGACTCTAAAGTGTCAGTGAGTGATCAACAAATCATGTGACTGACCTGCTTGGACCCTCTGTTTTCCTAGAAAAGGATCTTGAGTTCTAATGAAAGGAAATTAATTTTCTTCAGCGGTAGTACTGTGAATGGAGGTTTAAAGAGAGTCCCCTGGTAATCCGTGATTTCCAGACCAAGCAGCTGAGGCCTCTCTGGAAAGCGAGGAATGAATTTGGGATCTCCACTCAAGAGAGTGGATTCCTTTTTAAAGGACTTGTAATAAACATACTCAACAAATGAGTTAGTGTACAGAGTGAATATGAGCTTTGCAGCGTCAGCCAAACCAAGGGATGTGTTGCAGTACTAACCAAATGTGTGAAACACGTAGACAAAGTTCCTTCTCCTCCAGCCAGGATGATGAGGGAAAGGTCTCCCATCTGGGAATACATTATGGCTGTGGTTGCTTGTGCAGTTTTCCCAGCCACAGTTGTCAATCCATTCGGTCCAGTTGTAGACATAGACTTGCTGATCCTGGGAAGCTGGAGGATCTAAGTGTAGAAATAAGGACATGTTCCTGGTCAACTGAGAAATGTGCAGAAAGTCAGGAAACAAGGGGCTGATGCCCCAAGTTACAGCAGTTATTGCACTTAAACAACAGATTAAGTGGGGTATTTTTAGACTGACCTTCGTTTTTTCTAAGATTGTGCTTTGTCTTTCAAAGTGAACACTGAATTATTTTGGCTTGGCATTGTTTTATTTAGAAGCTTAAAAATTTTTTACTGTCTCATGGGACAGACAATTTAAAATTGCTTACCCAAAACCTGCTGTCAACTACACAGGACGCTACTGTTTCACTGGAGTTAGTGAGGCTACCTGAACATTTGGCAAGCGGAATCTAAAATTTTAAGTAGAAATAGCAGCCATGGAAGCACTGTGAGGAAGTGACTTTGTTTTGTCAGAAGAGTTTTCTATGGCACCTTTAAATAACTTACACATGAATTTCAGTTCCTTTCTGAATAATAAAAAGACAGTTTCCTTCCCCAAACAGCACAACAGATATTAAGTAGAGAATAGATATCAGCAGTTAGCAAAACATTAGACAGTCAAAAAGCAGAACTCAGACTGACAAAAAATTTGCTGAGATGCCTTGAAATGAAAATTACTTTGCTCAGTAAAAAAATTTGTTGAACATTTATGAATTCAGGGGAAGAACAGCTTGTTTCACTCTAGATCTGTCAGCTTCAAACACTGTAATTATGATAGGGTTTTTGCTCCATGTAGCAGTAAATAAGATGAAGAAGGTGATTCTCTGATGAAAATATTGCTTGATTTTTAAATTAATAATTTTCTTTTTTGTTTTTAATTATTAAAATGTGGGAATATGAGATTTACTCCTTCATGAGGGTTTTTCAAGATGCAGATGATGGTTAGTGAGTTCTACAATTCCTAACTGAAAAAAAAAATCTCAGTTTTATAAATTGGCAGCTTTATTAATTTGGGAGAAAACAGTGTGCCTGTGCAACCTCCTGACTGAGCTGAAAAGCGGTAACAGTTTTGTTAGGAAGCCAAATTAGCGTCACTGTTTTGGGAAGGCAATTTTACAGTGAAGGCAAATCTTAAATTACCTGGTCATTACATATAGTGGGTACGACACGGTAAAAATACCACAGTGATCTTCTGAGGAAAGAAACTAGTGTGGCACAGGTTACACAGGAGTGTAGTTATCTGTTAAAAGCATCAAGGCTGTTGTTCATAGGTTGTGCCTCTGATGTTTTCAAAGCTTCAAGACACGTTCACGCCAGCACCATGGTCAGATGTGTGTGTAGCGCAGGGAGATTGCCGTTACCTACCGTGAGTACAATTTCTCTCGTATATTATGTTGCCATCGCTATCTTCCTTCTGGCACTTGGGAAACTGGAGAGTCACAACAAAAGTCACGTTGGATCCCACCAGTGCTGGGCTGTCACTCTCCAATTTGGCTGTCACCCTTCCGCCTGTAGAAAAAAAACCAGGTCTCACTGCAGTAAAGGACGCATCAGAGCAGCAGCTGCCTTCAACTGTGCACTATTTACATTAGAAATGCTTTATTGATCCCTCTGTTTCCAAGGGATTTCGTGCTCCTAAGTCACATGGACTCTTATCAAAACCCCAGCTTAGAACAATCAGAGGAACTCATCATATTCCCCCACATCACTACTGGTCTGTCATTTATTTCCTTCTTAGAGCTAAGAATATAGTTTTTTACCCACGGGGGTCAATATATTCCAAAGGAGTGTATTTTTATTTCTCCCTAGGGTCTTTAGACCTCAGCTCAGACCAGGTAATAATAAACAGGGTCTTCACCTAAGTTGTCAAACTGAAGCCCACAAAGCCCTGTTGAGGCACTAGTTCAAGCTACTGGTCCTCTAGGGCATGTTTTAAGTAATGGATTGTCCTAGAGCCCTGGCCATCAATACTCATGAATGATATGAATGGGAATGGTATCAACGCCAATCATCCCTAATTTGCTATGCCTTCCATCAGTGGTGGATATTGAACCTATCAAAAAGCACTATAGCACCTGCAGTCTTCAATAAGGTGGATTTTTTGACCAATTTTCTCAGTGTCTATGACTATGAATTACATATGTGTGATTACCTTTCCAGCAGTCCTTCCATCTGGGATCTCCTTCTTCCCAGAAAGGATAAAGCTTTTCATTCCATTTATTTTGATCACTAGACCAGCCTTGTAGCTTCTTGTAGGATGTGACAGGAGAAGTTCTTCCATGGCCTAGCACGTCTTGAAACCCTTGAGAGAAAAACAAACGTGCAACGTAATTGCGTTTTCCCTGCTACCCCATAAAGACAATGCTCTTGTGCCGAACAGCCTTTTTAATACGACTGTATTCTTGTACTGGTTAGAAAACTCTTCACCAGTAGAGAGTTAGGGAATTTTATCATGGTAGCTATAAACACATCAACTGTAACCAGCATAAAGACAATTCTGACAGACTGACATTTTTCTACTTGCACTATTGCAAGCTTTTCAGAGAAAGAATAATAAGTTTTGTAACACTTTGACCATCTCAGAGTAAGTGTTTGTGTGAATGGACATAACCCCGCAACAAACAGGCTAGTCAGAGGTTGCTTGATTGCTGACTGCTTTGTGCTTGCCTGGTAATAAATCTATGAGTAGAAAGGCTAACAGGATAAATTCACTCTGTGTCTGCGTTGTGCTCTAGTGGAAGTTATGCCAGGAATTAATTATGACCCAGCGAAGCTTCTTTGGTGAGTTGGCTGGTGGTTTGGGTGGGAGGGGTGGAACCAATTGTAACAGAAGCTGGTATTTCCAGAAAAGGAAATCTAGAGCTGAGTAGTAAATACAATGTGTTTATAATATAACAACAGAACCAAATTAGCTTCATGCCCATTACTTTAAAATGGCTCAGATATAGTAAATAATTTTAATAACCTCTTTCTTCTCATATTACTACAAATGATGGGCTCAAACTTTTCCCAGGCCTTCTAGGATGCCTCTTTCTGTAACAAAGTGCACATAATGAAAAGCAAAATAAATATCCAAGTAACTTGTAGGAGCTTGTGAACCACTGTAGGATGCAATAAAAATATGTTCGTAAGCAGGCTTATGGGCAGAGTTCCATTGAAGCCTGGGGGCTTTAAACAACTCTGTCATGTTAATCAGGTATCTGCTGGGCGTGTCACAACATCAAGGGAGTTAGGATTTCTTCTGCTTTTCATGGCTTTATTTTAAAGGTAGCTGATGGTGAATGCTTCTGGGATTTATACTGAAGTCCAACAAAGAGATGGATGTTTTTAAGGAAAATGCAGGGACCTGTAAGAAGGGCAGGAATGGCCCTGTGTGCTGTAGCGTAACCGACTGTGTTGGAATTCCTCTGGGTTTTGGACAAGGCACAGAGCAGGTGTAACCAGTCTAAGCACGATCTTTATGGGCATGTGTCTCCTAATTTTACTGCAAGGGAGAACCAGAGAAACAGCATTGAAGAAGAGGCAGGAGCTGCTTTCTCTTGGTGTTTTATTGCCAAGTGAGATTGCTGCTGGGCAGGAAGGACATCCCTTGGCCAGTCCCCTCTCAGTGGTCTCTCTGAACTGATGCTGGTAGCTCTCTCCCCAGTCTCTTGAGTCTTGAGGACTGAAAGGTTCAAGGAAAAGAACAGATTTTGCACTCGGAGGCATATTCTCCCATGGTCTTTTGCCCTACAGGAACTCCCCACAGTCTCACTTAAATAGCTTGAATAAAGTCTTTCCTGCAGATTTAATATATTTTGATGCGAGCAAAGCATAACATCATGACTGGTATTTACTTAATGGCCTGTATCACATGCTGTATTGTTTTCAGTCTTGGTCAGAAGAAGAGTTGGGTAATGTTGTCCTTCAGAAACTTTTCTCAGAAAAAAACAGAATAGCAACTATAAAAGTATTTCACAAAGGCTTATCAAGTTCAATTACATTTTATGTTGAGAAATTAATGTGTCGTCCTATTTGAAAGTAAGTGGGGATTTTTCCTGATTTCTTTTTCCCATTCACTTTGATTTTATTTAAAAACTATTTAATGTTCTGATTTTGTCAGATCAAAAACATTTCTTTTTTTTTCCTCAAATGCTCAATTCATCAAAAGGAGCTGGAACACTTTTAATTTTATAAATGCTTTTAATTTTGAATTTTCAATAACAATCCTTGAATCCAGAAGTCATTTTCTTGTCCAGCTTTGGTAATAACTGTGGTCACTGCTGCTAAATCACAAGCTCCTTAGGCATTTCTGTGCCTCCCTGATGTGTGTTGTTTATTTCAATCAAATATAAAACATTTCACAAGCTTCAAGACAAGACAAAGACATTTTTTCAGATGAGCAAAGACTTCAGCACTAGTTTCTCTAACACATGAAACTGAAGATTTTCAGTTGTTGAATTTAGAGGAACAAAAAGCTTTAATGTATTTCTTCTTTAACAATGAAAAACACTCAAGAGCAGATGTTGGTCATAACCAAAATTAGAGCAATTTAGTTCAAAATAGACAGAGTAACATTATACTCCAAGGAAATGATTACTGTAATAGTTTTGGTGAGGTGAACATAGGAGAAAAGATCTTATATTCTGATTGACTTTCTTCTTTCTCATTCTGCTTTTCATTTTGGTGAAAGATATAGCAAAGACAAGAAGTTCAGCATGTCCTGTGATAGTGTGTGAGCCATGAAAGATAGAGCAAAAGCCAATGTTAGAACAACAGCAATAAAAAGATCACTCAGCTAAAGAGGATGAAAGTGTATTAGAAGAAAAAAGGCTGGTGTTACTGCCAAGCTAAGAATACAGAAAATAACATGAGCTTTCTAAAGTTACATATGGAAACATAATAAAGCAGAACAAAAAACAATTTGAAGAACAACTTGCAAAACCATAAAAACTATTAATTAATCTTTTTTTTTTTTCAGATACAAAAGTAGTGTGAAGCTTACCAAAAAGTCTGTAGGGCCAAAAGATTATGTAGGTATAAAAGAAGCATTCAGGGAAGAAAAAAGTATAGTCCTAAAGTCAATTATTTTAGTTTACATTTTCATTCACAAAGGAGGAGCATAATAGGTTTCTGTGCTAAAATTTTTCTTTACAACAATGGAGAATCTCTCTCAAAATGAAGTACTGGCACAAAAAAAATATTATAGAACAAATCAAATGAAGAAATTTTCTGGATAGGATGGCTTAAAAAGTATGGAAGCTATTCAAGAGTGAAATAAATGAGCTATTAACCATAGCATGTAACATCTTGCTTCAGTGGCCGAGAAACAAAAGTTGGCAAATGTGATGACAGTTTTTAAAAACACTTCCAGGGAAGATTTAGAGGATTACAAAAAGTTTGAGGCTCAAATTGGAGAAGCTGGTAGAAACAGCAGGGAAGAACTAGCAGATAGAGTGGATTCATATGATATGCCGTAAAAGGAGTGCATTCCTCACAAATACATTCGAGTTACGCTGAGGGAGCCAGAGAGCATGGGAACAAGGCTGACCTGCTTGTTATAGTCTGCTTGAGTTCCAGCCAGCATTTGAAGAGGTCCCTCGCTAAAGCCACATAAAGGAACCAAGTTACCGTGGGATAAGAATGAAGGATTTCACATGAAGAAAGGATTGGTTAGGATATATGAACCAAAAGTTATGAATAAGTGGCCAGTTTTCTCCATCATTGAAATAATTTAAAATGTTCATAATCTGGAAAACAGATAAAGAGTGAAGTTCTTCAATCTGCTGAAGACAGTGCCTTAAAGTAGTAGAGAGGAGGACTGTATGACACTCAATGACTCAAGAATAAAACTATATAAAATTCAGCATAGTTAAATGTAACTTTACTTACAGAAAGAGGGGCTCTAAACTAGCTATCACCACTCGGAAATGAGATCTCGTAGCTTTACGGTGTTGAATGCAGTGCTCATTGGTAGCTGAAAAACTATGAAAGCACTAGATAGAGAACGATGATGAAAATGTTGTTACAGCGTTGTATAATTCCATATGTGTTGATGTCTTGAATACTGTAATACTTGAATACTGTTCTCTTCTCTGCACCTCAAGCAGGGTATAAGAGAACTGAAAAAATACAGAGAAAGGTGGCAAGGACACTATAAAGGGATTGAATTGTTTCCATATGAGGAACAGCTAAATAGACTCTGTCTTCAGCCTAGAGAAGAGGTGGCAGAAGAGAATATAAAAACAGAATCACAAACAGCATGGAGGAAGAAGCAATTTGTCACTATTTCTGAAAGTACAAAAATTAAGGACAATCAAAGTAAACCAGCAGGTTATAGGTTCTAAGTCATAAAAAGATATTTCTTCATGTGAGGCACAGTTAAGGTGTGAAATTTCTTGCTGGCAGGATGTTGTGTGTGCCAAAAATTTACACGGGTTGCAATCAAAACCCAAGTGCATGAACAGGTGGAAGAAAAGTCCAGTAAAAACTATTCAATACAATGATTCTGCATCTGACAGAGGCAGTTCTGGTGCTATAAATCATCAGTGCTGGGAAGGTGTCCTGAGTAAATACTATACGCTTGCCCACTTACACATCCATTACTGTTTCCCATTGGAGACAGGTACAAGCCTAGATGGATGCTCAACTGGACCTCAGCTTTTAAGGTCTTCAGTTTTCTTACTGTCGATTCTGGAATTGGAGCCTAAAATCCCATTTCTGAGTTCCCAGCCCTGAGCTCAGGGAGTCAACCTAAGACTTGAGTCAAGCTGGGAACCTGGAAAGAAGCAGAAGAGCAGCCCAATGCCTGCCCACCACGGCTTGAGGATCTAATTCCTTGACTGGGATCGCTGAGGTTGGGGATCCCCAGGTCTGGGTGTCCTGGCGGGGAGCACTGACCTGGCCTCTCCCAGCCACAGCTGAGCTGAGCAAACTGAGACAAGTCCATTCTGTGTCTGCCTTTTTAGCCATGCTTGGGCTGTGGAAATACTGTTAGAAATTTGTTGAAACAGGCCAAGGCTTAGCTCCAGTCAGCTCTGTGTATTTGTGGAGCGCAGGAAATAGATAACTGAACAACTCTCCACATATTTCTCCCGCTCAAGTGACATTTCCACCCAGAGCCAGGCAACCCTGAGGTGGAGCAAGCTATCACCTACGGGTTCCCAAGCACGGCTCCATCGACAGCTGCACGTGCAGCGAGCAGCCGTCTTTACCGCACTGGCTCGGGATGTCAAACCCCCGGAGGCAGGGAGAGAGGAGGGGGTGAAGGAGGCACTCACGTGTGGCGGCGGCACAAAGCACCGCTTGGGCCAGGAGGAGGAATCCGAGGTGGTGGCGAACACCGCTCATGGTGCCGGAGACCCTGCGTCGGCTCAGCGTGCGCAGAGGAGCAGAGAGTGCCCGGTGCCCGCACACGGTAACTCCTCCGGTCCCCACTGAGAAGTGAGAATGAAGTTTCTCCGCTGCTCTGCTCTCCGATTAAATGAAGGGCCCCAGGACTCATCATGTGATGGAATTAAGCAGAGATGCATGATTTTGTCTTCAGCTTCTTTCAGCTCATGTGCTTATGACTCACTCCCTTTGCTTTCAGCATTCCCTGGGATTTCTGAGAGACCTGTTTAGAGCCACACCATTTACCTCGCAGGCATTTTTATACTAGTTTTGCACTGTGATCAATTTTTGTACTTAATTTGTTTTTAAATTAGGAACGTTTATTTCCAGAAATCCAAATTAACTCTTGCCCCAGCCTGATTTGCAAGTGTTACTGCAACAGCTCACTCCATTTGATGGACCCATCACTATTTAACCATGCATCTGTCCCAACACACTGGGCAACAACTGTAAACTAAATGGAGACTGGCCAATTCTAACACATCCCTGGACTTGGCTCTTGGTCAGAGCTGATTGTTAAGGAAAACGTTATTTAAACATTTAGCGAGCACATGAGCGTACCATCTGACCACGGTTGCACAATACAATGTGGCCATGGTTAGAGGTGTGATCACAGACCATACATAGTGGTGGCCAGTCAATAGCTAGCTCACAAGTTGCCATGACCTACACACAGACAATACTTCACTGTATATACTTCATGATGTGTAGAGATAAAAGAAAAATAGGCTTTGCTGCCCAACCTAATAATGAGGTACAGCCGATGGCTCAAGAGTGGTAGAGTAATACAGGCAGATTGGCAAACACTGCACTTTGTGGTTCCAATTCAGGTTCAACATGCCTCACCAGCCCAGGTGTTCTTCTGCAGGCAGTGCAGCAACTGAAGTTCGTTGCAGCCCTGGCAGCCTAGTGTGGTTTCTTGCTTTTATTTGCAGCAAAGAACAAACTTGGGTGAAACGACATGGCGTAGAAGCAAGTGTGGTCCTCAAGACAGGAGTTCAGTAGTGGTTTGAGTGATGCCACAGTTTAGCACTGGCAAATGAGGCACTGGCTAGCCAGAAACCAGCAAGTTGGGCAACGCTAAACCATTTTTACTTTGGGCAGGGCAGGTGGAAGCCTGTAAGTCCAAGGCACTGTCAACAGAATGAAAATATTGCCCAATGGAAGGAGGTTTTAGAACCATGACTACTTGTTTGGGTTTTTTTTAACTTGTTCTTAGTTTCTTCAATTTTTCTAGCATTTTCTATTAGCTGTGTAAGTTATTGTCGCTACCCGGAGGGCCCCAGCCAGCACTTCTCTCTGTAACGCAGGCTCTGGTGTCCAGCCCTGTGCATCTTGCATATGTAGACTCCATGCTTCAGCACCCTCCTGGATGGAGCCAGCCCTCCCTCCTTCTGCCAGCCACTGAAAAGGGTGAAGGCAATAGCCTTAGGGACACCAGGCTTGTTTAAACTAAGCCCTCATTATCTGGCAGAAAGGAGAGGGAGCATAAATCAAAGTCAAAGCTGTGACTGGCTATGCAAAAAAGATCATATGACTGCAGCGTCTTCATGTGATTGTCGCTTTTTTGTTGTTATTGAGTCAGCTACTCCCAGTTGAAATGTCAGGTTTCGAAGCCATTCACAATTATTTGTTAAACCATGTGGGACATTAACTTTAATTGCACTCCTTTGTTTCCAGGTTGTTGATCCTAGAAGTAAAAAATGACCTTCAAACACTGTGTTTCAGCACTGGGGTCCTGATCCAAAGTCTGCTGGGGAGAGAGGAGGTTTAAATGCTCATTCCCAACAGGGTTTTAAGAACCTCCAGAGGAAAACTGCTGACAACAAATGCCTCTTAATTAAAAACAAAAATTTATCAGCCTAAAAACAATAAAGTTGGTTAGGATGGAGTTTTTTGCCATGTTATTTGATACATGAGATTGTTACATAAATGTTGAGTGACACTCTCAATAAAGGCCAGCTGGTGGAAATTATTAAACACGTTGTAAATAGACTTCAGGGGCACTGAGGATCGGGCCTGCGGTTAGAGGAATCCAAACCCACCAGAGCTGGGCTAATGACTAAAAGGTGGCCATACTGTGACGCTCTGGCCCTTTGCGTTCTCCCTCCTCTTGGAGGCTCTTGGGCCCTAGACTACACATTCCTGGAGGGCTGACACAGAAAATGTTTGGATCCGCTTGCGCTGTGGTTGCAGCCGACAGCGTTAGCAAGAAAAGAGGAGAGGAGAAAGCCATATAAGAAGGGAAGAAAGAGCTAGGAGGAACAGAGATGTAGAAGGAGTGAAGAGAAGAATAAAAAAGCCAAGGAAAAGTATGAGAAGTGAAGGCTGAAGGGACCATCTGAAAACTAAGCTGACTTACCCAAGTATCCCAGCCGTAGCTGACTATGTGTGAAAATGAGCATCTGCAACACTGAAGGGTTGCTTGAAACTGGTTGATCATCACCGGATTTTAAATTAACTTTATAATTTTTTACATTATTATTCTTGGTCTCTGAGAAACAGCTTCACAGATAAAACAACTGAGCTAAATTGTGCAGCTGTAGAAGATAAAAGATTTAAAATATATCCTAAATATTCTCCCAGCAAAGAAACAGACATTCAGAGAGATTTAGGGCTTAATCTGACAAAGAACTGGGTGGGTGGGAAGCGCTTGGTACTTCACAGCTTTAGCGCCATGGTTATTAAAACTCATTGAGGAGATATACATCTCTGCTACCTGAAGGCCTGTCAGATGACAGGGTGTGAACACATCATGTGTACCTGCATGTCTAGACTGCGACAGAGCTGGCACGCTCTCACCGCTATCACACCGCCATCGCCGCAACACGAGTACAGGAATTGTTAAGCACAGGAACTTTAAAAAAAAAAAAAGAAGAAAAAAGAAAAAGAAAAAAAGAGAAGGGATTTGAAGAATGAACTTGACTTTTGGCTGAGCCAGCAAAGGAAAATGAGATGAACTTGTTTTGGCAACCAGGTACTTCTACATAAATGCTGTCTGCCACTACCAGGGGTCTCTCGAGGGAACTCTGGTTAAGGGTGGACAAATTCCCTTTCTGGGACGAAATCATCTGTATCTTGCTTCACATGGGGCAGTGGCCATCAGCTGACTGAACCGAACATGTAAACAAAGCCACGTTAGCAGTTCGCAGTCTTTCTTCTTGTACAGGGGGAAAAAAAGCTCTACAAAACCTCCTGATCAGTTTATGGCACCATCCAGCTCAGTTTATTACTGAAAAACAAAATAACCCTTGCAACTGGATAAACAGGCTTTTAGTAATTTCAGTGTCTTCATTTTTTGCTTTTGTGGGAGATAAAACTATGTGTTTTACCATTTTTTATGGGAAGGTATTTCCTTGCAGTCATATTTTTCTCCAAATTCCCGTGTTGGGGTTGATGTTTCCAAACTTGGCACTTGACCACACCATATAATTCTGGAGGGGTTTTTTTGTGATAAAAGTCATTTTTGGCCTGCTTACCTCTAGAGGGAAGGTTCAAATGAGCATGGCAGCTCCCTGCCTTTGTAGGGGTGTCTCTCTGTCGGTCCCTCCCCGCGAGCACTAAACTCACTGCTCACTCACAGCCGTGGGTGTGACAGAGGGCCTCAAGACTCCTCATGAAAGCAGCTTGTGGGCAAGATGTGGGAACCCAAGAAGTTGTCTGCAGCACTTCGACATCAGCAAATCTTCACGAGAGCTCAGCCTTGAGATAGAGCTCCACAGAGCTCCCCGGTTCACTCATCCTCCCCGGTGGACTTGGCTTCTCTGCCCGTGGGAGTTCTCCCTAATTCGTGCAGATGACCATCAGTGGAAGACAAAGCACCATAACAGATTCTGACCCTCCAGACCGCACCACGCATCTTTTCTTAAAGGTGTGTAAACAAAGCAAGTTTGTTCAGTGTCTCTAGGCAGGTTTTGGGGTTTTTTTAATGATGATGTCAGTGCAAGGAGGAGATATATGTATACTGGTAGTCCCCAGTGCTCTGCTGCCGTAGCCCATGATCTTCTAAAGGCCTCTGTAAGCTTCTGGCTGGCTCTGTTTGCACCTCAGCTGACCCACTTTCAGTTTTGAAGCTGCCACAGTTCATTTGCAGTCTGGATATTGGTTTTATTTTACTACTTTCTCATACTGATTTAATGAACTGTTAGTTACATGGTTTATATTCACAATGATTCATCAAGGCACAGTCCTCTTGCAACCAGGAGAGCAGATAATTGCTGTGAAAGTGCATGATTATGACTGTATGAGACCCATATTTTGCATCATATTATAATGAAATCCAGTCAGGCCTCCCTGTTGCTCAGAGAGGTTTTAAAAGATAGATTTTTGTATCATTCAGCTCAGGAGAGAGCAACCAACTTATTGCTGAAAAGTTCTGCTTTCTCTAAAGATATTCATTGATATTTTGGCTAGGAAAAAGAGAAAAAAAAATCTCCAAAAAAAAAAAAATAATCAAGGAACAATCAAACCAGCAAAACCCAACCGAAAAGGTGACGGTTCAAAAAGGATATACTTAAGAACATCTGCTGTGTAGTCATTTTGGTGGGAGGACACTGAAGGAGCAGTAGTCTCACAGCCAGTCTGCTCCTTTCAAGCTTTTCTAAGAAACAATATAAACTGAATGTTCTCAATTGTACCTTATTCCCCGTATCTGCTATGTTTCACTTATTATGGGCTGGGGATAAGAGTTCAGCACAGAAGCTCAGTTGTTTTATGGTCCCATGAAATTGCCTTGACTGCCCAAGAAATAACCTCAGCACTTCCCTGAAACAGGAGTCAGAATAAATGAAAATGCTGGCAGCCGAACTTTAGCATAACATACTCTTTAATGTGTTAACAGCGAAAATATGGGCAAAACTCTGCCTTTTTTGGACTGTATTCCCACTGACTCATGGCATTAATTCAGACAGTAACCTCTTCCTCAGAGGCTAGGCCCAGCAGCGAATATACAGGCAATGGAGTGGGGAGGAAAAAGTTGAATATATTAAATATCAGCCTGCTTTCTATCTAGAAGCCCAGTTTAGATAGTGGCATAAAAGAAAGGCAAACTCTGAGCAAGGGGAGCTGTTGTGCTCCTAGTGAGGTGTTGCAGTCACCCTAGGACTTAAATCCACCTTGGATCCTCATTCTGTGGCCGCCGGCATTGAGGAGGACTCATTGGGAGCCTGGAGGGAAATGGAAGGGAAAAAGGCCAGATGGCTTTTGGTTTGGGTTGGGGTCTTTCCAAGTTTCCCTGCTGCCACTTGCAGAGAGTGGTCAGGGCTTGCTGGGACCATGGGTTAACTGGTGAGCCAGAGGAAGAGCAGCCGGCTTGTGCCGTATCTTGCCCGTTCCCCCATGCAGGGGGGAACACCGTGACTCTTCTTCAGCTGCTGCAGGTGCCAGGATCAGGCCCTGACATCCCTCTGGCAGGGGAGGAAAGAATTCCAGGCTGGTATGGGCAGCTCTGCAACCCCCAGATCAGCAGGGGTTACTGCCCCGGCCCTCCGGCGCACGGCTGGAGGGGCTCCCGCTCGCAAAAAAACTGTAACAGGAATTGCTGTTTTCCTTTCGCTGGGAGAAAAGTGTATTTTTAATGCCCTGTTCCCAGGTGCATTACATAATAATCTTTAACGGTTCTGATCACATGTGGGCAGGGAAATATATCATTACATATGTTAAATATATAGGAGTTAGTCTGCTGAGTTTGTCTTAAACACCAGTATGCTTTATTTATATTCTCTGCGATAGAAGCAGTAAATCTGTACTGATTCCGTTTTAAATCTGCAGTGGAATATGGATATTTTATTTCAACTTTCTTTGCCAATACTGGCAAACCTAACATGACTTAAACGTGTTACTGCATGAGAACCAAAAAATTGATTTAATACATCAGACTACTTGCAATCCCTGGCTTAAGTGAAATACAAAGGGTAAAATCCCTCTGTCTAGGGTGTGTAATGCACTGGTCACCAGAGCTATGAGCTCCGCATGGGAAATACTGTATGAGTTGGTAAGAATCACGGCAGAAAAACGTGTGTGCATCAGGGAACGGAAGAATCTGGTTGTTAGATCTATAGTTTAAATTTCCTCTCCTAAAAGAGCAAAATAGCTCAACAAATCTTCCCTCAGCCGCGCTGCTTAATTGCAGCTGGTTGCTGGGGGCATTCCTGTGTGGAAGTGGTCTGGAAGGAAGAGAAAGCTCTTCTGTGCCTAACACAAGGCGTTACATTTTCACTGCAAACGGTTCCCTTCTGCTCCACGTGGAAAGAAGCTGAACGCTTACAAAAAATAATTCAGATCCAACGTAAGGGAGTTGCAGTTCTTCTCAGTAAAGGGCATTATTTCCCATTTGAGTAGTCTGAATTTTGTCTCGTGCTGCGTCTGATATCAAAGTATAAAAGATGAAATAGTCCTGAAGAGAAGAAAACAAAGCAATGAGAAGTGTAAGTGAAGATGAGGCAAATGGATTGTACATTCAGACCTCTATAAATTTACATTGATTTTTCATCCTGCTGTTGTGGTAAGTGGTGGTTGGATGAAGGCAAAAAGTTATCTTTTTATGAAATAAGAGCAAAATGATAAAATGAAAATAGAGGTCATTTGATCTCTTACTTACCAATTGTTTGTTACATTTCTGAGTACCTAGTTCTATTATTACACAATACAAAAGAACTTTCAGCAAGAAAAGCTGGTTATTAAATGGTGCTTCGTAGAATGAAAAATAAAAATATAAGAAAAATCAGCATTTGCTAAGATGTAAAATACCAAGGAAGCTCAAGTTGTAAATCATTCTTCACTGAGCAATTTTCTTAACAGTTCAACTGCTGTGGATGTTCTGATAACAAGCAAAAACTACACCAAATGGGTGCTGAGGGCAGACTAATTAATTACTAATACATTTCTGTGCATTTGAATTTTATTCCAGTCAAGAAGCTTAATTAAGACGTTGAAAAATGTAAAGAAATGTAGTATACACCCCAAATGGCTATATTTATTTTATTGAGGAGATAATGGGAAGTCAGGGCTTCTTTCCCTTGTCATGGTGTTTGTTGTTTAGGATGAAATTCAAAAGTTTAAGCTGGAAGCACGCTTGACAAAGCTGCTTACCTGTTTTCGTAGCTGGATTTCACCCAGGTACGATTTATGTTCCCTTCCCCTCCTGTGCCCCTATACTTTTACTTGGCACATACAAATGTTTACATTTTTAGCAGAAATAATCTGCTGAGTAGTAAAACTCAGCTGGAGGTCACCAATCAGTGAAAATGAGCAAATGAGCCTCAGGGTGAGAAGACCGTCTGATGCCATGAGCTGTGGTGGAGTTGCCGCTTGGCAGTGGGGTGAGAAGAGTGAATAGCATCGCTGCGGCTCCGGGCTGGAGCACTGGCAGCATCAGCCGCCACTTTTCGGATCAGTATTTTGCATGGATATGGTTTTCACCAATACCTCAGAAGAAATCCAGCTCTGGGTTCTGGTCTGTAATTGTAAGCCATCTCAAAATTGTCTCGTTAAACCACAGATAAACCCTCAGAACAGTGAGATCAGTTTGTTTCCTTTAATTTTTTGCTTGTCTTAACACTTAGCACAAAAGTAACTTATGATGTATATCTCCTTGTCTAACTGGAGCAAGATAAAAAGCTTCATGGTAAATGTACAGGCCCATGTGACTGAGGAGAGATGGTAGAGAGAAAGAAAATGTTAGAAACATCACTGATCTCGGGGGGTGCTTCGCAGAGAGTCTGTAAGACAGGGTTCTTCATCATCCTCTCCATCTCAGCCATCCAAACAGCGAGGGGGAAAGCACGATGAGGTGGGGTGTTCAAAACATCTTCTGCAGCTGGGAAAAAGATGCATGAATGTGAAGAAGGAGACTCCCCTGCTACTCTACTCTTGGAGTAAATAACAACTTTACTTTCTACAAGTAAGGGAGAAAAATCAAGAGGTGGGAGGGTCAGTAATACTTTAAGCAAAATGAGGGCTGCAAGCACAACAATAGGTAAAAATACCATGCAGCCTTATATGCAATTCCCAATAAACACCTCTGCACTCTGCCTGCTGCGCTGAGGAATGGCAGCATGTTCCTGACCCTCCACATCCCCCCAGCACCTCTTATACCCTGCTAAGGACTTGTGCTCTCAAGGGCTGAAAATGTTTGAAGGCAATTTTGATTTATGTCTTTAATTCACCTGAAATGGCAAGGTTCAGAGAGAAGGTGATCAAACCATTTGGTTTGGTGGAGCAGCCCGCCAAACTGTCATAAACTGGCTCCCCTTCCCTCTGGATGGTCTTCCCAGGAGCTAATACATTCTCTCGCCAGGATGGAGACTACACTGACAACTGCTCCTCTGCTTAAGCAGCTAAAAATATTTCTGGCTATCTAAATTCAGTGGAAAACTGTATGAAAGTCACAAGGTATTTCATTAAGAATTCAGGCTCTTAGCATTACACCAACAATAAATGAGAAATTTTTGAAGTCAAATGTAGCAAGGCTTAAGGAGACTATTTGAGTATCTTGAAAGGCACGGGGGGGGGCATTTACACCGTTCCATAGTCACATGTTATGGACATCAGGTGACATTTGTTGGAATGCTTCACGGCAGTGTGTTCATGTAGATAGGAGTCAAAAGCCCAGAAAATACAATCTTCTTGAAACTTTTGCTCAAATTACAGAACCTGCTTCTTCATCATAATTCTGTGCTGAAAGCAGAGAGACGTGCGAATTCTTGTCTTCTATTTATCTACTACATGTTCTATAGTTTTCATTCCTATAGTATTTGAATGCTTTTCATGTGTTTTCAGATTACGCAGAACTCTCTCTCATAGTGTGTTTGTAATACATATAATTTTTAAATAAAAAAAAAGTTTCAGGTTATTTACAGCAGAAGAAAGGCGATTTCCTGTTGGGTGGGAACCACCAAGTCATCCAAAGCTTTGAGATGGCATTTCCTTATAACAAGCATCTCTGATAAACAAGAAAGGGTTTGGCTCTCAGGAGTTAGGTCTGGTTAGAACATAAATGAGAACTACTCACTATTTAAATCAGAGCAAATATAGGCTAAGGCAAAGCAAAGAGACTCCATCCCTACTCATCACATTCTCGTTGGACAAGTCCTTTTCTTTTGCTCCGTCTCAGTCTAGGGCCATTTCCATGGCTGTACAGGCTGTAGTAATGTCTGTGAGGGTCTGTTTCCCAGCGGTGACCTTTGGTTAGGTTCCGTTCTGAGTCCTGATTCCTTCAGTGTTTAAGTCAGTCCTCTAATGCTTTTGCAGAGGTTGCATGGAGAAAGAGTTGATGGACACAAGTTTTTTGCTAATAATAATTCTTCAAGATACACCACAATCTTTAGGGAGAGGTTTTAAATTCAGTTAAAAAATGACTGGCCTAGGGGATTATAGTGGACAGTCTGGGAGACCAGAAGGGTATTTAATTCTATTTTTTATGTACCTGCAACCCATTGAAAGGAAGCAATTGTGTACTAGTCTACGTAGCCTTTTGTTTACCTTTAAAGTCTCCAAATAAACACGTTTTGATTTAAATCCCAACAGCCTATGGCAAGTTTTTGAACTGAATAGGGTGAGGAATTTTAAAATGCCATAGGAATAAAGACAAGACTTATCTGGTTAGGGAAAAAAGTTTCCTTTGATGTTTACATCTTCCCAAGTTTCTCTGCAATTAAGAACTGGCAAAACAAACTTGCTAATAGAACCACTTAGTGTTAGTACCGCAGCAGTATTTAGTGGGCATAATCAGCTTTCACTGCATGTGCTAAGCATTTTATGACCATATAATGATCATGCAGGCAGCCAAGCGCCAGCATTGCAGGAGTGTTTTCATGTGCTCTTATGGTTGTATGGTATGGCCTCGGCTCAGCCAGTCGGCTACTGTGCCGGCTTTGGTGCCCCGGACAAATGCAACCCGACTTAGTACTTGCCTATGATCTGTATAATCCATTGATCGTAAGCAAAGGTTGCTCTTGTATTAACCTAAGCTCTTGTGGTAGCCATAGGACCAGCAGGTAATCTTTAGTGGCTTCCAACTTAGTTAATAGAGGTAGCAGCACTTGGGAGGCAGGAAGAGAGTGTTGCAGCAGAGATTGAGAATAAATAGCATAGTTGCACCTTTTTTCACGTGATTAGGGTAATGCTTTGACGCTCCAGGACACAAACCTCCATGGAACCTGTGTGTCTACAGAGAGGAGAAGGTGTGTAGAGAGGCAATCCTCTACTAGGGACACAAACAAGCTTTTACAGTCACCTTTTTCTCATTATCATTATAAGGGATCTCTCAGCACCTGCTTCCTGGCTTTCCCTCTCCCAGGCTGCAGCAGCCCACAGTTGAAGCAGGTGGGAAGGAGGCTCTGCCCCTGGCAGCGCAGGTATTCTAGGGCAATGCAATAGGGCTTCATCTAGTGGTTTTCTGCTCTTTGCTTTCTCCCTTCTACACTTGAACAGGGGAAGTTTTGCCTGACTGTTTCAAAAGTTTTATCAAGCCTCGTATGACAACGTGTGTAACAAATCCTGGTCTGGAGATGATGGTATATGAGCAGGGAGAAGCTCTGTCAAGTTAGGAGGGGTGGTTACTGGTTCAGCAGCATTTCCAGTGGAAAGCCTATTAGAGCTGTGCTTTGGAGTCTGCCTGAGCTTTGGTTTACTGGTGAGTCTGAATATTCTTACTTGCACCTGGGTTGCCTTGAATGTTTTTTCAGGGCCAGTGGTTGCCCTGCAAAGTAAAGGGGGCTACATATAGTGATGAATCACAGAATGGAATCACAGAATCATGGAATGTGCTGGGTTGGAAGGGACCTTTAAAGGCCATCTAGTCCAACCCTCCTGCAGTGAGCAGGGACATCTTTAACTAGATCAGGTTGCTCAGAGCCTCATCAAGCTTGGCCTTGAATGTCTCCAGGGATGGGGCCTCCACCACCTCTCTGGGCAACCTGTTCCAGTGCCTCACCACCCTCATTGTAAAGAACTTCTTCCTAAGGTCTAATCTAAACCTACCCTGCTCTAGATTATAACCATTGCCCCTCATCCTATCGCTACATGCCCTTGCAAACAGCCCCTCCCCAGCTTTCTTGTAGGCCCCCTTCAGGTACTGGAAGGCTGCTATTAGGTCTTCCTGGAGCCTCCTCCAGCTGAACCACCCCAGCTCTCTCAGCCTGTCTTCACAGGAGAGATGCTCCAGCCCTCGGATCATCTTTGTGGCCTCCTCTGGACTCACTCCAACAGGTCCATGGAATGGTTTATGTTGGAAGGGACCTTAAAGACCATCTAGTTCCCCCCCCCTGCCATGGGCAGGGACACCTCCCACTAGACCAGGCTGCTCACAGCCCCATCCAGCCTGGCCTTGAACACTTCCAGTCAGCTCTCTCCAGTTTGAGCACAGGGAGCCAGTGGCTGTTTGGGCTTCTCAAGTCTCCCGTGTGTGACAGAAAAACATCTCAAATCATCTAAGTCCATTCACTTACAGAGTCTCCTCCACCTTAAGCCTTATGGAGTTAGTTTTGTTAGGTTTAAGATTAGAAGATGAATGAATATATTGCAAATCCCCTCATCTAATATTTATAGCCAGCACTCTCTTCAAAATAATCTGAGGATATGTGAAATGTCTTGAAAAATTTCAGATGTGTTTTGGTGGAAATGGTATTCTCTGCCAAAGGAAAGAGCAAGCAAATTAATACAGTGTGTCATAGGATAGGATGAAGGGCTAGTGGTACAGTAATGGGTTGGTGAATATTGCTGGGAACTGGACAGAAGGCAAAACATTAGAACAATTGTCTTATTTTAGTAAGGTGGTTATTTCCAGTTCAATTCAGGTGAAAGATCATTAATGTTTCTGTTTCATTGTAGAAGGTCTTCTGCAATAATTCTGTCTTCCCCATAAGCTCTGTGAGGCCAGAAGGTCCTATAATGATAGGATCCTAGGAATGGTGAAACTTTGGGTCCATCAACAGAGCTCTTAGATAATTTCATTGGTTTCAATTAAGTATGAAATTGGCAGCAAGTTAGCAATCCAGCGTGCAGTTAGGAGCCTCAATTCTTTGTTATATCTGAACTTACAAATATACTATTGCTCCTTGTTCCTGGGTTGAATTCATGTTTGAACATGGAAGAATTTTGCTTTGATATCTGAAACAAGCTGGTTTTGTCCCACAGAATGTGTGGATGAAACTTAGTATCCTATAGACTGGTGCCCTTTGTCCTCTGTCATACCCCGGTGGGGCAAGAGTCTGGCAAACGACTGTAGATAGTAGATTTACAGGTGTGCTGATCAGACAGCCAGTTGCTAACAGTATTCCTAGCAGCTGAGTTTTGCCTGGTTTTCTTTCAGCTGCAACACTAATTTTCATCTCCTTCCTCATCCAGCTGCCAATTCTTACTACAGCTATGGGAATACAGTCATCTTCAAGACTTAAGCGCCTGGAAATTAGCCACAGGGTTAAAAAAAAAAAGTGACTGGTGCAGAAGGAATCACAGGCAGATGATCAGACAGTATAATCAAAACCATGTTATTTTCTTAGGAAACCTGCTAAAGTTGAGTAATTGGAATATAAACCAGAAAACACCATGAACTGGACCTCAGCAGTTTTCTGGCTCCTGTGCACTGTGTCAGAAACTTAAATTGCCATTTGTAAGTCCTGCTTCCATAGGGAAACATTTAGCTGGCTGACAGCCAGCATCCCAACGCCGGGGCGTCTTTTCTGGAGCTGCGTCTGCGAGAGCTGAGCAGGGCACGCACGACGCACAGGGTGCGCTGGGGCTTCTCGGCTCTCGAGTCCTCCGGCTGACCTCCAGGGCTGCGTGAATCATCACAGACCCAGCGGCAGAGGTGGGAATGCTGTAAAAAGCAATTTATTTCCTCTTCCTGTACACCAAGTGCTGCCATATATACAGGCTCCTAAGTAAATTATCTCAGATGCATAGCTATAAATTACAGCCACACACATACTAACAGATTTTTAAAAACAACAAAAAAACACCACATATTGTTCTCATGTACTCTTTAGTTACTTTGTAGGACTCCCTCTGTTCGTGACTGTTTCTGTTATGTTATTGTTGGAAGAATAAACCCTCTCAAAGTAGATCATCATAAGGATGGAATGTGTCCAGTGACCACTTAAGTAGGAGAAAAATCTCTTTGCTGCCAGAACCAGTTTATTGCAGCTGTGATCAAGAAGCGTCTTGTGTGCATTTATTTGTTTGGTCCCCAGTACTGTATTTAATATTGAGACACTTTGCTAATCTCTTTAATGTTACCTAATATTTTTCCAAACCAAAAGCAGATAAATAGAGAAGAAAAGGTCAGAGAGAGCCCCCTGTTTTTTCAGTGCAGAGAAGACAACCTTCTCTGTTGTCAGATGTCCGACGTAACTTGGTTACCTCAGCATGGACCTATTGTTGGCAGCCAGAGGTATTTCTTGCTGCAAGGATTAACTTACATTGCTTGTGTCACTCGTAGAATGTGGGCTCTTTAATAGATATCACTGTAGTTTCCTGTGAAAAGGATGGACTTGTGCTTCAACCATACAACCAAAAGTTAAAGTGTCCAGGCTTTTTTCCCTGGCAGCACCTTGGATTTCAGCGAACTTGCCTGAGTACTTTGTGCCTTTTTTTTCCCCCCCCCTCTCTTCCTCATCCTCTGTACAGCATTGCTCAGAAGGGAAAAACAGGAGAAAGTTAATCCGATGGTTAGCAGATACAGACAATTAAGCAACTGTTGGCAGCCAGGCTACAGTCATTATTGTGTAGAGACCCAGAGGTGCCGCCTCCTTCCCTGGGTTGTACAACTGATGGATGACAAAATGCTGGTGCCACCTCTGCTTCCACCGTGCCGCTCAGGAGAGAGACCATCCCCGTAGCACGCTCTCTGATGAAGGGGGGGGGGACTAGAGGACAAGCCACACAGGAAGGTTCGTCATTTTATGGGTGGTTTTTTTTAGGAGAAAAGAAACGTTCTGAGCTGTTTCAGACAAGTGTCGGGAGAACCAGAAGCATTCTCTTGCCAGGGGTGGGGGGACCTTTAGTACCTCTGAGTTCCTAGTACAGGCAAAGACAGCTGCGTGGGAAGAACAGGCGGGGGGAGCTGACCAGTGGTTACAGAAGATGATTAAAGGTTAAGGGGGATTAATTTTGCTAGAAATCTCATATGATAGGGATTTTGAATGTGTGAGTAAAGAGCGCTAATGGGATAGAAGCTTGAAACAGCACTGTCTGGAAAGACGAGTCACGCTGGAGCTGTATCAGCACCCACCCGTCACGCACAGCTCTGCTTGTGTTCTCGGGATGGCTCGGAGGTGTCTCAGATAATTCACGAATACTGTGTCCCGATAGTCATCAGCATTGTGTGCACATGTGAATTTCCATGCGGGCTTCGGGAAGAGGCACAGACCTCTGGAGAGGAGGGGTTGTTTCTGGTGGCCCTTTCCCTCCACAAAACCTGTGTGGGGAAGCCAAGGGAGTCACAGCCCCCAGTATGCAAAAGCAGGGGACCAGGGAGCTCGGGGGGAGTGGGAGGCATGGAAGGCGGGGGGTAAAGGCATCAGTCTCCAGGAAATCGAGTAGGTTAGATAGAGACAGAGATGTCTGAAGAAGACTCCAGGCAGGAGGATCTACAGTGAAATTTGAGACAGTCTTATCTGAAGGCAGGCAGATCTGCCTGCAGGCTGGGTCTCTCTTTCATGCTATGCCAAGTTCCTACAGTGAAGTTCAAGCAGCGCTTGGCTTTGCAAGGGCCTGTTGGTCCCCAGCCCCGTGGGAGCTGCTGAGCAAGCACACAGGCCATGGGAGAATGCTGAAGGCTCTCTTCTGCCCAAAAAAGTGAATGTATAGCCATTACGGAGGGACCTTCTCCACCTCATCTACTGCCCGCTTATCATACAGAAACACTAAATGATGCCAGGCTCTTTTTTTTTTTTTTTTTTAAATGCAACCCGTGGTTATGAACTGCTATTTCAGTTTTTTATGGGTTTAGTTCTAGTTCGTCATTACAGATACTTCAAGAGAAACTCGTATTTGCAGAGGTAAACTACAACAACAAAATCTCATGTGACTCTATGGAGTGCTTTAATATTGAAATACATCACAAGGCAGAGCTATACGGGTACTTGTCAGGCTGAGAAAAACGCAACATAACTCGTTAGACAGAAAAGTGAGGTTATCGGAGATCAAACCTGTACCTCATTAGCCTCCCTTTAAAAGTGATGTGACATGTTTTTTACATGTACACATGCAAATGTTGCTTTCTTGATTCATCCAGGAGGGTGGGTTGATTTTGTATAATTAGAAGTAATCTAACTGCTCTGTAGGGCATATGCAATGGGCATATTTCATGTGATTTGCAAAGATAAGGCTCCACGGAAGGCTTAGAGAAGCACGACTCCATGCTGACTAGAAAGCATTTAGTTTGCTAAGAGCACACTGCCATAACGAAACAGAAATTCAGGTGGAGCAGGACATAATTGCCGCAGGTACTTCAAACCCACCAGATCACTTTTCCGATGCCTACTATGCAATTAGCAACACAACAGATCTGCCTGCTGGAGGGGGTAAGATGTAAAACTTCTTTCTTATGTCTCTCATGTGACACGGTAAGAGCAAACCCCGGTCCCTGTGGAGGAAAGAGAAAGCAACCCGCAAACTCGACCAAGAATGTTGATCGGCCGGCTCACATTTAAATGTCGTTGTTCTCTTGCTCTTCTTCTCTCCATTTTAAGATCTGGTTTTGCCCTTTCACAGGAGGGTAGGTCCCACCGAGGAGCCCGTTGCATGCTACAGTGTTGTAAGAACGTGCCTAGCTTTATTCTGCAGCCCAAACTGGGAACTCGCAACAGGAACTACTCTTTGGGGTTTTTTTCACTTGGTTATTCTTAACAGGAAACCCAGGAAATTGCGAGTGAGAGTTTCAAGACCAAGAGGCATATTCACTCCCAGTGTTCGGGAGCTAATCTGCCTCTTTAAACTGAATGGAGGAGAGGTTCCCTGTTATGTCTGGTCCCCAGGAGAGGTGGCAGGCTGTCCTGGTTTGGTCGGAATTGACAATCAGAAAGACAGATGGCACTTGCCCCCCTCTCTCTAAAGAGCANGAGCCTCAGTGCATACCATTCCTTGGTATAATCAGGTCTTATCACTCTGAGAGTGAAGAGTTTCCGAACAATGCGCTGTTAATTTCAGAGTTTAGTCAGTTAGAAGAGGCCCAGCTAAAAAGTAAAATTACAAACCAAAAAATTGTTCTGTTTTACCTCAAACCAGGACACAGGCACACACAGTTGCCTGCTCCAAACACTCAGCATTGCGCTCTTGTCCCTCTCCTCACAAGTGCGGGTGTATTTTGGTTCAAAGGCGAGGGATCAGATCAATTTTTGTTGACTCCTGCATCTCTGGGGACCTGTGCTGTTAGCCCTGACAGGTAGGGATTTGTTTCTAGTGTTTTGGTTTTGGCTTGGCCAGATCTTAACAGAGGAAGAAAAGGACTTTCCCAGCTGGGAAGCTTCCTGTCTAAGACATTGCTGATGAAGTACCCCAATATTCTGGTTACTAGTCAAGATGCCTTAAAAAAAATCCCGTTTCTTCCCTTCTGAGAGGGTACCCTTTCAATAAGATGGTCATTCCATGCCACCGTCTCTGCTTTCACCAAGCAGTAATTTTTCAGCTCTTCTTCCTAAATCCTCATTTCCAACTGGCAATCCCTTTGGTTGCTCTCTGACTCCCCTCCTACTCATCACACACCAACTGCCAGCATTACCAACTCATGCAGCGAAGGAGATTCCCGCAGCTCACACTGCATTTTACTGTGCTAAACCACTGGGGCTTCATATCTCGCTGCCACTTTCAACTTCACGAGCTTTTCTCTCTGAATACTAGTAGTATGATTTTTGTTTTTTTTCCATTTAGCTGCTGGCTTCTATTAGGTCAAATACAATTAGATATCTATTTAAATTGTCTAATTGTGTTTAATCTGTGTTTTTTTTTCCTGCATCACTGTCCAGGTAAATATCAAATTACAGTCTCTCTCTGTCCTTTACATTAGGACATGGGAGGTGGACTATAAACAGAAAACATTAACTCGTCAATGTTTGTGACTAATCACTAACCCTAATCACTGTTACATAAACATCTGACACCTCTTAAATGCCTCTATCAAATGCCTTTAATAAAAGCCAGATGATCTGGCTTTAGAGTCTCCTCAAATTATTTGTAACCATCAACAAAATAAGTACCTTTTCCTGCTGAGATATATTGTTCCCCCAGTCTTCTAGCACATCCCTAGTGCTCTGTCACTTATCTGAATAAATATCAGAACGATGGCAAGTCCATTACAGCTGATTCCCTTACTGACCAGGACAGCAAATGAGCTGGAATCTCACTGTGCTGCAGTAAGCTCACATTTCACAAATATTTTCTTACTTGCCTGTTATCGGCTACTGCATTACATCCTTATTGATTTTCAGCTCATTGAAATGTTCCTCATTTCAAGTATTTTTAAGTAGATTTCCACCCTTTCAGAGTTATCAATCTCACTCCAGCGCTCCTGTATTAATAGGCCTTTTGTATTCCTTTCCCCCCAGACACGTTGGTGAAAGCTCTTCTTTCCTTATCCTTATCCTGTTGTTAATTTATTGTTGTTGATGCCCTTTATTCTGCTCCGGCATAGGATCCTCCATGGGCTGCAGGTGGCTATCTGCTCCACCATGGACCTCCATGGGCTGCAGGGGGAAAACCTGCCTCACCACAGTCTTCCCCACAGGCTGGCTCCAGTGCCTGGAGCTCCTCCTCCCCCTCCTTCTTCAGTGACCTTGGTGTCTGCAGAGCTGTTGCTCTCAGTTGTCTCTCCTCGTTGTTGTCCACACAGGTTTTAGTTTTTCTTTTGCTCTTGTTTTTTTTGGTGTTTTTTTTTTTCTTCCTCCTTCTTAAATCTGTTATCCCGAAGGCATTGCCGCCATCACTGGTGGGCTTGGCCTTGGCCAGCGGCGAGTCTGTCTTGGAGCCAGCTGGCACTGGCTCTGTCAGACAAGGGGAAGCTTCTTGCAGTTTCTCACAGAAGCCCCCCCTGTAGCCCCCTCCCAAAAACCTCGCCATGCAAACCCCATACAGCTGCATACAGTGAAACTACAGAGCACATGGCCACTATGATGCTTAACTTTTAAGACCAAATTGTAATGCTTTCCGAGGCTTGCTTTTTTTCTCTTCTCCTCTCCCAGCTCGCCTTTAGAGCTCTCCCAGTGCTGCTGGTATCAGCTGGAAGAAAAAGGGCAGAGAAAATTCCCTTTGTTAGATGCTGGGCTGCTTCCTCTGCTGGGGCGGTGGAGGGTTGTTCTCCTGTGTGCAGCCAGTCTCGAGTGCTGCTCTCTGAGGATTAATCCATGATCTCTCGGAAACCAAAACTTCAACTCATTCTTCAAATCAGTTGTTTGTACCACACCGCAGGAATTTCAGTGACTCATAAATCCTGTTATTTCAAAGTAAGGGAAGTACTTGAAAATATCACGTGGAGCTTGAATGTTCAAGCCTATTTCGCAGACCACGTTCTCCCGCTAATCAGGACACGTTACACCTCTTTGCTTGGACGTTCACCTCATGCTGTTTGTTCTGAAACAAGGTACAGCACAGTGAGATCTGTGAGTTTGCTGCCACCCTCTATGTGTTTTTATGTGCCAGACCACAATATGACGACTTTCTGGAGAGCAGCCATATCCCAAACAAAAAAACAGTTGCAAAAAGGAGAAGTTAAGGAAAATGAAAGGATTGTAGCTAAAAGGAAGATATTATTTAGCCACCTTTCTACTTGCAACCGAGTTTGATATCAAATATACCCAAAGCAGAACAGGATGAACAAAAAAAAAAAAAAGGAAAAAGAAATACAGTGCGAATGTTGAGAAAGATTGCTTTGATCGACTGACAAATCGTTGCTTATTTTCTGCAGTGTAGTAAGCCCACGAGAGGAACACTATTTCTTCCTATTCTGGCCTATCCTTATCTCTACTTCTGCAGCCAAATACACAGCTCGCCCATTGCATACGAAACACCAGGTCTTAGGACCTCTGTAACAGTGATTTTTTAAAAATTTTTCTTAGAGGGTGAGCAGATGACCTGAAAAAATACACTTGTTCCAAAAATTTGATCAAACATGATTTTTTAAAACGTATTGTCATCTAAATTAGGAACACCTCCCTTAACCTTTCTATTTCTTAATGGCAAGGTGACCTAAGACTTCAAAAATTCCTTTCTCACACTTAGGTACCTGTAGGTTAGAATGATGTTTGAAAACATGTAGCCAATGTTCTTTTGAGTATATGCAGTAGATTATTCAGATTTTTCATGGCCTTACAATTCTATTATTTTTTTTAAATCAAACCACTTCCACTTAAAAAAAGCACTTGTGCGCTTTTGAGCCTTGAAAGCTCTTAGTGCAGCTTATCAGCAACAGCCTGCTGAGATAACTCTGGGAAAGACGAAAGGTTTCAGCTCGTCACTTAAGTTCAAAAAGAAGCTGCTTGAAGCTCTTACGCGGCACAGCAGCAGCCCTCGGGTACAGAAGCTCAAAAATCTTGCAGTAGCCTTGTGTGCAAAGACAATTCAACTTAGTGAAGCAGGCTTTGGCTTTGGTCAGAGGCAGCCTGTCCTTGGCTGTGACCTCGAGCATTCCTCTCTGGTTTTGTCTGTTAAAGTCATCATTTAAGAGGATGAACATTACGAAAACAGCACAGGTGACTTCAAAACTATTACCACTTTAAATGTAAGACAGAACCATCCACAGTCCTCTAAAACATGCCACGGGATACTTAAGGTTATCAGCAGGACTTAATTCTGTACCTTTTCCCCCAAAATATACTCTAGCCATGCTAGAATGCTGCTTTAATACAAATAATAAATATAGGAACTTAAAAACCCCACCCTTGTAGCTTTCTGATACAACTGGGTTTGAGAACCACTGAGGCTTCACCAAAGAAATACAGGAAAGGGCAGAGGATGTAACAGAATGAGTTCAGGCAGATAACAGCATTCATCTGACAAACCACAAACATGTTTTTGTTTGCCTGTTGTTAAGTATTAACTTTTTACAAAAGTGACTTTAACAACTTCTGTAAAGATGGGGGATTTCTGAACTACAGCGGCATAAGGGATTTTGGTATGTTCCTTGGTTCCTGTGTCAAAATCTGAGTAACTGGCACAGCGAATCCCGAGCTAAGTGACCCCTGGCAGATGTACTTGCCTTAATTTGTACAAGTCTTAGTAGCGCTCTGGAGACCCTACTTGGGAAAACACATTTCATAAGAATTAAACGGAACTCTGGGCCAAAGTATCAGTATTTTGTTTGCCAGTTACAGGAAGCCTGCACTGGGTCATTAACAACAATAACAAAAACCAGATGCCTTATTTCATCTACAAAACAATCACTAGAAAAATCCATCTACGCAACCCAGTACTATAATGTAACACGCACAAGTTTCTGGTACGTCTGCACTGAGTAAGTAGACTGAGGAACCTGGATTTCTGTTAAGCCTGCAAAGTGCCCACCCGCAGCCCGCCAGCCTCAACGGTGAATTCATTCACATCCAGCCTGGAGAAGACTCTGGGGAGACCTTATAGCAGCTTTCCAGCATCTGAAGGGGGCCTACAAGAAAGCTGTAGGAGGACTTTTTACAAGGGCATGTAGCGATAAGACAAGGGGTGATGCCTTCAGACCGGAAGAGGGGAGATTTAGATTAAATATTAGGAGGAAATTCTTTGCTGTGAGGGTGGTGAGGCACTGGAACAGATTGCCCAGAGAAGCTGTGGATGCCCCATCCCTGGCAGTGTTCAAGGCCAGGCTGGATGGGGCTTTGAGCAGCCTGGTCTAGTGGGAGGTGTCCCTGCCCATGGCCGGGGTTTGGAACTAGATGATCCTTAAAGTCCCTTCAAACTCAAACCATTCTGTGATTCTATGACATCATTTTAGCAAGCCAGTATGCTATGGACCTTTGGTAGGAAACACAGCTGTAGTGAAGTTTTAAGTAGGACTATGGGGTCCATAGTGAGAACTGAAATGTTAGCTCCAAGTGTTAAAGAAACAATCAATCAACTTATGCATGTACACCCTGGGTTAAACTTCTGCTTTCCTCTTAAATATAAGGTTTGGTGATTTTATACTATTAATAGGAGGGCCTGGTCAAGAACAGATGTTCTCTTCACCTGACTCTATTACCTCCTCTGGAAGATTTCTAATCCCTGCTTTGTAGCATTTTGGCAAAACATGTACCTTAATATCATTAATTCATAGGAGGTACTGCTAATACACACACCCATCAAGTTTTGTGAACCAGACAACAAAATTCTAACAATTCACATAAATGTAGTAAGTAGTTTTACAACTGCTTGCGAAGTTTCATCTAAGAGGTGTCAAAATAGCAAACCACAAGCTCCTTATTCATGATGAATGCTTTCAAGGCTGTCCTCCCCCAGCTGTTACATTAATGCACACATTATGCCCTCAAGCAGAGCAACAAAAGCAGATCTGCAGCAACTGGGAGAGGCAACTGACTCCCGGGTGACAGAAGCACATAGCCAGGTGCCACACAGGAGTCCTCTGTCTCCAAACACAATTGTCAAAGGCTGCACAAACCCTTTAAATGAGAGGGAGAAGACAAGGTGGTCCAACAACAATCAGTCTTGCACTGCACCCATTTCTTCCTAGCCTTCTATTCACAGCAGGATGCGAATACCTCACCGAAGCACTCTCACTTTTGACAAAGCCTTTTTAATACAGTTTCTGCCCAGAATATAAAAGGGAACTTAATTTTATTTTCATCAGTTCATTGCTTGGATGTAAGAGGACCATTCCAAAATAACCAAGAAATGATAAAATGTAATGTTTGAATGTTTATACCTTTCAGTTTATGACTGCAACATACTTAGAGATGAAATGAAAATTAACTCAAAACGAAGCATTTTATTTCATTACTCAACCACAAAATTGTGTAGTTGAGGTATCACAGCAGTTACAAAACGTATTATTTCAGAATAAACTTAGAATTCCTAAACATTTAAAAGTTCTAATGGTGGTGGCTTAAGAGGAATCTTTCCCATTGTAAACTTTTTGGCTTCAAATTGTTTCAACTCTTCAGCTGATAATTCGCTCTTTGGTGTAAATAGCTTTTCTGATGTAGTATTGTCTGTGACTGCAGAAGATGCTGATGTTATGTTATGTCCAGAGGCACTGGCGCTCTGTCCAAATAAAGTACTGCTCGAAGAGGAGGGAGATGCTGCCGCTGCTGCATTAAAAGCTCCAAAGCCTGTAAGCGGAGTGGTGCCTGAAGAGTTCACAGCAGAAGAATTGCCAAACCCTGAAAACCCAGAAGTTCCAAAACCACTCGTTGTTTCAGAAGTTTTAAACGAGAAGGAGGCTGCGGATGGAGCCGCCGGGCTGCCAAAACCAACAGAATGGGATACGCTAGGAGAGGACGTCACTCCAAATGCAGGAGGATTACAAGCAGCAGCAGAGCTCCCAAAAGCAGGGGTGTTGCCAGATGATGCGCTGGTGAGACTGGAACTTGTTTTAAAGGAGAAACTGCTAGCACTGTTACTGCTGCTGTTCACAGGAAAGCCTGCAATTACAACATATATAAAAAAAACGTTAGAACGTGCACAACTGTGATACTAAGCTACTGCTGTATTTCAATACTGCAGAAGAAGAAAAACCTCAGGAAAATGTTTAACTGTTAGTTCTTAATACAGGAAACTTACTTGACAACCCAAAGCTTGATGTTTGCTGTCCTCCAAATCCAAAGGCAGGCAGTGGTTGAGTGACCGTGTTCTTTAATTCAGATAGCTGAAAAAATTCAAAATACATAAATGAAAACTAGATTCCAAAGCAGAGAAATGTCTTTCAACAAATACTTGAAGCAAAAATACTGCCCAGTCCAATTTAATACAACATAGGCTAAGGTAGACCCTGATGACTTTGATTACATTTGCATGCTCTTGCAGCTATGAAAAAAATGCTTTAAGGCTCTACACTATTCTCTGTAAAACGCTCCAGAAACACAAATATGTTACAATTTACAGATTGTTGTCTGCCAGTCAATAACCCGAACACCTCTTCTAGCTCTCATTCTCCTATCTTACCTATTTCAGTTAGTGCTTTATGACCTTATGTACGTCATTGGGTTGACTTAGTCTGTTCTTTCACCTTGGCACACCTACTCTTCAACTACGCTAAAGCCCACAGTCCGCTTCTTCACCTTCAGCACCGAACACAGCATGTTACTAAAACTTTAATGTGCTTCACGCAGACTCCACTTGAATCAACTTACTCTGTCTCCCTGATTATTTAATACTGACTTTAACTCAAACATTCTTTTCCGACATACCTAGATTCACAAGGGTTTGTCACCTTCACAGGAACAACTACTCTTTGTATCTTCATATTTTACACAGTTTCTCTCCCGCTTATCTATCGATTTCTCATTCTGACATTACCAAAATGCTCTATTTATCCTAAGGTAGCCTGGAGGACAATTCTGGTCTCCTCTGCTGATTACACCTTGGAAGAGTCAACATCAGCACATGGAAGAAAACACTGGGTGGACATTTGCCTCTTAACTATACACATACTCGACCGGATCCCAACCTTAAGCTATGGTTACTTTCATGTGGCTTACAATGCTAGTATTCCAAACCTGGGATCCAGCTGCTGCCTCGTTAACATGGAACCATCCTGATTCACTACTGTCCTTAGTTAACTGAAGGGTTTTACAATATCTGCCTGCAATTCCAAAGAAAGGTGGATGTAAGACCCAAAACCGTGTACACAGACTTTCATGTTCACCTGACCCAGGCAGTGCTACAAGATTCCGTCACATTTCTACTGCCTATAAAAAACACCTACACGGAGAGATGGGGAGTTTTCAAACTGCAATCATTATTCTCGTGTAATTCCTCTTTACACCCTTTCCACTCTCCCTAACGTTCCCAGGAGCATTCTAAGATTACTGTCAAGGTCTTCGTGCTGCCAGTCAAACGCTTTCATGCCACATGTTTTTCAAGGCTGCAGGGCCAGAATGTAACACATCATCTCTGAGATTTTCAGAACAGTTCACAGATCTACCATAAAATTGCCAGTAAATCTAGGAATCAAACATTTTAATTTCTCAGCTATTTAGGTGCAAACAAGGACGCCCTAAAAAGAATCATGTATGTTTGGTTGTAAAATATAGTATCCTGTGATCTTCAAAGCAATACCTATCACCTATTTATATAAAGCTAATAAAAGTGTAGTTAAATATGTGACAACAGTTGAAGTTTCTATAGAATACTTGCAAGATCTCCTCATTAAAAACAAGGTGGCACATTACAACTACCATGTCTTAGAAATCTTTGTAACAGAAACTAATGTTGATATTTGCAGGACAGTATGGTAGGATGTGTCTAACAAAACATGAATCTAAGAAAAACATTTGCCCAAGATTAATAAAAAGAAAAGGACATCAGGAACAAAAATATTTTACCTTTCATTAACACTTACCAAAGCCGCTTTTGTCGATGCATTTAAAGTTTTCAACTGAAGCAGCCGATTTTTCCATTGTTCCGCTAACTGTCGGACAGAATTTATCTAAAAAGGGGGAAAATAAAAAGCACGGTTTTATTATTGGTGAAGACTTAAAGAAAATAGAGTGATCTGAAAACTTAACTGAAAGAAGATTTCCAGAACTAGAAAAGAAACTTCATTAAGCCAAGAAGACAAGATTTTTGCTTTCCTGAAACTTCAAAGTAAGAAGCTGAAATTTTTGTTATTAACACACAATTCCTTTCAGTTCTCTTACTGCTGATCTTAATGAACTTTTTTACTTCACGTAAAAAGATTAGAAAAACGTCCTGGGGCTTTCTAGATCTAAGTTCTATCACTATCAGAATTAGGCGCTTGGGGAAAAAAAACCCACCAAAACCCAACAAACCACACACAAAATATATAAGTTTTAATTATAAAAGAACAAACTCTTCAGTCTTTGTTTTATTTATGGCTTGTGCACTTACATGCTTACTCATTAAGCTGAAGCTCTAAGATTTGCCTTATCTTCTCCCCCATTTTCAGAAAAAAAATGCCCACTTTCAAAACATTTTAATTCAGAACACTTTAATAGTATCATGGTAAAATATTTAGCTTTGCATAAATTGACCTCCTTAATTTAAATCAGCCCCTTTAATGAGATCCAACAGATTACTGCACAGAACATATATACAGCAATAAACAGTACCTGTGTCTATCGGAAAACTGTGATTAAACAAGAAACTTGAAAGTTATTAAATAACTTACTTTTCAGGAATTTCAAATGTGTATTTCCTATATTTATCAACACACATTATTCAAAGCCTGGCCTAATTGAATTTTCCTTAAAAATAAATGTATAGTGTCCCAAATGCCTGCAAGAGTGGCATGAGTAATCTTTTTGTAAGTGAATTCCTTAATTTTTCAAAAGGGTCTTGCATCACAAACATCAATAATTCTTTTGTGTCTAGTCACATGCTGGAAGATCATGTTGCTTGGTACCAGCTCTTATACAACAGACTGGAAAATTCAGATTTTGACCCAGTTTAAGAATAGAAACACATACTTTGGAAGAGACATGTTGTACTTAAACATTTTGTGAGAGAACTGTATCATCCAGTTACCATCTATACACAGAGACTTTCATAAGCTTGCATTCAGTGCTTCAGTGAGGCCATAAATTGTTTTTTAATAGCCAGACATAGTGTATTGTTTAGTCCTTTCTGTTTATTTCTTTAGTTGAAGTTTCTTAAAAAAATTCTCTCCTGTCTTTGAAAACACAATTCTGATAATTCTAAACATGTGAAGCAAGAGTCGTGACAACCGCAATTCTTTCTGTAATACAGAACCAAAGGGAAAAGGAAAGAGTGCAATGTAGCTTGATTTAGTTTGTACTCACGTCTATCCAATAGCCTAATTCCTTTCCTGGCACAACATTGAACTGTGCTAGCTTCCTTGATATTGATAGTACTATGAGGGAGGAACAATGCATATAAATTTATTTGTGTGTGTATATATATAAAAATATAAAAAAGTATACATATATATATACACACACAAACCCACATATGTTTCTTCTTTTCTAGAAATGTATATACTTCTAAAAGAGTATCTGGTATTTTCAGGATTAAGTCCCTGCAATAAAGATATGTAAAAGAACAAGGTCAAATAAACTTCCCCAGCATTCTACCTAAAGCGCTGTATATCCAGCTATAACAATCCAACTGACTAATAGCATACAAAGTATAACACTTTTGAGATAGGATTCAAACAACTTCTACAAACAACACACATGAGCAGGGACAAGACTACGACAAGGAGTGCGTAGGTTTAGAGAGACCATACCTTTAACTGAGACTAGCTAAAAGTCTATTGCTACCACTTTTTGCAGGAGCTAATGTGTCTCGACATTTAGGCCACCAGTTTTAGAAACCCAGATCTGATAGTTTTAGCCTGTGATCTCAGACAGAAATAGGAAGTTACGGTAGAGCATGCAGACTAGCAGCTATTTTTGCATTCTATTTGGTGCACAGTAATTTAAAAATATTTTGCTATTCTGATAGTCTCCTTGAGTTTGGTAATTAAACAAGTCAAGAATTGCCACCTGAAGAATAGCAACAAGTTCTATCCCAAAATGTGTCCACATAAGTCAGCATTTTTTAAACACTTACATAGTTCTGAATGTCATTGTTTGCTCTGCAGTTATAATACTCCAAATGCAATTCTTCTGGTGAGAAATCTGCAAAGCCTGTAAGGAGAGGAATAATCAAAAAGCCTTCAAGAAAATATATTAATACTTCCAATTGCCTCCTACAGTTATGAAGAAATGGGCCTTAGTACATTATCTGTAAGTCAGTTACAGTTGGAGACACAAAAAGGATTCATTACAGAACTGCAAAGATGTGAATGTCCAAAATGAATCTGCCATAATCCAACATTCACTTCTGTTGCAGCACAAGGCAAATCATCACCTTGCAAATGGTTCCACAGAGGTACAACAGTGTAAGAACATCCCAAATATCAGCAATATGCAGCAACGCTAAAAACAATACCTACCTGAGACATTTGGCTTTTCTTTCATTGGTGAATAAGATGAAAATATCCATTGTCCTGAAGTCTCCCAAATTTCCATGTCTTTCACTACACATTCACTAGAAAACAAAACAAATAAAACCACAGGTAAAAGTGAAATTACATGGTCAAAACAAAACAGCCAGAAGCAATTACCTAGTTTGAATCTAAAGTTAGATTCAAATACCTGCTACCATGAAAATTAATGAAGTGTGACATTAGTCCCAGTGGACAAGAAAAACACTCAGTTCTCTGTGGAAAAAACACACTTATTTGGCAAAACACGTAAGTGTCCCTTCAAAGCATTTTACTTTATCATTTAACTGCAAGTAAATCAAACCAGATCTTAAAGAAAAAAAGAATCCCAAACTACACCAAGTATTTTTTAATCGTCATATGGCATATGCTGCCACATGATTTTCCCTGAAGCTGTTGATCACAACTCAATTTAAAGCCTTCTCAATACTAAATGATTTTACAATATAAATGAACATGCACAGTATTAGATAGCAAAATTGAGGAGGGGAAAAGAGAAAATAGAGGAAAAAATAAAGAAAAAAGGTGCTGAGTATCAGTTTTTGGAAAGCTATCAGAAGCATAAAAATCTAGACATTGCAAAGGCAGAGAAATAGAAGCTACATCAACAAAAGTAAATCAAAATGTAAACAAACAGTGAAAGAGTAAAATGGAAGTAGACAAGCAAATCACTACATAGTAACAAATAAACAAAGATAACAAAGATTCTACTATTTCAGGTATTTACTGCACAATACACATTCATGTTTGAGAAGCTGAATAATCAGTTAAGCATTGTCTTAATGTAATCTTAAAAAAAAAAATTAATGGGGAGTTGCTCCAAAACCTCTCTTCTTCAGGAAATTACGCTGCCTGTTACTTCTCGTCACCTACCCTGTAATTGCCTTGAACCTGCTAGTCACTCTCAACTGACACTAACATACACACATGTGAAACCAGGTTTCAATCATTTTGCTCTTAGCAAAACAATTTTTTATCTCAAGTGTCAAGAAGACTAAGCTAGTTCATCCACTAGTTCATCCACTCAGAGTTTTTTTTAAAAGACTGAAAATGCTATCCAGGGGGCTCTGACCTGTTATTTTCAAGTACCAAAATCTTTGTTTCCTTCCTTATCCTTCTGCCCACAACTTAAATACCACACCGTCTTACTAGTATCACCGTTGTCTGTCTGCCCAACCCAGGTTCAAAACAAGGATTGCTTTCTTCCCATACCAGCCTAACTCAAGAGAACCACATGAAGTAGTATTTTCTGTGGTTCTGGCAGCACGTCCCAGCTTCCTCCTCACGATCGTGTCCTCTGCATTATCTCTTGTAAGGCAATGAGCTTTTAAACAGCTCATCCTAAATGCTGAGACAGGACTATAACTTACAGAAGTCTCTCCTCTTCGTCTTTATAGCCATCAGCAGTATTTTGACCACTCATTAACGCGGAGAATCTGTTCTGTGAAAAGTCTGCATTTCTGCCACCGCCTCCTGATGATCCAAAATCAGAGGAGCCAAAAATTCCTCTTCCGTGATCTCTGCTGCCACCCCATGCATTAGACTTGAAGGTGGATGGCTGGATAACATTAGTGTATCTCTGGTTAGCGGTCCCCCACGGACTGCCTCCTCCTCCGCTAGTGCCTTCCAATAAAAGAAAACGACAAACAACAGAAATCTTAAATCACTAAGATACCGAACAACACCACATCAACAAAAATCGCAAATATACCTGTTCTTAGGGTGGCAATGAGAAACCTGAAAAGCAAACGTAGGTGTTTGGGGTTTTTTTCCCCCCCAATGAGTTAACCTCGTTTAAAGAGCTTAACCCAGCGAGTCCCGGAAAGAGGGAGATGAAGGTGAACTACTCCTCACATCCCCAGGCCAACACCAACCCCTCGGCGATGCAGAAAAGAGGCCGCTTCAGTTTTACTCACGCGGCTTCGTAAAAGCAGCTACCCCAGCAGAAATAAATAAAGTTTAACTCCCAGTACGCGTA
>VXBO01004487.1:19317-45615 GCA_013400135.1 Rhinoptilus africanus | reverse complement strand
GTCACCGGGACAACCCCCGGGAGGAGGCCGCCGGGGCAACCCCAGCCCACAGGCCGCCGTGCAGGCCCCGCGCCTCCCGCCTCAGCGGTACCTTGGTAGTGGGATGCGGAGGGTCCGTACCGCCCGCCGCCGCGGGGATGCTCGTTCCAGCACCTCTCGCCGAAGCGGCAGCGGCCCTGAAGGAAGAACTGACAGATGGCCATGGCGGCCACCGCCTCCCCCTCACAACCCCACACCTCCTCCGCCGCCGCCACAGGCCGGCGTCTTGACGTCAGACGCAGGCGGGGCGGGGGGGGGGCGGAGCCGAGGGGCGAGGCNGGCGCGAGGCGCAATGGCCGCCGCCTGTCAGGGGGTGGGCCCTGTCGCCGCACGTCCAGGGGAGCGTCGCCTTCAGTGAAAATGGCGAGGTAAAAATCGTAGTGGGGTAAAAAAAAAAAAAAATAAAGTCCCAAACCAGCAAACCAACCCCCAAACTCACAGCGGGCGTCGTCACCCCGCGCAAAGGTTGAGGCGTTAGTTCGGGGACGGGGGGGGGACAGGGTGTTTGAGGAGCAGCATAGAGCCCCACGGCGGGGAAAGGCGGCGTGGTGGGCGACACACTACTTCTCCCAAGGCGTTGCCTTCCTTAAAACTTTTCCCAGTAGCTTGAAAATACCAAAAAAAAAAAAAATTAAACCTCTTGAATATGAAGTTAAAAAAAGGCGCTTCACAATTTTAGAGAAAAAACCCACCAAAGCACCACCAGTCTGTAAAACCTAAAAAGTGCAGCGTTCCCTCCAGTTTTTACAGTATTGTAGAATTAAGGATCAAAGACACCAGGGGCACGTTTGTTTCATGGCTCAGAAAAAGGGAAAGGCAAGGGGGAAACAGGAAAAAAAAAAAGTTTATAGCATTCACTTCCTACTTAATAAAAAACTGAGCTGCAGGAACCACTATTAAAGGCCCATAAGTGCATCTACTGCTTTCTGTAGAAGCAGAGTTGTTAAGATGAGGAAGAAAACGAGGAGGAAGTCTACGAAGAAGCACTGACTTTGAAAACTGGAATTTATACTACTTAGTAAAACTTGGAGGATCTTCAGAAATGAAACAGACTAAAAATCCACACCACTAGCAATGCACAAGGTACAGGTATGCAAGCATCAACTTTTTAAGTTAACTCGATAGTCTCATAGAAACATCTGAAAAAATCACCAGGTTAGAAGATGAAAAAATGAAGTGACAAAAGGTGAAGGTGACAAATGGTGAAGTTGACGAATATATTAATGAACTAACATGAGAGCAGGACAGATATATACATCATTTGTATAGTCTCCCAGAAGTTGGAAGATGTACATGGTATTGACAGCGATAGCTTGACAACCTGAACTTCTACACTGGAAGAAATTCACTATCATGTTGGCTGGAAACATTGACAGAACTATATGCTTATAAACCAGAGATTAATAACCATATGCAACTTTAGAGGACTTCTATAAAGTATCTTTAATGACTCGGTTCATGCCATTTTAAAAACAGTAATTTTCAAGAATAAAATCAATACATTTGTTGTATTGACTTTGCTTTCCCATTCCTGTTCCCATCTTTGTTAATGGTTTGGCATCCACAGTATGTACAGTATGATGCCTGGGAAGATATATTGAAAATTAACCCCAAATTTTGAACTTGCTAATTATAGTGCACAATTATTGCGGACATTCCCCACCATCCCCCTACCTCAGTACAGTAAAATAAAAAGCCTGTCTGTGAAAGCTCCCCAAAATGCCAAAGAGGTCATTAGCAAAGTATTATGGCCTGTCTAACTTTAAAAATCGATAATGCAGTCATGCAAGTGATGGAAGAAAGTCACTGGAAGAGGGCAGCTATCATAATCTAGAGCGCTGTATAGCCTATCCCCATTTACCACGGGAATCTTTATTATACTGCTGTCCTTGATCTTTTCCTGAGGAAAAATCTTCATTGCGTTCTAGTAAGATTTCTGTAGGTAGGTATAAGTGAGAAATTTTTTTGCCCATATTTCTCATGACCCAAGCTGCATTTACTCACCTTTATTAAAGGAAGAATCTCTGCAACTGAGCTCAGTAAAGTGTCATTTAACCAGTGTCCCGATTTCAGCTGTGACAGAATTAATTTTCTTCCTAGTAGCTGCTGTGTTTTGGATTTAGTATGAGAATAATGTTGATAACGCATATTGGTTTAGTTGTGGCTAAGTAATGCTTATATTATGTCAAGGACTTTTTCAGCTTCCCACAGAAGCCGAGAAGGAGCGTAGACAGGACAAGCTGGACAAAGGAACAGTCCAGCTGTCATGCTCCATATATAAATAGGGGTTGACCAGGGGGCAGAAATCCACAATTGCTGCTTGGGACAGGCTGGGCAATTGATCACTGGGTGGTGAGCAATTGTATTGCATCATTTACTTTGTATATTCTCTTACCACTATTATTATTTACTTTTCCATTACTGTTCTATTAAACTGTCTTTATGTCAGCCCAAAGGGGGGTTTTTTCCTTTTTCTCCCTCTTCTCCCTACCCTGCTCAGGGTGGGGGTGCATGGTCCTAGTTGCTGGCTGGGGTTAAACCACGACAACCAGAAATCTTATCTTCATCAAATGCTCTGAGTTCTTTTAAATAATTGGATTTGGTCTATTTTTGACAAGGCCACACGCAGAGTCTTTCTAAAGGAAGATGCCGTATGATCTCAGCTAGGTGAATGGATTCTCAAAACACATCCCCATCTCTTAAAACAGACAAGAAAATGGGCATGACAAAAATCCATGTCATACAATGTGCTGTATATACAAATTGAAAGACTGCATCTCAGTTTTTCCTGTTACTCAGTTAAACAAGATTCAATAAAACATGGAAGCAAAGCACCAATAGCCATCTTTCCCCAAGTCCTTGAAGAATGTCTCAGCATCTCCTACAGGTCTTCAGGTCTCTAAAGTTTCTTCATTTGCCCCACAAGTGTCTACAACACAGATTAAACAACTCGTCACTGGGAAAGCACGGACTTTGGAGTTGGCTATCCACTTGTCTGTTTCAGTATTATATTCAAGAATGTGCCCTAATCGACCAACACCCTGAAAACCAGCCAGGACATAGACTATAGATCCCACGGCAGCACACTTCACTGTTACACCTTTCCATGGCATTGGAGACACCATCTTCCATTCATTCATCTTGATATCGTAATATTCTACATTATCAAGGCCACCTACAAAGTAATGAAATAGATAACTGCTTATTACGTTACACCATACAGATTGAACTAGAGCATATAAATGCTTCATTAAACTTAGTCTTTATTTTCAAGGCTGATTAAAACATAAATCCTGGAGTTAAAAAAAACCCAGACAACTTGAAAAAAAGGCCACAGATTTCTAAACTATCAATTTACCCTTTTATAAATACATAAATAGAGAAAAGTAAACAGGAGACAAAGTGAGATGTGTTGCAACAAATTTCATATTATGTACTTCCTAGAGATTCTAACGTTACTTCATGAAGAGACCAAATAACAATGCTGAATTTCTTACAGATTTGTGGCTCGTGGCTAAAATGGAGGAATCCACCTGAAACTTCCCTATAGGGAGGGCATTTTACTCTAGAGGGGTCACCAGTACCTTTACCTAAACTGGTCATTTACTGATAGAGGATGTCTCTCTTCATTATGATATTAAAACCATTTAAGTTAAAAAGCCCAAATCCCTTTCAAAAGGGCCAAGGGAATCAAAAGTTATTAAAGTAGATTTTGTGACTAAGATTTGATTTTTTTTTTTTAGGAAATAGGCTAGTAATTACACTTCATAATCTCTACAAACATCCTGTTATCCCCATTTAAAAATTGTAATAGGAGTCACAGTTTTCGCTTCCAGTCCTGAATTACTAGACCTGCGAGATTAAGAAACCTCTATATAAAGTGAAGAGGTAGAAATATTTCACCCCAACCATAGCTCTTCCCCATTATATTACAATAAGAACAATAATCACTCAGGCTACAGAATATCAACAATGAAATAATACTTTAGCTTATTGGTTCAATAGTACACACTTCTAAGATAGTACAGACTTCTAGTGTATTCAGTGGATACACTAACATTTTGCAAAATGGCAGCTCTAGCTATAACTGATTCATAAAGTGTTTGCACAAAAATGCATCTACTGATATTTTTGCATTAGAAATCAACCATGCTGGAAGAGTTTCAGTAGCTAATTAAAATACAAGCTATATTCTAAAATAGCTTTAATCTGAAATCAAATATTCCAATTACCATAAATAGTGATTAATAAAACTCATATCTGAGAATTTTCCATTTTGAAAAGCAGTTCGGAAACCCTGTGTGATTAAAATTCAATTCTCTTGGGAAATAAACTACTATTAATCTAGTTTCAATTACAAGGAGACAGGCAGTTCATAAATTACCTGCCCATGACAATAAGTCATATTTCAAAACTCAGGCAGTCAAAAAAGTTCTCGCTTTTTCACCACTTTAAAATAGCCAATTAGCTTTTAGACTGAAGGTCCTGAAATAGTGGCTACACCTTTACCTGTCTCTCAAAAGAATGCAAAAAAATTCATTCATGCAAGAATGCTCTCAAAATACATAATGAATAGCAAAAAAAAAATAAATTATCTTTTATCTGATGACTGGTTTAGCCGTATTAACTACTGCAGAACTGGGCTACAGTATGGGTGCGTATCTGAATTTGACAGTACTGTCATTAGTACAGGAGTTTGAGAATTAAGATACAGTGAAGTAGGGAGGTGAAAGAAAGAAGGCAACAATGATGTGGCGACAACAGGACATGTTTTATGGTACAGCTCAAAGTTTTTCAGCTGAACTGAGCAGAATGAATTCTTTGCAAAAGAAAAAAGGTCCTCATGAAACCTGCTAGAGAATGAATGGAATTAAAGTACCTAAGCCATTCTGTCCACCCACAGCAAATATTTTGTCCTTTACAAACACCAGCCCATGATTCTTCCTGGCTTCAATCATTGGACACAGCTCCGTCCATCTGGGGAAAAAAACAAACAAACAAAACAGGAAAGCTCATTATTTAGTGCCTAAAAAAGTAAGTACAAAATATGTAAATAAAACCTAGCATTAGGAAAATGAAATATCACAGAATCCCAGAAAGGTAGGGGTTGGAAGGGACCTTTGAAAATCATCTAGTCCAACCCCCCTGCCAAAGCAGGTCTGCAAATATGGAAATATGGAAGAAAGCTGCTTAAGTAAAACTGTTTTTTAAGTAAAACTAAAAATAACTAATCTATTACTGCTTAACTCAGGAAAATTCCTTACCACATACAATTCTTCCTATTCATCTATATTTCAGTTATTTACAGGTGACCAAAAATAATCAGAGTTGATACAATACTTACGTTTCGGTAGCAGGATCATAAACTTCACAGGAATTTAGGACTCTTCCAGAAACATTGTTTCCCAGGCTTCCTCCACATACATAAATGAGACCATTTGCCTCTACCATTCCGTGGCTGCATCGCTGAGTCAGCATGCTGGGCTTTGTGTGCCAGCTTTCTGTTCTCGTGTCATAGCATTCAAATAAATATAGTGCAGAATTTCCTTAAAAAAATAGAAACCCACCAAAGTGGCATTAATTTTTACGTCTGTCTTTCCAGAGAAGAGTCTAACAGTAATTATCAGAGTGATGCTTTATTTGTTAGTCGAAAAGGGAAAGCTGCTTTCCCATCTCCAAAAGCAGAACTAACTGACTTGAAACTCGTGACTATTCAGAAAATACATACTTGGAACTCTTTTGACTCTTTTGTTCCAAAATATGCAAGTTTATAAAATTGCTATTTGTGTTTAAAAACAAAAATTATGAGGATTTTTTTTTTGGTTTTTTTTTTTTAAGTGAGGGAATAAACACTGAACAGAGATGTATATAAATTACTGATCATATTGTCATCATCTCATGCTACTCTCACTACTTGGAAATATATTGACCTTTCAGATGTGAAGATGAAACCAGCTTTATAAACTTGGAGAAAAAAAGGCTCATGAATCTGTACTAAGCAATGTGACTTGCCCAGGTTTCAGAATAATTGTTGCCTTTGGAATTAGATAGCTTGATTATGTCACAGCATATTCATGAATTATTAGCAACCACAAGACAGCTATGCCTCACCATTTTACTTTTTTTCTGTGAACGTACTCCTCCCTCAAGGGCCAGTAAAACTATTACTGAAGTCAAAAGCAATTTTTCTAACGAAGACAGATGGAAGCTTAAAGACTTGTGCTCAGGTAACTAGCTGAACTACAGCCAAAGCAGAGAAGGCTGGATACAACTTTCTCAGAAAAGAACCGGGATCCTTCTCCCCTTTGCTTCAACAGATAAATTCACCAAGAACAGTTAAAGGTGCCTTCTTTTGTGCCTCTTTTTCTTGCCTTTCTACTTCTAAAAATTGTGCCTCACTAGCAGCACTTGCCACCAGCTGGGGATTTGAACCCTCAGAACAGTGCTATGTTTCCAGATGCAAAATACAGGAGCAGACATCTATAAGCTGTGTGTTTATTTACTCCTACCATGTAATTCTCAGTATCATGAAGAACTGTATAGAGTGGGACATATTTTTTCCTTGATGTAAATACACATCCTTATTGCTTTGAAGTTGTAGAAATTCTGGTCTATGGGAAATACAGCAGAACTGTCTTTAATATCATTTTTTTTTTTTTAATTTTTTAAAACAGTAAAAGCTTCCATTTTCAGTATGCTGTCAGTATAATGCTAAATGTTTTTCCTGCACCTAAATATAGTGGAAGAACCTATAATCTTTAGCTTTCAAACTCTGCTAGCTATTGCACGTAAAACAGTACTCCCATCAATTCAAAAAAGGGGAAACAAGCCCTGTTTTCTGTAAAGGACTGTCATAGTAATTTGTTTTTCCAAACTCTTCAATCAATGCAAAAAGCATGCAAGTTTTAGATTTCTCTACAGATTTTTCACCAATAGTTTCACATAACTGCCTGCTCCAAATTAGAAAATACTAGATTCAGGATACACAGACTATTCCAAACAGTGTTCACTGGATTCCAAAGAAAAAAGTACATCCAAGAGCCCCTCCATTATTAATTTTTAGCTTTTACTATTGTGTTTTCTATAATATTTATGGATAGCAAAGTAAAACTGCAGTAACGTGAGGGTAGATTTAAAAGAAACCTCCTAATTTAGTTTCCGTTACAATTGTACTAACTAATTACAATGTATTAGAAAGTAAAATGTACAATAAAAGCTTGCACCATGCTGACACGTGGGAAACTTGGAAGATTTATAAGATTTTGTAGCGTTCCAAGTTTCCCAATGCAGCCTTAGTTAAGCCCATTTGCAGTAATGGGAAAGGTGCTATTTCACATTTATACACGAGGTGGCGGCCAGGAACTGTCTAATCTGCTGCTACATGCGACCTCCGTATTTTAGAAGTTGGGTAACATTACCCCAATGTCACAACTTCCCATTAAGTGACTTATCAATGTTAAGCACCGATTATGACCTTTTTTCCCTCTGCTCACCTCCCTCTGCAGCAGAGATGAACTCAAAAGGATCTACTAGAAAATTTCTCCCTGGGTCTAGTGAGTGTGTGTGTTTTTTCTTTTTTTTTTTTCCCCAGAACAGTCTTTTTTAAAGCTCTGTATTTTAACAGATATAGCATACCTACATTCCCACTTTGGGTTTGCTTCTGATGTATCAGATTTAGAAAAAAAAAATTTAAAGTGTTGCTATAACACCTTGCATAAGTCACCCACCAGGTTTCTTAGTAAGAGAAAAACCCAACAACAGTCTTAATTCTTTTTTACTAGGATGAGTAATAATGTCTAAAGAAAGTAGTATTTCTCTATTTACTGAAGTAAACCAACAGAATAACAAACAGCAGATAACTTCTGCCATTTGACAGAAAAATCAGACATTCCTTTACAGGGCCAGGTATGATTTAACTACCAAAAGCGTTTCAAAAGCATTTTTTCACCCCCTTCCCCCCCTCCCCGCTACAAAAAGCCTCATTAGGCCCAACATATGTTGTATACAAGTAATACCATTGTCAAAATGGAGCTACTGTGTTCATACATCACAGAAAATTTTAGTCACAGTGAGTTCTGTGGATTTTCAGAAGCAAGACAAGAGCAGAGTGGGACTCCCAGAATACATTTGCTTGTCCCTAGTACCTACAACTCCTAAGAGTTTCAGTGTACTTTATGCTCTAGTTAACGTAAACGTTATTCATTTCAATCAGTGAAAACATTTTTAAAACACAACAGAAATAGATTGTTGGATTGTGGGGAGGATAAAATCCTAAATATGGGAAAATAAACTCATTAGGCTAGCATGGCAACGTGCAGTTTCTTTTCAACAGTCATGCAAAAAACAGAAAATTTCCAGGTATCTATCTTTGTGCGCTTTTTTTTGGTTTGTTTTAAAGATTTTTAGTGTCTTACCCACTTCTGAACCACCAGATGTATAAATTTTGCCCTCAGCAGCACAGGCTGCAAGGCTATCTCGAGGTGTTGGAGGTCCTAGCTTGGAATACCAGCTATCCTTCACCACATTGTAGCAGTCCATTCGCTTTATAGGGAAGAGCTGGGAACCACCCAAAATATAAACTACGTTGTCCCAGAAGACACAAGCTGCATCCCTGCGCTTTTCAAAGGGACATCGGATGTCTGTCCAGCTGTAATCCTGCATTACAAAGAACAAGTAATGTCTAATAGATTATAACACTTACCTGCACAGTAGAGTGTTTTTCAAAAAGAGCTTTTCAGAGAGATTTAGATATGGTCAGTTTTAAAGTTCCTTTTCAAAACAAAAATGAATACTGTTTATTGAAGAATAATCCTCAGGCGTACTCTTGAAAAATTCTCTTAGACACAGACATAGTTAGCTGCAATGAACCATGACATTATGAATTTCTATTGACTCATCCCCTGCATGCACCCAGTATCGCTTCCCTGAAAAACAGGTATTTTCTTTTTCCCCAGCAGAATTGACCTCCTGCTGCTATCATGCGAGAAACAATGCATGCGATCAATAAAATAGGATTACACTTTCTTTTATAGGAATGGAAAAAGACATCTTACATATAGTAACAGATTTTTTTTCTAAAAAAAATAAAATACAGAATGTACCAAACAAAGGCGATGGAAAAAGGAGATAATATCCAAATTGACAAGCAACTCAGTTAAAAAGCTCTGATACATACTTTATTACCATGACAACTAGAAGCTTATTTACAGAATTTACAAAACACAAATGATCTATAGCTATCCACAGTTGATAGCATGAGAAATAGGGTAATGCTCCATCACAAACACTGGCAGTCATGTTGCCTAGAAACTGATTTTGCATGGATTGGCAAAATCAGCGAGTATCAGGTATGGGCAGTAACACTACCCAAAGCCTTAAGAACACCAAACTCAGCAACTGATGGCAGACCAGGATAGCATACAGCACAAGAAACACGTCTTGAGTAATAGCATCTCACATATTCCATGAGCACAGCTTGTATCCTATACTGAACAGGAAAGTACGGGACCTTAACGGTTATCTGTGCCACCTCGGGATGGTCTAGCTCAACCTGCTGAATGACCTTCATTGTAATGGTTCACATAAGATGGTACATCATTACATTTTCTTAGCAAGGACATACTTCAAACACCTTGGTCAATGAGGAAGAACAGCAACTCCTACATGGGGGTTCAAAGAAAGAGAGGCAGAGCATGTTATAGTCCAAAACATCTTACAATCTTTTCTTGTAGCATCCCCCATATCAAGAAGAGCTGGCAGGTGCATGTGGCCCTTTATGGTGAGAAACAGGTCCTCGGGCATCCTAGAAAGGAAAGCCATACTACAGCATGGCAAAATAAATAGCTGCATAAATCTTAAGAAAATGTCTTAGTGCATTGTGCAAGATCAACATATTTCCCAGCTCAAACTTCTGGCACTTTTACAAAAAATCCTGGGTTTTTTTCCTTTAATGTTATAAAGGGCTGTGATCTGACCCACTTTTATGGCTTCAGTTCATAGCTACTATTTAATCCACACCTTTATCAAATGAAAAGCCATAACCTGGGCATACTCAGCAGTATCCTCCTCTTTCACCAGGAGATAATTCAGATCATTCTCTTGTAATGCTCTTCAGTGTGTCTGCACCACATAGAATTGATTTCGATTTACGCATTTTACACAATTAAGAATTATGCAGAAGAGTTGCTTTATGCCACAGTCAAGATCCACGCAGCCCTGGGCAGTGGCAAGCCTCGTTTCTGAGGGGCTGAGAAGGGAAAGGAAGACCAAGATAGGTACACGGTGACACTTTCCCTGATGATCTTTGTTTTCAACAAATTGTGATGCAGGACACTAGAGGCAGAAGCTATACCTTTGCATTTAATAGTTTTGAAAGCCGTTTTTCTCTTCCATGAACATATTTAATCACTTATTAAAACTGTGTGAATTCCTAGCAGCCACAGGACCCTGTGGCAAGGATGGCACATGTAATTATGGGCCATGTGAAAAAGTACCTCATTTTGTTTAAGATTTTCTCCTCATTTTCAGTTGATACCTCCTCTTCCAAGTTTGACAGGGAACACAGCAGACATACATATGGACAACCTCCCCACTAATAGCTCTGTCTCTTCATAAAAGGTATGCTGGTTCCCTTAATCATCAATAAATAGCATTGCCAGGCATATGTCACTTCTTACTTGCCATTGGTGGATTTTGCACTATTGGAAAGCTAAAACTTCCAGCCATTTCTGCTCACTAGAGTCGCCAATTTCAAAAGAATAAGCATATTGCTGCCTCAAAATACCATAACGTCCTATATACTTTTTTATGAAGAATTCATAAAACAAGAAGTAATTTCATTTCCAACTTGGGAAAAGAAAAAAAAGAAGCAGCTTTAAAAAAAAACATTCTGTAGAAAAGTCAACAAGAAAATGCTTCCCACCACCATTAATAGGACATGTAGGATTTCTAGCAGTATTCTGAAAACAAACGTGTCTACTCAAAATAGTGCCAGATTGCTCCGCAAGTTTTATGCCCATCTGCATCTGTCCTGTTGCATCATTTTCCTTTCTTGATGAAGTACATGCATCAATAGAAGTATCAATTACAAAGACAACAAATATAGACAAAGTAATACTGCTAACAATCTCAACAAATAACACACAGTATCCAATCCATTCTTATTTAAAGAACCCTTTTTGACAACAAGGAAATGAAGATCAACATTAGAGACTAATTTTGTGTGCAAAGCAATAAGTGAAAATTAAATTTTTTTTGCACTGGTTTTATATTGTTAAAACTATTGAAATTTATATCACTTACAACTGAGAAAGTATTTTCAGGAAAAAGGTAACCTTTGTTTTGAACTGTTTCTTTAGCTGACATACAATAATCTTAAATTCAATAATTTAATTAAATCACAAGTGGAGGACTAGGTCACTATTCAATCAGTTCACAAACAAAATTTCAGATCTTTCCCAACGTCCTAACCTTGCAAAAGTACATACAAAACCTTAATTCTTTGTTCTATGACATTCAATGATCTTTTGATGACACTGAAGTGAGTTAAATATGATAAAGTCTTTGCAGCACTCACTGGAGCCTTACATCCCACATTTATTTTTCATGCACACAATGCTAATTCAACAGGGGCTCTGGATCCTTGGTTTGTTGCATTTAAGAAGCTACTGTCACAGTTAAAGATCAAACTCAGATACTCAAGCAAAACATCCAGAAAAGGACCTTTAAATAGCTTAGAGTTGGAAACAAAGTAAGTAAAAGCTATTCAACAAGACACGATAGGCTAGCTAAGAATATCCAAGAAAGCACATAAGCACTAGGAAAACATTCAAGGAAGACATGCTTGTTAGAAACAAGATCTCCAACTACCCAGTTTTTCCCTCCTCCCTCCCACCCCTTTAATCCACATGCAAGGCCAAAAAGCTTGATCAAGAGGCAATTCTGCAAAATTTCTTCCAAACTCAATTCTTTTTTGGTGTTACGCCTGGACAAATAGTCTATGAAAAAATAAGCTATTTTATCCTGTGCTTTATGTAGGCTCATATAGATATGACCTTTTGTCCACACAACAGATTTCTTTGTAACATTATAGTTTACATCTGGCTGAAGATCACCTAACTGTATACATAATTTTCCTTTAATTCTAAATCTTTGCCTGTCACTTTCACTCAGCATGCACTGAGATTATTATTTTTTCAACAAAGATTAAGTTTTCAGAAAATACATGGTGGCAACTAGTGGGGTTTATATTAGTTTATAAAGAGTGATGAAGCAACAACCCCCATCTTTTGAGTTCTGACCACCATTGACATTAGTTACTTTCGAAATTTAACCTATCAGTTACATTGGTAAAAAGACCACATGCACACTGTGCCAATTAATGACTGAGACAGTAAGTCTCAAACCTAGTTTCCATCCTGCCTAAAATTAGCTTTGTTCCAACATAAATTACCGGAGATTGAGAGAAAGAAACTTTGATCTGATTTCCTTCTAATAAAAGAAAGGTCAGAGCACACTGGGTGAAGTACAACTTGTTAAAATGCCAAAACCAAGTAACTGTTTGAAATGGATAAATACCTTGATCAAAGGCTTCCCCAACTCAGACCTTGGAAAGGAAATAATTCATTTGCTCTGTTCCCCTCACCTCCTCACCGCTAGCTGGAGATAACTGCTTGTATTACTTGAGTACGTGTATGAAGGAAAAAGGTGGTCGTTATTTACGAATTTGGAATTCCCATTAAAAATACATATTAAATGTCTCTCAAACCAAGTCGGCAAAGCTGGTAGGCATTTTTTTCCCAGACTTGGCTGGTGCTCAAAGAAGGTGGCTTCAATTTTATCTTACATAAGGGATGTGAATGATGAGTTCAGAACACATCCCAAGGGCTCATTCATTCCGAATTAGATTTGACAGGGCTCACATTGTGTGTTATCTGTATGAACTTTATAGTCAAAACTGTTTGAAATTATAACAAGCATTTCATATGCTGAGTTAGAACAGCCAGAATTTCTGCAACAAAGTATTACATGTATGTGATCTCATAACTTAGAGAGCCCTAATGTTTACGTAGCACCTTTTTTCTATATTACTGCATGTGCTTGTATGGTAAAACAGAGTATGGGTAATCCTTCTGCATGTAGCTGATGTTTCTAGACCATCTAGTCTGCATAGCTGAAATATACACCATTCCTGTGGCTTGATTTTATTAAGAAAACATGGAAACAAATTTCAGACAAAGCTTGTTTGCTCTAAATTGGTCATCTTTGTAGAAACTCAATCTTTGCCATTTACATAATACTTGGCTCCCAGTATTTCTCCTTATATACTCTTAAGAACAAACAAAATTGTGAACCATTAGGATTTGGAAATGGTCATGTATTTATAATAAATGCACTGAGAAAAAACACCTTGCAGTCTAAACCTGGGTTTTATGCTAACATACAAGCCAATAATTTAACTTGTGTTAAAAAGAAGTTGCTTTAAGTTATTCTCTGAACGCAGAAGTGCATGCACATGCATACGGGCTTTCATATATTCCTAACTAATCGCTTGATGTGTCGGTGACTTTCTATTTATTTCCAGCTGTGGGATGCACATACCAATCAATTCTCAACTCAGATGGATTTACCAGAACGCCATATCTAATACTGCCAATAAACAAACACATAATAATTCTATTCAAAATTAAATACTACATCTAGGTACACAGATTTGAAAATACCTAATTAACCGTACGCTTCCAACTGTATACCCAAGAGGCAGGGAATACACCCTTCCTAATACCATTTTCTATCTCATTATGTCTTAGTTAATATCATCAGCAAATAAAATGCGTAAGATTACAAACAGTGAATCTTAATGCATTCTGAGGTAACGATTACCTTTGGATTAAAATATCTGCAGGACTGGGGCTGTGAGCCTCCAAACAAAGCAATGCGATAATCATGTTTTTTTCTTCTTGGCCGTGTACCTTCCACTAACTCTTCTCTGTCTTCTGGGGAAAGTAGATGGTATCGCATCCCACCTGGAAGGAAGACAACAACTCTTGCAGAACCAGCATAGCTCATACATGGAAAGAGAGGTTTCAGAGGCAGGGATCGGGGAAACAGGGGACAGCAAAGGGAGAAACCAAGTTTCTACATTACACCTATACAGCTTTGACTTAAAAGGGAAGAATGCACAACAGCACATGAGAATGGGAGCACACATCCAGATTTACACCCTATTTCAAATTGCCTGCTGTATGTGAAAACAGGATATGAATATGGACTTGTGTTATATACCAATGTATCGATTAACTCATTCAGCCAGTATTAACAAGCAACAAAATTTGTGGCACTGAAACAGGCAAAGGGAAGCAGCCCCAAAAAAAAAGAATGGCAGAAATGGGACCCTAAAGGGGACAATACTAACATTAAAAGAAGAGACTTGAATGCAATGAGGAGTCAACCATCCCTGCCTCCTCACCCTCCAATTTCTGATTAATAAGGAAGGCATCTCTAGTATCTCATGAAAACCCCATACTTTTGTTCTTAGCTTGACAATGAAAAAATATGTTACAATTGGTATAAGAAAATAAGCATTGTCCTAAGAAACATTTGAAAGAATGCAAAAATATTAGTGACATTACAAGCCATTAAAACCAGCCACACAAAATTTCTTGTTTTTTAAACAATGCACCCAACTCCATGTCACACGAGAAGTATGACCGAGATGCTGATGGTCAGTAAATACTTACCAACATATAATTTGACCCTTGCTCATTGACTGAAGGAAAATAGTGGCATACCATTTTTTTAGGTCTACACTAAAATTAAGCCAACTAGTTAACCGCTACCGAAATTAAAAGATTTCCTTCCACAGTATTTATCAACATCTAGGCTTTTATTTCTTACAGGATAAAATTTCACAAGCGTTGTCTAAAAACAAAAGTGAAGCTTGCTCCCTATCTTATCTGCGCCTTGAGAATGCAACTTGTCTGTAGGCTCAACGGTCAGCATATCTCAGAGATGGAAATAGCACAACATATGGTTAACATTCTAATTTTCTTAGGGAAGCTTTTTAATATTCTAAATGTTCACTTATAATATTTCTTTTATTAATCACGTATGAACAATACTGAAGTTACTAGCCTGTCCCAGAGGCACACTAACACTTCCAATTACCCTAACGACTCATTGACAAAATCTCCATTCCATTACTCATCATGGAGTTCATGTCATTTGCAAGGAGAAAAGAAATGAAAGTCACACTCTGTTACATAAAATGGGTTTTATTTACATGATAATCTGCTAATCCAACTTCAACTAAACACAGCATCCTAGAGGGAACACAGCCAGATGAATTTAATGTGAAAACGTTGTCAGAGCATTTTAAGCAAACAATTTTCAAAAATTCAATAGCATTTTTTCAATTATATGGAACATTAAAGATTTTTGCTAGAGGTCAACTTACTGATCACCATTTTAAGGCATTCTGGGTTATCCTGAATAAGTGGTTCAGCCTGAACTGTTTTACTTAAGAAGTTCTTTGATATAAGAGGAAACCGGACTTTAGCAAGAATGTCAACCATGTATGGCTGTCGATTTGGCTCATCATACTTCAGCCATCTTACTGCTGCATCATAAACCTTAAACGAGAGAGAAGGAAAGAAAAGGATAAGGCACATCACCACACACTAAGACAAATAATGAAACTTTAATGCCCCAAATTGATTCTTCTGCCTGTTGGAGGTTAACTTATACTAGTAGTTTAGTATGTGGGAATCCATCGCCATCTTCCAAAAAAACCAAAAAATCCCCCAAACCCCACCACACAGCAAACCAACCAAGCAACCATCAAAAAAGACAATGCTAAGACATGAAGTAAAACAAATGCACAACCACAGCATAAAACCCATCTACAAACTTTAAAAACCCACAACACTACTTCCGCTATCTAGCCTTTCTTTTTTTTTCCTTTTTCTCCAACTGGGAAGCATGAATCTGCAATTCATACTAATGTGTGTAACCCCTGTACCAGGTTAAGACTAATATGCTTCAAGTTCCATGTCATAAACACAGGTAATACTTCTCCAGAAATGTTGAAATAGCTTCTACTTGATATAGTCTCCTGAGCTGAGAAACTGCTTCTGTTACCAAATCATAATGTTGGGGATCCAAATATATTGCTGTTGTTGTCTCTTAGGGGACCATTTAAATTAAATTTTTTAGCTGCAGACTGCTGCAAATTCAGAAAAGCATTCAGAAAGCCTCCTCTCTATCTCCCCTTTACAGGAAAAGATAATGGGTTTTCTTAGGGGGCAGGGAACAGGGAAGGTAATGGAGAAATCTGCTCTATTTATGATTGTCTTCTGCGTCAGGAATGAATGAAATGAAAATCCAGTATTAACTACGTACTAAGATACTTCAATGCTGCTCTCAGACATAGCAAGCTTATCTACTCTGCTGACACTTCAGAGTCAGCACGAACGTCCTTGCATGCGATAACACAGTCAATACCTACTCCTGCGGCTGCAGCTGACCACAGTGATCAGCAGTGAGTGACTGAGATGTAACATTGAAAGTATTTAATGACAGAATTGGAGTTATTCAGAAGGACTGTTAAACCACCTCAGCTATAATCCTGCAAAATGACTAGGGAGCAATGGAAAGTAAAGAAATAAAAAATAATATTTAAGGCTCAATTCTATCATCTAAGGAAATTCAACAGAATGACCGGGACAGTAACACTGTATCCCTTCATCAACAGAAACCTTACCTGCATACAGGAAAAATAGGACAGCTTGTAATTAAAGCTACCTTCCTTTTTTTGCTAAGCAAATACGCTTTACTCCAATAATAAGTTAAGAGTATAGTGTCACCTTTCTAGCAGTACTCCTGAGAAATAAGAATCCTCCAGTAACACTGGCAAACTCCTGCAGTTTCATACTGCACGCTGCCACTTTCCTAAAGGAGTTTTAATGATACCATGCTGCCTACATAAGATTTCTACCACTGTTGCCAAGTTCAAGCATGCCATCCTACCTTACCAACAGAACTTCAAGAATGTAAGTTCCAAAGCGCCATTTTGGCTGCAAGCTAAACACCACTTCCAGCTTTGGGAATGCTACCCTGTGACCTGAACTCTTCCCAGCACATAGCAAGAATGGTGAACTGTGACGTAGTTATAAACTCATATTTATACTTATAACTAGCAAACTATGATATTCTAGTCACCTGATATCATCTCCCACTCTTAGTAATTCTTATTTTCATTGAAACTTTTTACTACAAGAGATACATTGAAGAAAACACATTAACTCTAAGAAAGCTAAACTTCAGAATTGGGAAAATATTTCTGAGCTGATACACATACCATCTCGACTATGAGATGTCCGTGTTGCACTTCAAAGGTATGAGTCAACTTATGATGACATATCCAGACAAACTTAAATTACCTAGTTCAAGCACCAGAACAGCATAGCTAGAAAGGCAAGATTTCAGTATGGTTTCAATGGATTTGACCCAGCAGCTACAACCATCCTGCAATCATCTCTTTGGGCTGCAGTGCAGACCCAGTTATGCTCTTCCTATTTTCCTGCAGTAGGAAGAACAAGCTGGCAAACAAGCATTCAGGGCTAAGCTATAAGCTGAATCAAGCTTTCCAAACGGGACAGCTGTGAACGTAATTTCTACCACAGGTTACAACTTTTGAGTATGACTCCAGGCTCCTTTCAGCCACCTAAACTTTTGTGTGCTTGCTCCTTAAGTAAGGGCCTTCCATCAACCCATCACTGTCAATGCATCTAGCTTTCAGTGTTTTGTTCATCTTGCTTCCAAGTTGCTCAGTTCCCCAGGCTTAACTTATGTATGCATAAGTTTCCATCAGAAGCAACTCCTCTCTGAAATGGCCTGAGACCATAACGCAGGTAAAGACATGCAGCCATTAAGGTACAGTTTGCTTACCACTTTGAAGTAGTTCACTTTCACCGATAGCACATGAACCTCAATCTAGGAGCAACTGCTATAATACATCAAATGTAATACAGCTCACATACTACGGAATCAGAAACTCTAAAGCTATCTCAATGAAGGAAATTGTTTTCTTCACTCCCTTTATGACTTCTTCCTAGTTTGCTGCAATAACACATAATAATAACCATACTTGAAATATAGATACACATTAATATTTGGCTTTGACCAAGCTAGGATGCATCTCTTATTCTACAATTTAGCAAGAATTATGTGCATCATATCCTGTAGGAACATCAGAAGTGAGATACTTTAAACCAGTTCTCAATTAAAACAAAAAAAGGAAGTTCAATGCTCTTAGCTGGTATGAAACAGGAATCTCACCTGGTCTTCTGCCCTCACAGTCAATGTATCTTGGTTCAACAGATGTGTCACACGCTTAACATCAAGCTGAAGAAACTCATCTGTCTTGTAAACTTCAGTGAAATGCTGGTGGATAAAGTCATCTGCAGTGGCTTTCAGTTCCGGACAGTCTAGGCATTCTGCTAAAACACTTATACCTATGAAGAAAAAATTAAGAAAAAAACCCTTCCAAACTTGAACTGCAATTACCTTTAATATATTAAAATAGAATAAAATTACTGTAATTCCAGTGCTACTTGCAATCCCAATTTAATATTTATTACCATGCTTTCTTTTTCTCTAAAACACATTCTATCATAACTCATCTGCAAAATAGGGAAAAACTAAGATAAGTACAAGCTGCTGATCCCTATCCCTACTGAACTAATTGGAGAGTCAGACCTGCAAACGCTGTATAAACTATCTCTTCAGCACTATTTCTTCACTATTTCTTTCCCATTATGAGGCAGAAAACAATACCTTAACCAGGTCCGAGCCATCACAGTAACAAAGTCTAACAAGAACAGCTTGAGAAACTGGACCTTGCCTGACCCGCTTACGCGGCAGCAGTCACCAACCAAGACAAATTTCCTTCAAGAGTCACGATGAACTGGGACTTTTCTACACAGACAGCACAATCAGCTGCAGACCAACACAAAAAAAGTCAAGTTGATGCTGCTGCAAGGGCAGGTTGGCATAAAGGTATAAATAGCAACTGCTACTGAGAAGCACTGTTTTCAGCCTTCCCGTTAGAAACCAGGTAAGCACAAAGCTTTTCAGCAGCAAGTGTTGCTCATCATGTTAAGTCTTCCTCCTCCTTCTATGGAGGAGATGGCAAGTCCGGTAGAAGCAACTCACCAACCCATGGGCTACAACTAGCCTGAGCTGCTCTAGGTAGTAAAATGCAAACTAGAAAGATAAAATCAGAGTGCATAAATCTATCAAGAGATTCAAAATAAGGCATCTTTTCTTTCAAATATACTTTTTTTTTTTAAATGAACTGTCAACTTGCATATGAGTCTGCACACAGAACACATTTCAACTTTTAAACAATGCCTTGAGGAAAAATTGATTTAATCTTTATCTCCCTTTTTGCTATAAATTAGCAATAAAGTATGCAAGACCATAATTAATTTTCTAGTTAACAAAAAACAGAGGAGGGAATATGCCTTAAAGCAAGCGTAAGTGGCATTTTCCTTAGAAAGTAATGTCTTTCTTCCAGCAGTTGTTTCAGAGCCACAGCTGTACCGCACCAAAGCATCAGCCGAATCATTGTAATTCAGATACTCTGCAAAACATTTCTATTGATATTATAAACACTTACAACACGATTGAGACGTTACTGGGAGAATTACATGGCAAATGTCAATAAGAAAACCTATAAACAAGTTTATCTTCATTATTTTATTAAATAAAGCGCACCAAATCTTAAGCATGAAAAAGCATTTAGTTCTACTAGCTGTTTACCTTTCCTGTAACACAGAGTTCACATTGGAGCTACAGAACATACTAAATATCAAACCCGCACAAGTGACATTTATGGCTTTCAGTCAAAATGAAGAGTGATTAAAAATAAAAGCAAGCTAAACTTATCCTGTTCGTACTTTTAGAAGGTATGCTAGTTTTGCAGAAATTACAACTCTGTCAAATTCTGTCTCCAAGTACAGTAACAACAACTGAAAGCTCCACCTTAGTAAACAGCTGAGGTTCTCTGACAAACAAGAAGCTCCAGGGTGCTGCCAAGCTGGGATGAGACCTAGCACAGTCAGTGGACTCCGATACTGGCAAGACAACTGCCAGATTGTTTTGTCTATTCCAAGGGACGACAGTTCAGATTCACAGTAAAATTATTTTTGCATGCTTGGATTTAGCCAAGTATTAGTGTCTTTTAGACAACACCATCTATTTTTCAGGAACAGTAAAGTTAAAAAATAAACAGTAAATTTAAACCTGCATTTCTCTTACCAAGACAATTGGAAGCATCGACTTGCTCTTTTAAAAAATCCACACACATTTTTTTCACAGGCTCAATCTGATACTGGTTTGCTGCATCTAGTAAAGACTGGACATTATTGCTGTTAACTGAGATTCTGTAAAACAGAAGATGTAAAATTAGCATCACTAAAATTAGTTACTTTGTTGTAAAAAAAAAAAAGCAACTTACACCAATTCACAAAAATGACAAAATTATTTCTCTACTATTTGCCCAAGAATGTTTCACACACAGTCTGAAGACACAACCTCCCTTCATGATCTTTCCAAATTGTTTGCATTTGCTCTGCTTTACTGAGGAAGGGCAAAGAGTAACTGTCCTGGATTCTGAAGAATAAGCCTTTGACCCAGGCCCTCTGCAGTCCCATGCTGTTGCTTTGGCTTGTGTGATTAGCCACTTTCACAAAACAGAAAATGAACAGAACCCTTGTTCTGACAGTCTCCTACTCCCAAACAGGCACCAGCAAAATCTGTCTAAACTCACTGTCAAGACTGCTCTGGCTGATTTGCCCGGAGTGCACAAGCAGAACAACCAGTCTGGCAGTGCTTCAAGAGAAAGTACAGAGCCCACAGACAAGGGCTGGGGCATCAAGGGAGGCGACCATCTGGCTGGGGTGCTGACACTGGCTGTCTCTCACCACTGATGGAGTATACAACAGGATTCCTCTCAAAGAAAGGAGAAAGCCTTCCTAAGGAGAGTTAATCCCATTAGTACAAAGATGAAAGGCCTGCCATCCATCAGTCACGAGAGCTGATTAAGAAGTAGTTTACAATCCTAGTCATCTGCACAAGCTCTGTTTAAAAAAACCCCACAACCCAGCATGGATAACCTGAGATGGGAGGGAAATGCTGTTCACAGAATAGTTACCACCCTGCCTGTCCTGAGATGAAGATACATCTCCTGGAAATGGTTCCGTGCAATAGCTACCATAACCATAAAGAGAAAGCCTAGTGATATCTACAAGGCCCTGAATTTCAGAACAATGGGAAATATCATTTGACTCCAACAGTGAAGTCAAGAGCTTGAAGTGCTTTGAGTTGCTTTCTGGAGTCAACTACTACTCTCTTTAATCTGTCAGGCTTTCTACTGTTTAAATAAAAAGGAAAAGGGAAGAAGGATAGAATGTCTAGTCACATTAGGCTTTAAACAAAGTAAAGAATCGTAATGGTAACAAAACTGATGAATCATAATAGCATTGTTTAAAGATTTTATCATTTACAATTGGCAGACTTCCTAGAAGAAGTGTCAGCTTTAAATAACAAAACTACCTTGCAGTATAAGCAAACTCCACAAGCTGTTCAATAATGTCAGGTTCTGCATCTTTTAGCTCCACTTCAAAGGACTTTGATTCAAGCATATTTGCTGCAAATATATTAAGAGACAAACTACATCAATAAGCCACTTTAGTTATTGTAAGTTTCGCAAACAGTAGAAAATAAAGTGATTATACAAAGTGGGGAACCTGCTAAAAACTGCACGCAGTTGATAGCTGTTTTCCCAGGATTACGATTGCAAATCAGGAAAGAAAAGGAGGCAGTGGGACAAATAAGGTAATTGGTGTGTGTGCACGCTTGTATTGTGTAAATTATGATAAACTGCATTAAATAGAAAAGGTCACAGATGCTGTTGACTGCAGTGCAGACTGCCAAGCTAGCACACGCTGCACTGTCAAAAGCTATTTTCACATTCAAGTCGATAACAATGGAGACAGCTCCGAGCTCCCACATCCAGACACAGCACAGTAAGTTTGCCCGCAGACGGTTACAAGCTGACCACTGGAAGGCACTGTTATTTTATTTCTACTCAAGTTTAATGTGCATTTTATAGCACAGCAATTTTACAATTCCTGGGCAAGGCACACAAAGCAAGATAGACACTACATAATTGAATTTGCAAAGACAGCATAAGCGCAAGAATATTTACTCTTCCGAAAGCCTGTTTTATGTGTGGAAATGCCTAATGGGGGGAAGCAATGCAGCAAGTTCTGTCATGGGAGTAAAAACTTCCAATTTTCAGGTTAAGGGAGGGAGACCCACTCTAACATAGTATGGGCCCCAATTAATAAGGGCACTTACATATGAAGTAACGCTTGATAAAAATAAAGTTAAAGGGAAAATGAGAGGAAGGGTGAACAGAAATGAGTGTAAGGAGAACACAAAAGGAGATCTTCACATACTTATCCCCAAAATTAATCACTTTCATAAAATAAACCACTTGCCAGCCACAAGCCTAACAGGATATCATCACAAAAGTTTATGATCAATCAATTTTGAAGAGACTTACTAGTAAACATCAAGTTAAAAAAGTGACTGGCTGAAGCAAGAACAACACGGTGAGCTGGGATCTTTCTTTCTTGAACCAGAAGAATGACATCACATAGAGTTTTCTAAATCAGAGGAAAAACAGACAAAGAAAAAAATCACAGAGATCAACATTTTCAAAAATCTTTCAACAACATTTCTTTAAAAACAGCTTAAGGAAATTCATTGTTTTTCTTAATCCACACAACTCAAGAGTATTATGTGATAAAAAGATTTTCTGAAAGTCAAAGTTATGTTTGGTAACCTGGAGAACCAGCAGAGTCCAGCTTACCTGTGAACTAGTACCTTAAGGATGGTCACAAATAACATAAGAACTCTGATTAAGTTTTTCCTGTGGCATTTAAATCAGCCTCCAATAATGTAGGCTCTGCACCTGCAGCACCCAGCAGGAGCTGCATTTACATCCATCAGTGGCTCTCTTCTCCACTCAGCTGTTGACTTTCAAAAAAACCAACCAACAACTTACAGGAGCCTCATATCTGAAGACTGACATCATATTGTCCAATCGGAGTGAAAGCGATGAGCAAGTTCAAAGCACTCAGTGGAACAATTTTAAGAAAATGTATCCCCAAAACATCACTTCTATGGAAGGGTTTCACTGATCACACCTGATGAGCAGCTAAGTAACTTCCAGACAACAACAACAAAAAAATTTATTTATTTGTTTGCTATTTGTATATAAGCAGTTAGTTTCTCCCCTACATGTGAAGTGTTACGCACTGGAAGGAGAAAGGAAAGTGACAGTATTCATAAAAGTTGTTCAGGAGACATGAGAGGAGACTAAAGGATTGGGGTAAAAAAATACATAATTTGCATAGATTATCAAATGGTATCCTTTCTAAGAACATACTGGCTGAAATAAATGCACTCTATACTACAGTTAATTATAACATCATCTTTATTAAGAAAAACTGGGCCACGCTGCTTTCTAAAATCAGGAATTCATTTTCAGCTACTACAGTAGATCATAGAACTACTTTCAGAAACATCTACCCACACCTAACCTAATATTAACCCCAGAAAAGACAATTTCTACTGTGGGAAATACATGTTTTAAATGTATTTTTTTAAAAAATATTTTAATTAGAAATTAGATAGTAGGGTGGCATACAGCTTCCCTTATACATCTATAGCTTGAAACCATTTAGGATTGAAACAATATAAGAAGAGACTTTTTGAGAAAAGTTTTAGGGGAAATCCTTTAAAGTTGAAATTCCTAGCACAACTGGTTCTAAACAAGTGCCAGAAACCAGCAGTACAAGATACCATAAAATCCTGTGGCGAAGCTTTGCTAAGACTTGCAACTGTTGCTTGAACTCCACACTGCATTTCTAAGATACATTTAGTGCCTCAGCTCAGCATTTGAAGCACCCCGGATATTCTGTGGCCTCTCTGGATAAGGGAAGAAATATTTGTCAACCAAAACAGACCATCATTTTCATTTCTTTCCCTGGGATGTTTCTGGGTGTGACTGTTCCATTTCAACTAATGCTCTTCTGAGGATTTCTGTGCTTCTTCCCAAAAGGACCCACTGGTGTCACTGAGTCGCCTCAATGAGGCAACAGATGGCTGGTGTTACACCAGCCAAAGGACACACCCGAGCGTGAGCTGGCATTAGGGCGCTTCATCTTCCAAATAACAGGTTCAGCAACACCTCGCAGCTCTGTCCCAGCTTCATTCTCAACTACTTCACTCTTGGCTGATCTCCACTCAGCTGCAAAGTTGCAACAACGGCTTTATGCACATGCTGTCATACTGCTCTGTAAAACCTACAGAGACGTGGGCCACCTCTTGCTGGAGATGAGCAAGAAGCACTCCGTGCACTGAACATACTTGTCCCCAACGTCTTACCAATACCAAGTGTCGGTATGTCCACAGTTTTCCCTCTAAACTCCCATATTCATGGGGGCTGCCTCTAGATCCCAGCTCGCAGAAAAAGCACCCCCTTTAAAATTAGCTGTACTTTCCAATTGGCCCATTTTCCTACAGCATTAAACTCATGCAGATAAATAGCTAGTGCTCCACATGCATGCAGCTATTTCCATCGCAGGAAATTTTAAACTCGTATCATATTTACATTTTATAACCACAGCGTAGTTCTTGACTTAGCAAAACACAAGAAGAAAGAGCTGCCTATAAATCCTCTTAAATTTTAGCACAACTAGTCAGCTGAACATGTACATTTTCCTTTGGCTCCTAATTTTATACTATATAATCACAACTCCCCCTGCCCCACCCCCCAGTAATAGTTAACCTCCCCTTACAAACAACTCCTAAAGGAAGCACGAGTGTCATGAACTATGCAAGAATTTCTGGAGTGGTCAGCATGGGGTGGGATATGCAAAGTCACCAACAGACCTCAGATTAGAGTTTTCCAGGAAACTCCGATAGCAGGCAAAATTCAGAGTTGTACCTCTCTGGGCACAACAGATTTTGAAATTTGAATCGAAGTACACACAGATTTCACAGCACTTCATCCTGATCCTCTCCCTGGTAGTTACTAGCTATTTAGAGTAACTCATAACTACGGGAGTGCTGGCACTCCACCATACTGAACGATGAGGTACCACCACAGAACAACAACGTGGTGCCACAGACTGGTGCAGCGACAGGGTAAGGCTCTGCGATTTCCCAGTGCTAGGGCATGCACACACAGCTACAGGAGGGCAGTACTTCCTCTACCTGCTTACAAAGCACTACAGCATTTGGCATCCCCTCATCAACCACGACAGAGGTAGGAGCTAAACAGCAATGAACTCAGCTACACCCGGCAATGCGTTTACCCAAGTAGAACAGAAACAAAGCCTCCATCGAAAGAGTAGATCATAGGCTTTAAGTCTCAACTACCTGAAGCCACCGAAACTAATTTGGTTTTTCACACCTAGAAGCTTAGTTGCACGAAATGATTTACGCAGACAACACAGCTGAGTGCGGATTGGCGAGAGAAGAACAGGGCTGAAGTGCTGGAGAGAAGCAGAACCAACACTGGTATCGCTGGCGAGGCAGGGACCCAGGCTGCTGATGGACAAACACGGCATTACAGCTGGACTGAGCCTTTGGCAAGACCAACAGTGGGAGACAAGCAATGGAACCCTAAAGCTAGGACACATGACAGTGCCAGCTACGAAGCCCCCAGGTGTTCCTGAGCAGATGGCTTCGAGGGCTGCTTTAACTCTGGCTCCACACCACTGTGTTTAAATGAACCGGTGTACCACAATCAAGCTAGCTCCTCCCACAAAGAGAAAGGTTTCTTCACGTGCCAGGAGTTACAGGGACTCTTTTTCTGCTCTTGTACCAGCAGTTTAAGCTTTTTAATCAGAAAAATAGTAATAAGCAGCATTTCTTTCAGCTTGGGCAGCTGAACTGAAATACACTTGTACGACTATGATATTGGTTACCACTCTCCTTCTATGGATAAACAGAAGAGTCACCTTTAACAATCATTAGCCTACTGACCTAGGAAGTTGATCAGCACCAAAAGTCCGAATTGGCGAAGACGAGGCCTCCGTCCCGCTGTACCGCCACTGGCATCCCCCTGAGACGGCCAGAGGGGCTCGGTGCGAAGCGCAAGAAGGCGCTCGGCCGGTGAAA
>VXBO01004487.1:1959-19131 GCA_013400135.1 Rhinoptilus africanus | reverse complement strand
AGGGGGCGCGCGGCGGCGGCTCGGAGCCACGGGGCTCTGGGGGGGGTTGTTTGGGGACGGGCCATGCGTGTCAGCAGGGTTAGGGACGCACCGGTGAGGCCCCGCGTCGAGTCCTGTGACCAGTTCGGGGCCCCTCACTGCAAGAAAGGCACTGAGGTTCTGAAGCGTGTCCAGAGAAGGGCAACGAAGCTGGTGAGGGGTCTGGAGAACAAGTCTTGTGNNCGCCGATGCCCCCGCCGCAGAAACCGGGCCGCCAGCGGGGCCTCAGTCCCTCCGCGGGCCACCGGGCGGGGCGGCAGACCCGGGCCCTACCTGCTTGCGCATGGCGTTCATCACCCCCATGAAGCTCGCCAGCAGCTTCGCCTCCTCGCGGGCGGCCAGCTTCTTCTCCGTCTTNGGCTGAGAGGAGACCTTACTGCTCCCTACAACTTCCTGGAAGGAGGTTGTGGAGAGGTAGGCATCGGTCTCTTCTAGCAAGTAACAGGATGAGAGGAAACAGCCTCAAGTTGAACCAGGGGAGGTTTAGGTTGGATATTAGGAAAAATTTCTTCACCAAAAGGGTTATCAAGCATTGTAACGGGCTGCCCAGGGAAGCAGTGGAATCACCATCCCTGGAGGTGTTTGAGAGACGAGTAGACGTAGTGCTGAGGGACATGGGTTAGTGGTGGTTTTGTCAGCTTTAGGTTAATGGTTGGACTCAGTGATCTTAATGGTCCCTTCCAGCCTAGGCGATTCTGTGTTTTTAGAGATCATGCAGTACCTGGGGATATACTGAAGCTGCCCAAGTGGCTGGTGGGGTGTTGGCTGTCCCAGTGGGTGAGCAAAGGCGGAAGGTTGGAGCGCATGGGTGGAAGCCCTGCCACCAATGCCTGAGGGACCTCAGCTTCCATCAGCAAGGTGGAAGTGTATCTCAGACTTGCGTAGACTGAGAAGGGAAATAAACGTGAAGCAGAGGCAACCACTTCTCACTCTTGGTGGCTGTCCCCACCTCTTCCAGAAACAGTGTATCAGCCAAAATATTTGATGCCTGGATCCCTGGGTTTTGAATAGGGTTGTGGCACCCAAAGCTGCGTTTTTAGCCTGAATTTACTGTTTGCATGTTTGTATGATGTTTCCAGTTTAATTCTACAGATACCAAGGTGCTGAACAGCTAAGTGCCACGACTCAAAGGGATTGAGTTTTCTGCATGGAATAAAGTGAGGCTTTGTTTTGTTAAATAACGGAATGAGCTGTTCCTGATATCATATGCCTTATGGTAAACCTTAGTAAGATGGACTTTGTACTCTGTTTTATATTCTGTGGTTCTGCCATCTAATAATTATTCCTATATGGAACCAGTAAGAATTTTAACCCATTTATCCTTTAGTTTATTAAAATAAACACATTGACACAGCTATCACTTGATTTTCCAGATTTTATTATATAACCGCAAAAATGAGAATCGTCCACATCTTTGTCTATCATCGCAAATCTTAGTACAGCTGTCTTAGTGACAAATGGAGAAAACTGGTAATGCACATCTGGCCGATTTCATATTTCACAGTGTAAAGAATTTACCTGTAGAGTTTTAATTTCAGGTTGCAAGCAGTCATAAGATGTCCGCTTTCTGCATGGGATACACAGAAACAGCTGTGTGGTTGGGCCTCTGTGTGCATTCCCCCTGTTGTGGGAGCTTAGTCATCTGAGTTAAAGATTTCGGCTTGCTGAGTCCAAGGTTGGCTCTTTTACTGGTAAGAGCTGTAGTGAGGAAAGCTAAAAGTGGGGGCCTGCTTTCCCAGGGGAGCTGCTTTTAAGCAGAGAATTTACTGCTGCCTCCTGTTGCACTGATAGGCAACCCATAAGCACTTCAGTACACTGATCCCACTCGTGTGTTACCTTCCTTTGTACTGGGCTGTCCCTGGGCTGGGCAGGGTTACTTGACCTAATGATTAGCATTAGTCATGTGGCATGGCAGCATAGATCTGGAGCATTAGTCGTAGCATTAGAGGAGATGTCCAGCGAGGTGCCTGTAACACAAACAGGCAGCTAACCTGATGTACCTATCCAGATCAGGCTCAGGGGAGGGGTTAGCAATACCCAAATCCTAAAGCAGCTTCAGTGGGATTGCAGACTGAGGGTTACCTGTGATGCAGGGAACCTCTGTACTCCGTAAGGGGCAACATACCACAAGGCCAGGTTCTCTGGGGAAGTTTTCACTGCTTCAGGCCACAGCATGAGATGAACAGCTTGTGGGGGAGCAGCGAGGGCCAGCTGCTCCGAAAGGGATGGTAAGCCGAGAGCAGTTGCCTCACCAACAAGGAGCCAGCATGCTACGTAAGAGAGTTCTAGATTTAGTTTAAATTTAAAGACTCTTAATATTAAATGTCATTTTAGCTGAGATAAAATTCTGTATTCCTTTTTGATGAAAACCAGCTGTCGTTCATGTGTGTGTGTACACCTATGTGTGTGCATGTGCACTGTCATGTGTAATTAAACAAAGCCATGTCAAGAGGTCCAAACATAGAGAGGTCCTAGATTTGAGGTCCAAGATATAAGAATCTTGGAGGGATGGCAGAAAAGGTGTAATCTCAGGGACAAAATCTCTTACTCAGAATTTCAAGATGAGGATTGGAAAGAAGAAGAGCCAGCTCCTTGTGAAATCTGAGAAAATAAGTTCAAGTAATTTAAATGAATAGACAGTTTGTGTCAGATTTAATACAAATGAAAGCATCGTAATGTGCTGTCTCTTGTCTAAACACATTGTTATTCTCAAAGCACTCTATAAACATTAACAGTTTAATGATATCTTATCCCTCGATTCACAAACTGAGGTTCAAATTAAAAATAGAAAAGGATTATCTGCTTCTCTAAAGCGCATTTTATTTCTGAGTTTGACAGGGAAACCATTGGCCTGGCACAAACAGTATCATATCCATTGTGGTTGTGAAAGCATATCAAATTACATTTTGAGCGATCCACTAATGCTGCTCGGCAGGCTGGTGCAGGAGAGCTGGATATCCTGAAATGTTTTAGTGAACATTGTTTGCTTAATCCAATAATCTGTAATCCATAGTGTGGTAGAGATGTTTCCATCAAGAAGATGAAGTAATAAGCGTATCATGCCAAAATGTAGAAGATTAGCAAGGCCTGGCTCTGCAGTACAGACTCAGAAGGACATGGGGCACCAGTCACGGTCAGCTCTTTTTGCTAGCCTGGGACTGGAAATTAGAATATTTACAGCATCCTTTTTTCTCAGGGGTGAGCGTGCTGCTTTAGGCAGGAGGAATGCTCTTCAGTTTACTTTGGCATTGGGGGGAGATTAATTCCCTGTTTGTCACGTTAGCATTAATAATTTGTTATATTCTGTCTGGAAATGGTAAGTGTTCCCTTGTGTCTTGTTTTTTCCCATTCACAAAGCAAGACAAAATGTAGAAGTTCTGAATCTGAGTGTATGTGGCATCTCATGTCACAATGATACAGACTCGTTACGGAAACTGCTGCTACAATATGGATACAAAGCATTCCAGTTTTGTGCCTGGGTCTGCTCACCCATCTCCCCATGACACTTCTTCATTCAGATGAAGCAGTGCTGCTCGCACAGCCTCTCCCTTCTTTCCTTTCCCATCCTCTCCAGCGGTGCCTCTGCCTCTTGCAGGTGACATATGCATGTTTGGGAAGATGGGGAAGCTGAGAAGAGTCGTGGATCCTAGGAGGAATGTGAAAGAGAAAGGGAGAGTTGTGCTGGACATCTCGGTGCAGCTTTCGCCGTGAAAGGAAGGCTCCCAAGGGACCTCTGAACTCCTCCCACAGAGATCAGGAGAAATCCCTCCTTCCAGCACCAAGCCACCTCTCTTCAACAGCACAGACGATCCGCTCTTGTGATGCTTAGCGGCATTGTGATCCCATTTCTGGCAGTCCTGTAGTCAGAGTCGAATGCCTTGGGTCGGCTTGTGTGGCCGGCTGGGTGCTCCCTGCTTACGCCGTGGTGGATGACTGACGGGTGCGAGCGGTGCTGCTGTCGCAAGTAGAGCCGACAATGGAGAAATCAAACAGAAACCTGTGACTTGGGATCGGTAGCATGCTTCCTTCAGTGTATCTCGACTGAAGAGGAGCTGGCACATTCAGACTGAAAGAAAGATTGCCCAGATGAGACCTTAAAATATTTAACAGGCACCGCTTTTAAAAGCAGTTCTCTTGAGTTTGTCATCAATTCGTATTCAGTGGATTAGAGAAATACAAGCCAACGTGTCACAGCAGAGAGCAAAAAGATCAATGACAAGCACTCAGACCAGACACTACTGGATTAGTAGAAAAATGACATCAAAGATGAAAATAGGTGCTTAGTTGGGGATAGTGTTAAACCAGGGACTGTCAGCAGGTTTGGCGCTTTGAAATGGACTCTGTGTGGGTCTTGGGTATATTATCTATCAGTGGCAAAATACTTTCCAAATTATAATGTTTCTGATCTTTTCATCTTAACCCATCCCAGATTATTATTTTTTTTAAATAAAAAAACCTAAACCTCAAGATTGTTCTTCATTTATCCCAGACCAGTCCCTTTTTGCCGTGCAGCTACATATATAGGAATATAGGAATTTCAACTGTGCTATGCCAGAAGGAGCACCAGGACGAGTCACAGCATTGATGCTCACGGGAAGCATAAATTTCAAGAAGAAAATGGTCTTATCACTACATTAGCCAGGATGCCTTACTGTATGCATTAAGGAGATCAAATGTTTATTTCCTTGTACTCCCAAGAGCAGTGGGAGAACTTAAGACTTCCTGAAATCAATATTCTGGTTTTGACTGGCACAGTTTGAACTGTTTCTGGTCTTCTCAGGAGCATGTTCTTACTGGGTGCTGGCGGCTGCTTCTGAGCAAGGATGCCTTGTCCCACCTTTTGTCAGTCCCTCTGAGCCGGTGCCAGTGCACAAGGGGAATTCTGCCTGAATATTTTCCTCGGGTTTGAAGTATTTCCAGGATACTCCCTCCTGTGCAGTTTACTGGAGGTCCTTCTGATTTCTTGGCTGGGGAAGTTGTTTTACTGTCATAAATTAAGGCTCTATCACTGCTTGTTTCTAGAGTCCAAGTACTCTTTTCATGTAGCTTTATTTCTTTTTTTTTTTAAATGAAATTGTTCCTTTTTTAAAAATTTTCTGTCATGGTTTAGGCTTGTGTCTTCAGTGCTAATGGAAGTGAGACGCTCATTTTCTTAGCATGCTGTGAGCATCCCCTGGCATCCCAAATTTTCTGTTTTGGTAGATATATCACTTGCATTAAAGCTTTAAAGGCAGAGGAAAAAGAGACTAAAATGGATTTGTAATTTTTTTACTTGTTTGTGATGTAAGTAAGTTATTTTTTTCACTTCCTTTTTGCATTAAAGATTAAGGTCCATACTATACAAGCGAAGCCCTAGCCGACGAAGTGGTTCTTTTTCATACTGTGTAATTGCTGTCTTTACTGTTTAATTTTTACTGCGTGTTCCCCCAGGCAGTTTTGCTTATCTGAAAGCAGCATGTTTCTGCTGGGGAACGGGAGGAGTGGAGCTGCCCTGGGAAGGAGCTGGCTGCCGAGGGGACCCAGCCCGGCATGGCAGCGTCCTTGCATTCAGGGTGCCGTCCCCCACGTCCAAACAAGGCCAGGGTGGTGACAGGACCTGCCGGTGGTCCAGTGGTCATCAGAGGAGGCGAGGTGACAAGGAGCTCCTGCAGGGCCCCAACAGTTTGGATGAGGGAGGTTCTTCCAGCAGGACACCACCTAGTGTATTTGGTTTGTAAAATGTACCTACTGCCTTCTCTCAAGCTGAGTTTCATGCTGTTTAATTGCACTGTTGTTGTAATATAACTTGTATGTATTTCAGCAATGAGGCTTGGGACGTAATGGGCTTAGGAGCGAGTGCAGCCTTATCCTGGCAGCGCAGGTTGGTACGTGCCTTTTGTCAGGCAGTGGTCCTTTTTCACCATCAGCACTTCCATTTTGGCTTATTGTGGAGTGATTTATCTCCCAAGCCAGGCAAAGGAGGCAACTGTGACAAATGCATGTAAATATTCTGAAAACAATCTCCTTTCGGGAGCAGCTGAAGCAAACGAGACAAGAAGGAAAGCAAGGGACTCCCTGGATCCCTCTTTGGCTGACCCCAGCCAGAGGGTGGGATGAAGTTAATTCTGCCACAGGAGCCATTCCACAGAGTCATTAACATCTGCCATAGGCTGAATACATCTCCTGGGTTTTGATAATGTTTGGAACTAATTCCAGAATTTTTCCTTCATTTAGTTTTTCCACTCTGACGAATGATAAATATTTAGGCTGACTACAATATTTATAATCCCTCCCTACTTCTCTGCCCCTTCTTCGAGGGAAAAATAATATTTGATGTGTCTTCAAGCCGGTTCAGTGGCTGCTGTAGCACGGGTTGTAGCAGCAGGGCAGCTGGACATGGCAAGCCTGCCCCTGAAGCATAAGGATTTGAGTAGTTTGGCGTTGCCGTCTGCCGGTAGCACAGGCGGCTGCCCTCCGGAGCTGACCTGTGGGAGCTTGCCAGGGGCTGGGCCAGTGGAGTCTGAACCTACTGCAGAGCTCCTGGATACTGCAAAAGCCCGAGGCTTCCTTGCCCATGAAAGGGAAAGGCAAGGTCATAATAAACATAGGATTAAAAAAAATGAAGTCCATGGGGGAATTAATTGGGGAAAAAAAAAAAAAAAGTACCCTTGATTTTATTGCTTGAAGTTACTGGGCATTAACTTGATGAAGACTTAAACATGCGTTCTTTTTAGTGAGTTTGAATATCATAACCTTAAAGTGACAACATACAGTAGGATATTCACTGTCTTCTCTCAGAATCTTCTGCCCTTATGCACGTTCTAGCAATCAGAGTCCCTCCAGGGGCCATCCTCTTCTCTTGAGAACTACTCTTTTTCCTGGGAGAAACCTAGTAGAAAAAGTATTACCTACACCTAAATAGCTCCTATTGGGGATGGCTCTCAGTTTTAATAAATCCACTTGCGAAATAGGGGAATTCAGGCACTATGTGTTTAAGTATCTGAACTTGTCTAAGCTGACAGTAGGTTAGCCTCCAAACTGGAAACAGAATCCAGGAGTGGTGGAGCTGTTTGTGCAGAAGTCCAAAACTGCTGCCTTGAGTTATGGAGAGCGTCAATCTCTCCCCAGCTAAGGTTTCAGCAGATCGGAGATTTATTTTCAGCCAAATAATAAACATTATCTGACCTTCTAGTAAAAATCCATATTTGAAGTCTTTGAGTGTGACTATTTTCAACATAAATTTGTAACTTAGTAGCTTTACATTTCTGTTTTGTTTTTTGTTTTGTTTGAAGTGGGAACATATAGGAGGACAACGTAGGAACAATGAAGCCAGGGACTGAGTTTATCTGAATTACCTTTGCCTCTGTGAGCTTCACCCCCAGCTAAACTGAGGTACAAAAAAGGAGCATAACAGCAACAGCTGAGTGAAGTTTATGCCATCTCTCCTACCAATGAAGGCTCACAAATCTTTAATTTCATCAGTAGAAAAAGTTGGTATGGGCAGTTCTGATTCACAGCTTTTTACTGATTTCCCAGGGTGAACAAGCGATATTTCTGGGACCCTTGTACCGGCGTAAGCCAATGAATTGCTTCTTGTTCAAGACAAAGAAAAAAGGAGAAGAAAGGATTGCCCTCATGTAGAGAATACCCTTAGTGGGGGCACAATTTTTATTTTTTTGGTAGCAGCACACTAGGAAATAGCAGAACTGTCTTCATAGTCATGTTGGATTCTGCCATCCTTTAGAGGAACTCACAGCCTCTGTCACCAGTACACGTGATGATAGTTCTATATATACATTTTTAAACAAATCGTATTTTTCCATTCCAAATGCTGCCTGGAATGGGATGCCTTCAAGGAAACAATGTGTGAGTCATCCTCAAGAGACGTGCAATTCAGGCACCTCCTTTGGAACAGTCATGTATATCCAGCTAAAATATCCAATTATAAACAATATTATGTTACTCACATGATTGCCCAGTGGTCCTAGAGGCAATCTGTTTTTTTTATGTCAGTAAGGATTAATGTTGAGATGTTGATGTTGAAAGCTAGCGTAACATCACATGAAGATTAAAATGCCATTTCAGTGATAGTTTGTTCTGGATTATGTTAAGAAAATAAATATGAGCCTGTGATCATTTAATACTCATAAAAATTTTACTCCTCGTTAAACACTTGTTTGAATGCCTGAATGTAAGAGATATTTTCTGAGGGTTAATTCTCGTGGGAACCTCGGGGTGGAAGGAGAACTCACTATGGGTTTTGGTGGATCAGACAGCAGCACTCACAATCTGGTGTGGATGGTTTTTTTCTGTGTACCTTTTTGTATTATAGAATGATTTTTCACAAATTTCCAAATTGGGCTTAATGCTGGCTGTGTTTCTCAATCCTTTGGCTCTAGTTTTCGGTTCTCCCACTCTGAGAGGTATGGGAGAACTAATGCAGGGAGAGAAAGGTTTGAGAAGGGGTAAGAATATGTTAGAGCTGCTGGTTGCAGGTGCAGGATAGAGGGTCTCACAAATTATAAACAAATAGTATGGCTTATTTAGGAGGGGCAAAATCATTTTGTGTGACCCAATTCTGGGAGTATGGAATCCATACATCCAGCCAGTGGGGCCCCTGCTCAGCTGTAATACTTTTCTGTTAGTGCCGCTGTTCCACCCTACTACTGGAATAGGTCCCGTTGCTCTCTTCGTTCCTGGGATAGCGTGCATATGCCATATGGAGCTAGCACAAGAGGAAATGATAAGCTGAACCTCACCCGCTCTCCAGAGAACTGTCAGAACTTAGGGTAAATAATAAAGGCTGTAGAAAAACTGGTTAGCAAGCAAAGTAAAGGTACTACACAGGAAAGCTCTGTCATTTTGGCGTTTACTTGAAGAAAATAAAATACCTAACCTCTCTAACTCTTCTTTCCCCAGTCACCCACCGAGCTGAGGTTTTTTATAGCACAGAGGTGGGAGACCTTGAGAGCCTGTGAGCCGCCTGGGCTCTGAAGGACTGATGGAGGAGTGGTGATCCTTGGTGTTAGTAACGCCTGTGCTATTGGGAGTAAGTAGCTTTGAAGAATCGTCTTGGAATTACCCTGATGTATTTGTCATGTTCATTTGACTGTGGGTTTGTTTTGTGTGTAGGAAGAAGCTGGTTTTGGAAAAAAAACCCCTATTAACGATGATTAAAGAAAGCTGTTCTGCAGTCAATTGTAACTGTTTCTGTTGCAGATCATGAGGGTTGCTGGATTGCTGTCTTTCACTGAGGCCTTCGGTGACAGTGGTATCTCCCTATTTCCCTACCTGTAAGGTGTTATGCTTTTCCTTTTTAATGTTCTTCCTCTTGGATCCTCTTGGAACTCTTAACTACTCCTATTCAACAGTTATACCTCTGTAATTTTCCCTTCCTTTATTTTGTCTGGACTTCCTCACAGCCTTTGGTCACAACCTAGCAATTGTCTCAGAAGTACGGGCCAAGGTTATGCAGCTGTGTCAGATTGGATCCTTGGCACGGACAGCTGAACCCCTGGGGGGTGACAGAGGAGGTGACCAAGAGAGCGTTGAAAGATGCACGAGATAGGAGGTTACAAGATGTGGTAGATCTGTCTGGATCCATGCCCAGGCAGTACTAAGTGAGTACATGCTGCTGGGAATAGTACGGCTGCTTTCAATAGCACGTCGTATTATCCCTTTAGAAAAGAATCTGAAATTCAAACAAATTAATAAAGGTCTTTATGAATATGTAAAGGTCAGAGAGTGCCTGTAACACATTGACCTATGACATCTCACTTCTTTTGTTGTGGCAATGTGTCGATACCTCCCCAGTAATACCCATGCAACTGGGATATAATAGGGGCTTTATTGGTTTCCACCGGGCAGTGAGGGGACTGCAGCACAATCACCGACCCACTTTTATCTGAAAGAATCAACCCTTCTCTCTCCCGCCTTGCAAACAATAAGATTGTCAGATCCAAGGCCAAATGCGTGTTGTTGTGAACAGCTGCAAATCCACTGACGTCAGCAGAGCTGTTACCACTTAGTAAAACAGCAAGTCCAGCTCGTGGTGGTTTTTTGGATGAATTTCAGTGGAAAAATTGCATTCTGCTCATCTAATATTCTCCTGAGTTTTTCTTTAGATGGATATGTTTTTCCCTGTCCTGTGCAGCGCTGAAGTATGCTGTCAGGCAGCTGCTCGTGCCACGTAAGTGATTCTTGCAGCTCTCTACCTTACGAAGCAGATTAGAGTCTGGCTGGATGAACTATCTACATCATAGAAATGTATGAGATTGTAAAAGGAGAAGTAAGTCTTTATGTCTCAAGAGCCCATGGTATTCCACAATGCCGGAACTATGAAGTGTACTAGAGAGGCGCAGGCCCTAGGCGGCCAGCAAAAAGCATGACAAGAATGTTCAAAGGGCTGCTCAAAGTAGTCTTAATCTTACAAGATGCAGTCCGCTCTGGCTTGATCTTGCAAAGTGTCTAAAAACATTAGTTCCATTCACATAGACCTTGAATGACACAGACCTAAGCGAAGCAGAGACCCAGCACTGCAGAAGTTCAAGCTTAAGAACAGTCATTGCTGGTTGCAAGGTCTTTTTCTGTTCTCCCAAGAATAAGAGAAACTCTAAACGGGAATGGGGAAAGTGCAGTGGGGGCATACTGATCTCCAGTGACTTCTGCACCAGCTTCCAGACCAATGCTGCTGAGCGTGAAGTATGGTGGGAGCAAGTTGTTTGACCTTTGGCACAAGACATTACTTCCGATAGACTGTGTGTCTGCATTAGGTTAGATGGTGCTGATCCGATTCCCTAATCAGGGAGTTGCACTACAGTTCTGCCCACTGAAGTTGTGTCTGTCTCAGGAGTTTGCAGTCTTGGTGTTGAAATGGTAGATAAGTAAACAGGATCTTTCGGGGGGAAAAAAAAGTGTTGCTTCTTTTAATTTAGTCAAAACAAGCTTCTGTATGGGCATCTGTATAAGTAAGAAATTCTGATAGTGTAAGAATGTTCACAGTTCTAATCTTCATTTAACTTATACAATGAAGTATTTACAGATCACTAGGGTGGACTTCTAAGGCTGACATGAGCATAATACAGCATCAGCAACCAGGGTCCATTGATGATGTTCTTTGTGCAGAGTCGCATTTAGGCTGATCTTTGATCCAAGCAGTGTAAATGACAGTGGATTGGGATGCTTACAATGGGTAGCTGACAAAAATGAGAAGACACAATAAAATTCTTGGCACTGAGAAGCAATGTGATGAAAGATACGTGTCTGAATCAGGGAGGGAAAACACTTTATGTACAGGATGAATTCTGTGTGTCCCATCTTTGCCTCTCTCAGCCTGAGGCTGTGGGAAGAGCAAACAAAGAACATGTAATTGTTCCCACATAAGAACAGACAAGCTCACATTGAAAAGGTAATGAGTGAAACTATCAGGATTCATTTCATGCAGTCTCCAAGGAGAAACACACTTCAGTCTGAGACCTTGAAGATCAAAAGTAGTCAAAACACTTATAAACCCTTGGAGAAGAAGGCAGGAGGGGGAGATCACCTTTCAGAATCTCCCTGTGGAGAAAAACTGACAGGAGAGAGATTGCAAAGAGAATTTAAATATCTCCAGCCTCCTTAGACCAGGCAAGCCTGGTCCTGGACAAGATTGACAGTAGTACTTGTGGACAGTTTCATGGTTTTAGAGATATCTTTATCTTTCACATGCAAATTACAGACAATAGGATTTAAGCTGGCCATTCATTACCTCTGTCGTTGATACTAGAGAAAACACAAGTAGAGTTATGTATGTAGGACTAGGGGAGTCATAATTAATAGTCTGGAAAGTGCAGACAGAGCCCCGGTGGAAAGCAGAAGCATCACGATATTTCATCACATGCACCCAAAAAAGGTGATAGCTAGAGGCTTGGGCTGTGGGAAGAAACCTGCTCAGACTGAGGTGAGAGGTATTTTTCAAGTATAGCAATGCTAATAAGCAGCTTTTTCCCCTTTAAAAAAAAATTGGAGTATGTTCTTCCCTTCATGTCTTCTTCCTACTCCGTATTTGTGACTTTACCTTTTTCTGTCCCCTCCTTTTTGATACATATAATCCTCCTAAGGGTAGTATTTTATGTATGGGAGTGTTTAATAGTTGCACGTACTAGTAGTTCTTGTAATTACTACACCAGCTATGTGGGGGATGTCCTTCAAAGAAAAGGTACAAGTGTTTCCTAAAAGTGTGATTTAACTTCATTGTTGGGTAAGTGGAGTTGTTTGAAGAAGCCTTTTGTAAAATCCTTTTGAAGCATCTTTTTTTTTTTTCCTTTTTAATAGAGCTACTTTATTTACTGGGGATGTGGTGGGTTTCTTTCAGCCATGTGAGTGGTACCTTTCAGCACGTTTCTAAGCTGCCAGGCATTGACAGCACGTTTCTAGTCTGCCAACCCTAATACCTTGGCCAGTAGATGGCTTCTTTCAGCAGCAGTCATCTACTGCCAAATCACTTTGCCAATGCTCTTCGGATTTCCAGACAGCTTGAAACCCAGGCCAGGCATGCTCAGCAAGTTTGACAAGGGGCACATCAGGCTTCCGACCCACTCGTAGACTGAGCAAGTGCTCAGCGCGTGTCATAGTCTTCCTTCTTGGCCTCCCAGCCACAGACATTGCTTCTCTCCGGTTCGTCCTGCATTATTTCCCATAGCTGTCAGTACCAAGGGCTGTTTCTGCAGTTTGAATCCTTCAGTGCTTCTTCGCCTGTTGCCAAGTCTAATATCCAGGGCCTTGTTGTCAGAGCCCCCTGTGATACCCACACTAGTCTCATTTACTCTCCCTGTGCTTTCCACCACATTTCTCTCACCGCTGATGCCAATTGCAACAATTCCTTCATGTTATTCTTCTGTCCTCACCTCTCTTTATTATTCCCGTGAATTTCCTTCATATGGAAAAATTTCCTGACCTTGGATATAGGGATTTTTCTGAAGAACTCGTTAGTTTCAGACCATCCACTCATCTGCAGGCACCTGTTATTCTTTCTCTTCCTGCATGAGAAGGAAAAGGGGACTCCAGGAGGCAAACAACCTGCTTTTGTTAAATTAAAGCCTTTTATTTTGTTAGCTTTTTTCCCCAGTGAGTCTGGGTTTATGCAGTGTTAGGCTGCAAGTTTATTTTACCGGGACTAGTTTGGTTTGGTTTGACTTCATGGCAAAAATCTGGCCTCCGTGCGTGCATTGCTCTCCTGGCAAATTCTTCTATAAACTTACTCAGAAGCAAGAGCCAGAATCCATCCCAGACACAGACTGAGCCTGCAGATATCACCTGCTACCACACAAGATTTGCCCCACATCATTATTCTCTGCTCCTCTCCATTGAAAAGGAACAGAATAGAGCAAACAAGAGGACAATGGACAGACTTGGCACTCGCCATCCCTTGTGCAGGCAGTGGACCCACTGAGGCTGGGAGGAGGCTGCAAAAGTGCGGCCGTAGTCTAGCAGAGATGAATGGGCTTAAAAGAAAACAAGTGTACTTCCCTGCAAAATTTTATTTTTAGAAAGCCTTTCAAATGGTTGGTGCCTCCAGTTTCATTTGAACAAATTGCAGAAACTCATTCCCAACAAAAGAAGTTAGATGTGACACTTCGGAAGACATATTCATTCTCAATTCTTCTTTTCAGTTATTGTGAAGATCTGCATTTGTAAATATGAAGTGAAGATGTAGCAAGAATATACACTATTTTTTCGTGCAAACATATGGTATTTTTATTGTGGAGAAAATTAAAAGCCTACCATGTAAAGTGTTGCGTATATTTTCAATTTATATTGTTTTGCATAACTAATATCTAATATCTTGGGTTTTTTAACAAACCTATGTTTCAGATTTGCATATCTTTGGAGGGCCACAATAATACATATTCTTCTAAAGTCAATGTTTATTTGTATCTTTCCAGAGATATTTAATGAGGTTTTTTTGCTTTTCATGGTATAATTTGAAATTATCTGGCTGGGCCATTTTTATTTACACATATTAGATGAGGTTTGAGTCATTTCCTCTAATCCTTTTTTATCATGTGTCTCTTGAGGGAGTTGCAATTTAAAATACCTAGAACGCTAGGTTTGTCGTGTTGCTTTCCGTGCATTTCAATACTGTAGTGGTTCCCAGGGTGTGAATTTGCACCAACCCTGCTGATGTTAGAAGCATTGAACACTTGGACAGAAAAGTCTGTGTTCAACCCTATCCCCTCCAGTAGATGTCATCGTGACAATGGAGAATACTGCTGGGAATACTGGTGATGAGACCTCATGTGCCAAGGCAGGAAAAAAGGCTTTGTTGTAAGAAAATTTATTTCTGTCAAAACAAGGTAGTTCTGTCGATGCTTAGCATTTACAGAGAGTTTTTTGTTTCTATAATACTTTGAAAAACATGGTGACTATTAAAACACAGTCACTGGTCAGCTCACACTGGGCTGTGGTCCATGGCAGTGGTGTCTAAATGCTCTGAAGGTGGCCATAAATACCCAATATATGGGCAGACATGCATGTGCAAAACTCAGTTTGTCAACTGCTTCTTTTTTTATGACTATATAGTTGAATCTGTATGACACCCCTTGCTCAAAGGCATTGCCCTTTCTGTCATACTCCCCCTTCTCCCCCCAATCCTCTGTAGAAGTAATTTCTCCAAAGGAAAACCCAAATCTTCCTACTTCAGTTTTACCAAAACCAAATCTCTTCCCACCTGTCAGCACCTGAGCTGCTGGGCATCCAGTCACTTTTAAGGTTCACAGCTGCCTGAGCGAGTGATGGTTATTGAGTGGTAAGTAAATCCCCAACCCTGTATTGTTACTAGGTATAATTTTAATCTCTCAAACAGAAAACAAATCCCCAGAAGAGGCAAGGGATAATCAGTCACTGGCAATTTTGCATGTTCAAGGGCTGCAAGGCTGCAATGTGAGCATCTACAAAAGAACTTGAAAAACACGTTGAAAATAGGTTTAGCTATTGTTAAATAGCTGATCTGAATTTCTCAGGCAAGATCATGAACACCTTTTCCCACCTTGGAAGCCCCAAGAGTTTTGATCGAATATATGATACATATCTAGTATCAGCCAGTGCTACACCTGTGTTCTTCAGGACAGAACTATAATATGTAAGATGTCATCAGATAAAATAGAGCACAAGCAGAGCCAAGTGAAGCAAGAACGCTGCTGAGCTGAAATGTGACTTCTAAAAATCAACAGGGTGCAGCTATATCAAATAATAAGTCCATAATTTGAATGTTCTCTTTTATAGCCCTATGAATAATAAGGTTTTCATCTTTAAAATGTCAGGCTTTGGGGAAGTAGACAGCAAGAAAGCAGACACTAATGGCCTGGTTAACTTAAGAGCCTGCTTCTCCTCCTTAGTCCAGTCTTTGAGACTGAAGCAAGGCACAATATAAATTCTAGGAAAAGTGCCCAAATGATTAGACCAAATTTGTGACCTCCTACATTAAGAGGATAGCAAGTCATATTGGCAAGATTTTTTTCATTGTTCACATTCTTAAAAAAAGCGTTGGCTGGAATTTTGTCCTTGACCAAGTGGAAAGGCTCTCTGCTGGCAGGAAACCAAAATATTTAATCAAAACAAAGCAGCTGACGCTCTTGACAGAGCAAGAACAGACATCTGTCTGGCTGTTGTGAGTAAGCAAAACCATCTCAGATAAAATATCAGAAAAGCCCCATAAGAGTCTCTTAAAATAAATGGGGTAATGAGAGGGATGCAAAAAATGCACTTGTTTGTAAGTTATCATCTCATTTAGGCACTGTCAAAGTAGTATAGAACCGGGAGAAAAAAACCATGTCTTTATCCTCAGGAAATGAAGGGTGGTTTATTATCAAAGTTAATAATGCAAACAAACTGTAAAGAACCCCACAGCAACATTTTCAGAACTGGGAAGATATAGCTATCAACTATGAAAGCAGGAGACAAATTTAGCTTTAATCTGTCAGAAAAGGTAACAAAGGTAACTACGTACCTCATGTTTGCTTTGGATTTTGCTTCAAATATGTGAGTTTTTTGTTACAGATACATTCCTATTTAAGAATACTTATATTCCCATTAACAGTGTTCCCATACTTATTCTAAAAGCATTTTATAACAGTGTAATTTAGCACTCCGAGTTTCACTTAAGTCTTAAAATATTCAGTTTGTAACCCATTACTTTGAGAGGAGGGAATAAGCGTGCCTGATAAAAGCCCAGAAGACCAGAAGATAATCACAAAGAGATATCATTCAGTTCTCTGTATCTGTCTTAAGGCAGGGTCAAATATACCTAAATTGTTCTTAAAAACTGAGCTGTTGGTAATTGCACATTTTCTTCCAGTGATCTGCTACAGTTGCAGTGCTATCTGTACACTTAGAGCAGGACTTCCTAATGCCTGCCTTCTGTCTCCCTTGCAGATTAGCCCTGTGATTTGTCACCCTGACAGCTTTGGAACAGACGTTATCCTCTCTCAGGGTTATGAAACTTAGTAATGTAACCGAAGCCTTAACTTTCCCCAGGGAAATTGCTTGAAATGTGGAATCTTCAGACCACTGCTCGTTCTTCTAGCCTGGAAGAGCTACAGCTGGGAGTAGGATGGGGCCATGACAGTTGAGTTGAGTCAGACCAAAAAGATGTTGCTATACAGACATACCGATGCCGCTTTTCAGGGCTTCTTCCACCGGTTCTGTATGGAACCAACCACAGCACATGTCCTAAGGGCTTACTAACACAAGCAGGGTATTGGGGTGTCCAAGCAGGACAAAGGAAAGCATTTGTGCAAAGCATTTGACACTGTCCTGCACAACATCCTTGTCTCTAAATTACAGAGACATGGATTTGATGGATGGACCACTCGGTGGATAGGTAATTGGCTGGATGGTCCCACTCAAAGAGCTGTGGTCAATGGCTCGATGTCCAAGTGGAGACCAGTGATGAGTGCCTTTCCACAGGGGTCGGTGTTGGGACCAGTGCTGTTTAACGTCTTTGTCGGCAACATGGACAGTGGGATTGAGTGCACATTCAGCAAGTTTACTGATGACACCAAGCTGTGTGGTGAGGTTGACATGCTGGAGGGAAGGGATGCCATCCAGAGGGACCTTGACAAGCTTGAGAGGTGGGCCTGTGCAAACCTCATGAAGTTCAACCAGGCCAAGTGCAAG
>VXBO01004486.1:148130-167181 GCA_013400135.1 Rhinoptilus africanus | reverse complement strand
TTGGCTTTCCTCCAGTCTTCAGGCACCTCGCCTGTTCTCCAGGACCTTTCAAAGATGGTGGAGAGCGGCCCAGCAATGACATCCGCCAGCTCCTTCAGCACCCTCGGGTGTATCCCATCAGGGCCCATGGACTTGTGAATGTCTAATTGATCTAACTGATCCCTCACTTGATCCTCCTCCACCCAGGGGAAGTCTTCCTCTTTCCCTGTTACTTTCTCCAAGGCCTGGGGCTCTTGAGGGCTGGTCTGAGCAGTAAAGACGGAGGCAAAGAAGGCATGCAATAACTCTGCCTTCTCCGCATCCTCCGTCACCATGGCTCCTGTTTCATTCAGCAGTGGGCCCACAACTTCTCTGGTCTTCCTTTTTCCTCCAATGTACTTGAAGAAGCCCTTCCTGTTGAGCTTGACATCCCTTGCCAGGTTGAGTTCTAAGGCAGCCTTGGCTTTCCTCGTTTCATCCCAGCACGCTTTGGTGGCATTCTTATAATCCTCCCAAGTGATTAGGCCATTCTTCCAGTTAGTATAAACTTCCTTTTTCCATTTGAGCTTGTTGAGAAGCTCCCTGCTTAGCGAGGCAGGCCTCCTGCATCCCTTGGCCAATTTCTTGCTCTTAGGGATGCACCGATCTTGAGCTTGTGTGTAGTACCCGTGATCCTGAACTCTATCTTTTCATGATCACTACAGCCCAGGGTACTCCCAACCCTAATGTCCACTACTCCCTCTGTGTTTGTCAGTATTAGGTCCAGGACTGCTCGTCTCCTCTTGGTTCCTGCATCACCTGTGTCAAAAAGTTATCATCAATACACTGGAGGAGTCTCCTGGACTGTGCGTGCCTGGCCATGTTATCAACCCAGCAGATATCTGGGTGATTGAAGTCCCCCATAAGAACCAGGGCCTGTGACTGGGAGGCTGTCTCCAGCTGCCTGTAGAAAGCCTCGTCAGCTTCCTCGTCCTCGTAATAAAAATCTTTGTTGTCTTCTAGATTAAGATGTTGCATATGGAGTTATTTTATGGTTTCAGTAGCTAGATCCCATTATAAATATTTAAATATAAAGTAGGTATTTAAACATTGAAGAGAGTATTTTAATATTAATAAGCTTTTGTTGTATTTTTGAAATTCCTTTTCCAGTATCCTATAAAATAAAATTACTTCAGAAGGTAGAATAATAAATAGCAGCAATGGGCAGGAAAGAAATATAGAAGTCAGAAATACAGACAGGAATACAAGGTGTAATTTTGGGGATTATTTGAAATCACTAGTCCTTCCTTTAGATATGAGATCAGACTTTAGTTCTCGTATACTTACCAAATAAATAAATAATGGATTTTTTTTAGGCTTCTTACATCAGTGCTGTGAAAAGAAATACAAAATTAATAGTTATTAATGATGACAATTTGCATGAATACTTTGCATCATTCATTATTTCAGGAAATGGTACCATATTGTCACACTAGCATTTCTATTCACAAAGCCATGGGGAAGAGGAAAGAAGTGCCTTTCTAAAGAATAGCAGAGAAATAACATGTGTGAATACTGGAACTGAGTGGTCTTCATCTATAATAGAAGAAAAAAAAAGCTGCACAAAGTACAAGGCAAACTGATAAAACTGTGGCATATCCTTCAAAGACTAGGAACCCATTTTTGTAAGATCAGAAGATTTTGAAGAATTATGACTTTATTTAATTTTGCAAAAAACGTTTAAAAATTTGCAATGGACTATTATAGTTCTTGGAAAATTATACATGAGAACTCTACATGGAATAGCTTTCATAATCAATAGCTTCCTTCTGTAACTTTAGACAAATTTAAAGGAACAGATTAAATAAAAAATACACCTTATACACTTTTTAAAAATAAACTTTTTATCCCCAAATTTGGGGTATTAATAAAGTAAATAATCATAGTGCAGATTCATAGGAGAAAATATTTTAAGGAATGGAATCAGCAATCTAAACACATAGTACAATGCCATCCTGTATTAGCACAGTATAGGCAAGCTGAACTTCTGTTTAGGTCAGATTTGAGTCCTCCAAAACAAAGGAAAATGTCCTCAGGGCGGTCTAATTCTGTTGGGTCCTGATATCACACCCTTAGTTTCTGAGCCATGGCCAGGTCTGAGTGATTTTTTTTTTTTTCTTTTGGTGTGTCTGTTTTATTTTTCTCCATATAACTAGCTATAAACCCTCTTAAATCAGTAGGTTCTCCTGGTAGCTATGCCTCCTATCAAGACACAATTTGTGAGATTTTGTTGTTAACTATAACAATACCTCAGACATACTCTAATTTTATTTGTGTAAGAAAATAAAGTTGAAAAATTGTGGTGCTAAGTTTTGGAAGAGGCTTGTCTAAAATGCCAAGCTAGATAGGAGTGTAGGTAAAAAGTGAATTTGAAGCAAAGTAGATTTGCTTATTCAATTTTCTGCATCAATGATCTAATTTTAGGATATGGGATTTACACTCTGATGACCAGTATTTCAAAAGATTTCTTTTTGCTTAAAGCATAACTTTCTTCTTGCTTCAACCAGTGTGACTTGTGCTTCTGGGTGCTTGGGGTACTGTTTCAGCCTGGGGTAGCCTGTTGGAGTTTAGGATGAAATGTGGATCACATTTTCCCAGCAGTAAGCACTAAGGTGCAGATACATCTGAGATTTTTTTGTCACAGATGGCACAGTGATGTTTCTCCATGACTAACTGCTCAGCAGCACTTGCTTTTCTCTCAGTGACAGAACACTGAATGGTCTGAATATGGTGGATAGTTTAGTCCAGTGTTAGTCCTCTTACTATATTTGGAAACACTTAGGAAGTATGTGCGAAGTAAGATACACTTTTCATAATACAGTCTTCAGAAAGGTCTCATCTCAACAAGTTATGAGAGTAGTTTAACTATAAAAAGTGTGTCTCTGTATCCATTCTATTAAGAAAAATATAGCCCTAATTCTTGTTATTTCGATATTATATCTATAATTCATATTATAGACTGTTTTTTTTTAAAAAAATACTTGAATTACTGAACTCAGTGAGATCATGGACAGTTTGGACAGTTTCATTGTGTAATTTTGGCTTTTCCAAGGCAGGTGATTTTATTTGTTTGTTAAATATTACCTAATACTTCTTTTATGAGGAAGGAGGAAGTGAAGCTTTTGTACTATGCACTTCAAAATCTGAAATTAAATCTCTGTCACACTTCTCCCTTTGAACTGTTCAGTCCTGTCCATTTCAGTTTATAATCTCCTGTGGTATTTTCACTACTCTGATGATTTCTGTTGCCTTTGTACCCACTCTTCTGTGTGTTTCTCATCAGGTGTATTTGTTTTGGTTGTGTGTGTTTTGTAGTGCAGTAACTAGATGGGATCATGCCAATGATTTATCTAATTGAATTCTAATACCCTCAATTCTATTCCTTGTGCATCCTAACTTCATTTTGCAGAAAGAAAGACAAGGAGAGATTCACATTAATGGCAAAAATCTCTGCTAAATCAATGCAAATTATTTTAAACCTTTAAGTCTCATGATTAGTTCAAATTCTCAAATACGAATATTGTATTGTATATTTATATATATCTATATATAAAAGAACACTTCCTTTTGTGCCACCCCACTAACCAATAGATAGTTTATGAATATGGCACAACTTTCTCTGTACCTGATCCCTTTCTGCTGAAAGTTTGTTATTGACAAGTTTTATAATTCAAGCTCATTCCTTTTTCAGATGTCTCTTGAATATATTTAGCAAAAGGGCAGCCACTGCAGAAACCTGGGGCACGTTTCTTGTTAACTTACTGCCAAGATGAAAATTGGTGCTATATTTTACTCTCTCTGTTCTTCCTGCTTTGCCGGTCACAACCTTTTTCAGTAATAGACCCTACTCTGTCAGTAGTATCCAAATGTTTTATTAATCTTTTTAACAAATTCTCTAACAGTGTATTTGGCATAAGGTATAAGAGTTCTTGTTTGTAATCCCTAGATTGTAAGAACATGAGAACAGCTATAGAGTCATAATAAAGATCCTTTTAACGGAGTGTAACATAAGGAAAAGAGCAGGAAATGATACAGTGATACTTCTTCAGAATGCATTCCTACACTCTACCAAGTTTGTAGCACAGAGACTTCTTAATTATATTAAGTAACTCCTGTAAGTTTTTCATCCATGACTTTGTTTATTTTTCCTCTAAAGCCCATGTGCACTTTTAGTTTTCTAAATATTTTATGGCAAGGATATTCCAGTGAAGAAATATTTCATTTTGTTGACTGTAGTTTTACTAGCTTTGTCTGATACTTTTTCATTCTTTCCACAAAACGTGCAGTGTATTTAATCTTCCATCTTACTGCTTATTGAGTTTTTCAGGACCTTTATTTATTTCTTCACAGGTGGTTGTCCTTGTTGCTGCTCTGTGTAATCTAGTATCATCAGCAAGCTTTGTCATTTCACTGCTTACCTTCTTTTCCAGCACGCCTACTAATATATTGTCAAACAGGTTAGATATACAGAGTCCATTAGTGTCTTCTTTCCTCTGAAAGAACTGACCATTTAGTTTTACCACCAATTAACTACATTTTAAGCAAATTCACCAAAGCATTGTCTTTTTATTGCAGAGATCTTAGTCTCCATAAGAACCTTCCATTTGTGTTTCCTGGAATGCACTTTGGAAATGCAAATAGTCTGTGTAGGCTGTGTCTCATCTCTGTGCCAGCTAATCTCTCCGGAAAGCATTGGTAGGCTTGTAATGAAGGATTTTCCTTTAGAAAAGCCATGCTGCTTTGTGGAAGTAATTGTTTCTTTGTGTCAGCTGAATCTATTCTTGATTATAATTTCTACAGTCTTGTTACATCTCAGGTTTACATCTCTGTACTTTTCAGATGCCTCTTGGAACTCTTTCATAAAACAGATTGTATTTGCCCCTCTGTCCTACCATACTAAGATCACCTTAAGGAAGAAGTCAGATGTTGCTTAAGCTTTTCTTACCCACACTTTGAGTCACATGCCTAAAGAGGACCCAACACAAGCCTTTTTCCTGTGACCATAGGTCCAGAAAAATCCTTACTGTTTCTGCTATTGCTTTACAGCACCTGCAGAAACAGCTCGGCAAATAAGGAATTTCTCTTCCTCTTTCTGATGGAGTATTTTTTTTTTAATTATTAGTTGTTGTTAGGTTTTTTGTTGTTGAGGGGTCTCCTTTACAAATGATCATGTGTTGTTGCTAGAAACTAAGTTATTTCAAAACTTTGATGGCTACCATCAAGATAGGTTTTGTGGTTTTTTTGTCTCTTTTTTTTTTCTTTTAATTACTAATTTTTTCCAATAGGTCTTTTGACATCTCAGTCTTTGATAGTTCATCTTTAGTATTAGAAAAGTTTGTTCATTGTACTGATGGGATAAGAAATTTCCTGTCTCAGGATGCATGTTTTGCATTTGAGTTTGAATAAAAAGACTAATGCTGGTCTACCCACCTTTTGTCTACTCTTAGTCAAGACTGCATGCAACAATTTGACTATGTACATTTGTATTTAAACACACACTTATAATCCAAGAAAAAGTCAAATGTTAGTACATAATTTTAATTTATGAATGTTCAAAACAATATACTTAAGTCATATCTTTTACAGAGAACAATATGAATTAATGTTGAATCAGATTTAATCTTTCATAGCTCTTTAAATGGTATTTCATAATTCCTAAAAGGCTGTGCAGGTTACATTATAATGAAGGTCTTAAAATTTCATCTAGTAGGGCATTCCAAAATTATAAAATTGTATGCAGCTACTGGAATTTAGCTTTTTAATAAATTATTACCAGTATTGTTTGTAACTTTATAATCTTTCAATACAAATGTACTGGTCTCAGGTCATATGAGAACTAACAGTAAACTGTACCTCAAAAAGCTGCTGCATTAAAATGCATTTGGGTGTGGGATTTATTGTCTTCTAAATTAATTTCTGGAAGGAATATATTTTTGGTATTGAGAAACTCTCATATTTCTGTTAACTTTGGCAAATTTGTGAAAATAGGTCTTCAGTCTAAACACATGTTCTTAGGAAATGAAATTGTGCATTTTATCTCTGTTTCTCCTCTTTATTTCCCAAAAGTATTTATTTACTAGTGTTTCCTGCTTCTTTTTTGATCATTGATTTTAATTCTGATTTATGTGCATGTTAGTGTTGTTTAACATTATGTTCTCCAAGTTGATTTATAAAATGAGGTTATTCGTCCTCAAGAAGACTGAATTTAATATTCATATTTCTGCTTAATGGTTTTGTTTGGTTAAAAGGAAGCTAATTATTTCCATGCCACACAATTTATGATCCTTTTTCTACAACTCCCTAATGCCAGTGGAGAGCTGGTCAAATTGTTATTTGAAGGTGACTCCCACAACTTTTAAATTTCGTTCAATAAAGCTGTAGGTCATCCTTTCTGCTTAACAATATGTAATTAAAAGCATTTAGCTATCAAACCTTTTGTGATAGTGTTATCTATAAAGAAGAGCAGAGGATTTTCTCTGCTCTGACATTAGTCTGGTGAGCAACATGAATACATTGCATGCAGAAAGGTCATCTTTTGCTATGTCCTTAAGTATTACCTACTGATTGAACCAGGACATCAGGCTAAATGGCTGTTAGACTGACCCGCCTTCCTCAGCATTTCAGTGTGTATTTAACTGTACTTTGTTCTCTTGTTTTATGCATTAAGGATATATATTACAAGAGACTAACAACTTAACTCTGGTTTTGGGGTAAAAAACATACCCAAACTTGCTTGTTTCTTTGTGGGAGTTAAGAGAAAATTTTCTTACGAACGTTTCTGAACTTTATCTCTGTAATATATACTGATATTTAAACTGTTCATGCTTTTGGAAAGATCTTCCTGGGCAAAGAGTAGAATTTGAAACCCCAACATGAGAAAATAGAAGTTAGAATATGTTGACCTGAAAAAGCTAAAAAGTGCCATGAATATAGAGTTATGTGTCCATATTAAATATCTTACATATATCTGAATTTACCTCAATTTTTAAAATACATGGTTTACATGGTTTGTGTTTTCCACCAACTAGCCATAATGTCTTAGTTCAAGCCTGGCGCTGCATATTTTACAACAGTAAGAATTTTTTATGCCTGAATACTTTCCTTTTACCAGACTTGAACTTGAGTTGATGAAGGTCCCCCTCATGGCTGCACTGCACCAGTTTTCTTGAAATGGTGAAAGACTCTGTGTTGCAGCCTCTGACACTGTCTTCTTTCAGAATATTAAGATACATTTCCTCATACATCAGCCTATGAAAGGGCAGCAGAAGTAAGATTTTCACCAGTTTGTCTGCTGAAGAAACATCAGGGCATAGTTGCTGAATTTCTTTAGCTGCTGGTATTTCATGCAACAGGGAGCTAGAAATTTATTTTACTTGGCTGGATGAAGAGTGAACCTACTGGTTTGGTTTTGTATACATCATTGTGTAGCACAGCTACAATCAGGTAGGCACTATATTTAAAATGCAGTCAGGATGTAAGATTAAAATGTGTGAATGTATGGAGGTTTTAAAAATGTTTCCAGCTAAAAAACTTGGAAGAATCAGTAAAACTGGTTGAGGTTTTGCACTTCTCTTACTTGGACCTCTGACTCTTCCATATTACCAAGCATTTTGCCATGAGAATCTTCTTTTTCTTTTTTCCCCTTTTTGCCCAAGTCAACAATTAATTTCTGTAAGTGCTATTATGCTAGAAAACAACTGCATCAGCAGTGCCTTTTCATCATTTACTTTCATATTATGGGAAATCTCTATTTATTATATTGTATTAGAGTAGACAGTATCTTACATTTATTGATGGCTTTTTGTTTCATTTTGCTGTGGGTTGGCATTTTCTGTAACATATTTCCAGAGAAAATGCCTATGAACTATAAAGCTTTAGATTTGCCCAACTGTTGTGAGTTAACTCCGACAGGTAGCGAAGCCCCACACAGCAGGATGGGGGATAGAATCGAAAGGTTTAAAGTGAGAAAACCCGTGGACTGAGACAAAGAGAGTATAATAGGCAAAGTAAAAGCTACACGTGCAAGCAAAACAAAATAAGGAATTATTCACCACTTCCCATCAGCAGTCAGATGTTTATCTATTTCCAGGAAAGCAGGGCTTTGTCACACATAATGGTTACTTGTTAAGACAAACTCTGAGGCTCTGAAAGTCCACATGTCCCATCTTCTTCCCACAGCTTTTATTGCTGAGCAGCACGTCATATAGTATGGGGTATCCTTTTGGTCAGTTGGGGTCAGCTGTCCCAGCTGTGTCCCTTCTCGATTTCTTATGCGCACCAGCCTACTCACTGGTGGGGTGGCGTGAGAAATGGAAAAGGCTGCATAAGCACTGTTCAGCAACAGGGAAAACATCGATGTGTTACCAACATTTTTCATCACAAGTCCAAAACATAGCACCACATGAGCCTTTATGAAGAAAATTAACCCTATCCTAGCCAAAACTAGAAAATTAACCCTATCCCAGCTCACTATATGATGATGCTTACTTTCAAAGTTCAAAGATGCAGATAGTGCATTAAATATTAAATTCCCTTGCATTAAACTCATTAATTGTTTTATGGACTGTTGAGTCTGTACTTTGGTTTTAATGGGTGTTATTGCCAACTTTTTATTATGATTGAATCATCATCATATTTTGCTGGTGCTGACGCAACAGTTTATTAAAGGCTATGGCACAGAGGACATTATGTGAATTTCTGCTTGATGTGTCTTTTTTTTTTCTGTTATAGAAAATCTTTAGTATAGAGGGTTTTAATTTTTAACTTACAACATGTCTTTAGGTTTATATATGCTGATATTTCATGTTGGATATCTGAAATACATATTGAAAATCCCTTTTCATCATATTCAAAATAAGGATTTTTGTTTACCATGCTGTAATATTCTTATAGAAATTATACATATGAAATAAAGCACTGAGTACATAGGTTTTAGTACATCTATTAGGGATGTACGTGGAATACAAATAAAAACTTGTATCCTCCAGTTAAAGTCCATAATCATATTATGTTTAATTAATGGTTTATACTTTTGATTTAGCTCTCTCAGGCTACCAGAAAGTTGTGGGGTTTTTTTCTTTCCACTCTCTTTCATTCCTGCATGGTGTATTTCTGTGCATAAAATATTTCATGATATATGAAGGGTGCCAGAATGGCAAATTGAAGATGCCCATGATACCACAAACTTGTTATTAAAGTATTTGTGAGATGTGTAATTTGGGATTCAAAAATGATTAATTTACAGCTCTTGAACAGTTATTGTGTGTACGTGTCACCTGGTTAGTTGATGCTGATGGAAAGGAATGTTTCCCCTGAAGTATATCTATAGTTACCTTTTTCTGTTTTGTGTGGATAAGGAGAGGGTGGCAGCTGACTTTGGCTTTAGTTTTCAGGGTTTTATTTATTTAACTAGTTGCAACATATGCAAAACACTGAAAGATTTAATTTTATCAGAAAACAAAATACTGCATGGACTGGCCCGTTCTCCAAGACAGTGCTAAGGTGTCCAACCACTGAGTCTATTTTCTGTAAGAAACATCTCAAAATACCTGCCAAGTCTATTTTATTTAATTTTCTGTGGTTTAATATCTGGTCATATCTGGTCATATCTTCTCTTATTTGCAATTAAGAAATTCTCCAGATGTTGTAGAAAAGTCCTTCCATTTACATGAAAAGATTTGTTTGCCAGCAGCTCTTTCCTCCCCCCTTTCCTTCTCCCCCTTTCCTTCTCCCCCTTTCCTTTCCCCTCTTCCCTCTCTCCTCTTTTTTTTTCATTCCTTCTCCCTCACACTAGGCTGAAATATTTTGCATATCACAACTCTTGCAGATCTTACAAAGAAGTGAACTTCTGGTCAGCTGAAGTAATACAATATGAGAGTAGATGATCTAAAATTCCTTTTAGCTTCAGGAACATTTATGAAATCTGATTGAATGTCTGAGAAAGTGGGTGGCAAAGAAACCCTAGGAAGTTCCAAGTTGGCATGACTAGGCGGACTTAATGATTGTCCAGAAAAACGTGTTGTGGCATTTAGTGCTTTTGTTGCAATCTTTCGTCCCTTTCACTCTAAAAAGGCAATGGTTTTTCCGAACGATTTTTTTGGTTTTGGTTGAATCTCTGAAGTTCCAGTGCAAGTTTCTACGCTTTCGGACTTAGAAAATTACATTAACAGACTGAGACAATGATAAAGTCAGAATTTGACATTACCTGACAGAATAATTTTTAAAAGTATTTTCATGTTAATTAGGACACATCCTCTAAATAGACAGACAACTTGTGAGAATTAGAGAAGAAATTAATGAATTATCACTTTTTCTAATAAAAAAGTAAGCAAAAAAATCATTACTGTGTGATGAACATAATTAATGAAGTATGCCCATATGAATAGTATATGTCTGTCTACTTATGTATACAAAAGCAGTTGAAGCTTTCTCTGCATATAAAACTCTTGTGGAATATTATATGATTTTTGAACTTTTACATCTGCCATAGGAAGGAATTCAGTAACTGTTACTCGCATGTGGAGTACTGTTTCCAGCTCTAGGCTACACAGGACAAGAAATGTAGGGACTTACAGGACCAAGTCACAAGGTCACAAAGATGATTAAAGGGCTGAAACAACTTTCATATGAGAAGAGGATGAGATCACTGGAGCTGTTCAGCCAGGAGAGGAGAAGGCATAGGGAGATCTTATCCATGTGTATAAATACCTGTTGGGAATGAATGAAGAAGATGGAGCCAGGATCTTCTCAGTAGCACCTAGAAACAATTGCCACACATAAGAACATGAAAATCCATCTGGATTTAAGAAAACACTCTCTTACTGAGAGGATGTTCAAGCTGAAACAGGTTGCCCAGAGAGGTTGCAGAGTACCCATCCATGGAGATCATTCAGAACTTGACCAGACATGGTCCTGGGCAACCTGCTGTAGGTGACCCTGTTTAAACAGGGAGGCTGGACTAGATGGTCTCCAGAGGTCCCTTCCAAACTGAATGATTCTCTGAACATATGATTCTATGGGGGAGGGCAGGGGAGGAACAACAACAACAACAACAAATCCCAAAGAAGTTATAAAATACCTTCATGTATGATGATAAAACCCATGGAGCGCTATGGCTATCTAAAGATACCATGTAGCGACATGTTTATTAAAACTTACTCTGTTAATATTACTTTTGCTTCAAATTGCTGATTTTTCACCTACACTCCAAATTCCCATATGCTTAACCGTGTAAATTTGTAGGAAGAAACAGAGGAATTAAATGGAAAATAATCCTGAAAATGTACAATGTGTTAATGTATCTATTAGCTAGGAAAAGGTCTTATACTTGGACAGCAGGAAGTTATTATGTATTCTGTTAACATGGCCACATCTCCTGTTAACTTTTTATATCAAAGTAAAGGATACCTGAAATCTGACAGTCCAGCCGCTGGCTTCATAAAATGAAAGCACGGACACAATGTAATAAATAATAAATAACATTTGGCATAGCAGTATTGTGCATCATTTTCTACTTTAGCACTGCATTTAAAAAGACTAAACGCTGCCCATGGGAGAATTTAAGCCCTGGGCACAGTTTTGTCAAAATAAATAAATAAAAAAAGTCTCTAAAATACAACCACCAAGAAAAAAGAATAATCCAAAACCTTCAAGGCACCTTTTCTACAACTTTGGAGAAACCAAATCACTTCATCTAGTGTGACATATGTACTGTAACATGTAGTGTGCCAAGTCAATTAAATTGCTAATTGTCTGTTTTTGAGAAAAACAGATGGTGGGCCAAAATTTATTAACTTTCAACAATTTTAGGCCCCACGCCTATTGGTGATATGCTCATCATAGTAGTTTAAAAAAGGTTACCAATGCCTTTTTCAAACTGCTTACTTTTCTTCCCCTCCACTCCCATACCCCTTGTTTTTAGGAATATTTTAAACTGGGGGGGTTTCATTTTGTTTTGTGGGTTTTTTTTACAGAAGTATGTATTTAACTTTTTCTGTTTACTTTTACCTCTTCAACAAGTTATTAAGAACTAGAAAATTAATTGGCTTTTACATGGCCTTATTACTCAGCTGACTGGTGCCTGGATTTGTTATTTTCCCCATGATTTCTGCATGTTTTTCAATTCTTTTAAGTGTCTTTTGCAATACGATGGCTATATTTAGGATACCTCACTGGACGTCTGAACCAGAATTAAAATCGATTAATTTGCGGTGTGTTTTAAATTTTTGAGAGGTATTTTTCTCCCTGCTCTCGAAGTGGTGCCTAGTTATTACCTTCTGTGCCAGGACAGCATGCTCTTCTTGCGGATGACCTCTTGTTCATTTTTGTGAATTTTTTTGGTGGGTAGGTCTGTTAAAACAGAGTTAAAATTCTCTTAGGTAAGTTCTGGAGCAAATATTTTCATTTAAAATATTATTCTAATAAGACTAAAAAGCTGGAAAGGTGTGAAGAATTGCATTCCATTAGTGTGAAGCTGTGTGCAGGTAAGCTATGGAAAGCCAACACAAAACTAGCTAATTCTTTTTGTCTTTGTGGTTAGCAAGCCAGAGATAACCTGAGCAAAATAATCATCATTCCATAGTCTTCCTCACTGATTGTAAGCCTCCTATTTCTAGTGAGCTCAATAGTAATGAAGAAACTTAATATTACACCACACTTTGTCACTTTTCTATTTTCTTCAATATCAGTAGAAACTAATCGGAACTATCATGAAAGCATGTTCTTCTTTTTTTCCTTCTGCCCCTCATGAATATTTTCCATTCTTTTCCCCATGAGGAGGGTCAGATGTGTTCTAAAAATCCAGGGATTTCTCCATTTAGACATGTTATGAAAAATGTTTTAAATTGACATCTTTATTTTAAAATATGCTGGTTTAGATAAATTTTTAATTCAACAAATGGGAAAAAAAACCAAACTTGGTCATTTAGACCTACTTGATCATTTAGATCTACTACCTCTATGGTAAGGAATTTACATATTGTCATCTATGATATGAATCAGATTATCTATTTACAAAGAAGCGTTCATTTTTCCACTGTTTTATTAGTTAGGATACCTCTGTAAAGCCTTGTTTATTGTAAATATGGAAGGTTTCTTGTTGTTTGTTGATGCATTTCATAGTTCCGTTTTGTTAATTTTTTGTTCTGGAATATTTCAAGTAAGAATCATTGCCAGACTTAAATATTCCTTCTTTCTATAAAATTGTCATCGTTTTAGGGTATGGTAGAGTTGAACCCTGGACTGATTCACTGTGGGGAGCTAAAGAAGATTACAAGGATTTTGCTACTGTGTTGTGACCCAAGCCGAAAGTGAAGATGAATCATAGGAACATAGGGTGATCTGGGCCCAGTACAGCTGCAATTTCACATTACTCCAATCCCTCTGCCACCATTACTGAACAACTAGTAATATACTTGACATACTTAAGAAATTAATGTGGTTCAATAATGATAGGTCTTGTTGCCACAGAAACCTCTTTTAATGAGCAGATTACTTAGCTTATTCCAAGTAGAATTTTGCTTTGTATCCAAGTTTCTTTTGTTCAGTGAAATACATGTATATATACAGGTTCGATATGGGTTGAGTTCTTCGACCTTCAGCTACTTGACTAAAGGAGAAAGTAAGGTAACTAGTTCATTGGTTTTTTCTAGCTTCTTTTCAGCTTTTTATGGCAACTTAGTTGTCTAAAGAATTTTTCTGTGAAAGGAAATGTCTAGTGGCAGATGTTAAGTGTTTTAGAAATTATTGGTAGCAAGTGAGGGGCAATGTAAAGGAAAGTCAGGCTCTTTCAAAAGTAATGGAGTTGGTGTGAAAAACAGATTTCGATATTGAGCATTTTCACAGAACCGTCATCTTCAGAAACATGGGTCGCACCCCATGCTAAAGCCTCTCTAAATCCTATTGTGGATGTGGAATGGAAAATATTAGAGATAAGGTGAATTATCAGTGAAAGGCAGATCACAAATTATGTTATATAGAAAAGTGCTTCATGTCCACCTATCTTGCAGAACTGAAATAATTTACTGGGTGTTTTTAGTGAAATAAATTAAGTGTGGGTAAAGTCCCGTAAGATCTCATCTGAAATGTTCCAAGAATAAATGTCACTCTTTAGACTTCTCATTTTTCATGCTTTCTACTATTATCTCATTTTTATTAATTTCCTACTTTTAAGCAGCACTTACACCACTACTTTCAGTAGTGGCAGTGAGCTGATTATTGATGAAGTGAATCTTGATTTTTCTTGCTAAGTGGTTCCAAATCTTGTTGGAGATTCCATTGTCATTTGTATTAGTCAGATCTTTAAGGCAGAAGTTTAGCCTTTTCAATACTGCCATCATGAGTTTGTATTTAACATTCACATTTATAAATTAAGTGTGTAGGAATATATTTTTGTCAGCAAAATTTGTTGAACGTGCTTTTTTGTGACTAGCATCTGCTAGAAATTATCTGATTTTTACTTCTCCTCTAATACTTATCAATCCTCATATAGGCAAAACAGTTTTCCGGCTGCAGAACTCCAAGACTCCAAAGTCCTGTTAGGTGCGATTTTTTTTTTTTTTTTTTTTTGGTCTTCACATAGGGAGTGAAATAATTATGTCTTGGCAAAATTTGTAAGTGACATTGAGGACCAGCTTCTGATAATATATGATAATATTATGTCTTTCCTTCCATCAGTCTGCCATTTTATATTTCTTTAGTTCATTTTCAGGCTTCCTTTAGATGGCAGTGGACATATAGATGGTATGTTAGTCTCTCAGCCCATAGCAAAGGAAATTTACATTAAACCTCTTGAATCAGTGAATTCAATTCAACAAGAATGAGGAACCCCAGTTTAACTCGTACACCTAGAAACTGCAGAGAGCTGTCATTGAATAAAACTCATTATGATAGAATATAATAAGGCATAACTTAAGTGCAATACTCACATTTAGCACTTTCACATTTTCTGGCTTTTAAATCTGTTATTTTGGTTTAAGCTGTTGCTGTGCTTGTGTTTGCATCCATTAGAAACTGTAAATGCATTTAAAAGAGTTCCAAGGAATACAAGGGATTCTAATATCTTTCTGGGTGATCGTGAAGGGAGTAGTTTTGTTTGAAAGGTGAAGAGGAAGACATGCTATTTATTGGAATTAATTGCTTTATATGTTTTTCCCTACTTTGTCATTGAGGCAGTTCTCTGCTTTTATTGTCTTTGCCATGACTGTGGTAAATGTTAATGGTCTGACTTTGAAATTGCAGAAAAGATGTGGAGCTGATTATGTCTCTTTTTTTTTTTCTTTTATGATCCCTACTACAGTTCCAACTGATTTTTCTGTTATAAGGTATGTCTTCTTTCAAAAATTAGGCACAGGATTTTGATTTATTTTTTGTTTTGAAAAATGCATAATCCATGATTACGCATTTCTTCTAGAAAATGTAGAAGATTTGTAGGCTGCATAATTTCCAGACTACCTCACGTGTGCTTCTTAAAAAGTGATCGATTAATCTACTTAGCTTCCATGGAAACAAGGAGAAATTAAAGAATGTGGTGTCTCTTTGATAGGTGTTAGGCATAGTTATAGTCTTGCCTGCCTACATTTTTGGCAAAATTGGGGTGCTTTGAATAGAATAAATAACTGAATTCTGCTTATCATTGAAAACCAACAGTTACTTTATTTTTAATGAGTCTCCATTCAAAGGGTACTCCATGAAGGGAGATTCTGTCCTGTCATAGTAAACTTTTTATGCATGATTGAAGAGGCTGCATCTACCACATTATGCACATCAATAAATATCACGTTCATTTAAAAAATCTCAACAGCACAAGTTAAAGTTGCAATAAATATTCTGGCAGTGGCTTTGATATCTACTTTTTCCCCATAAACTATTAAAAAGAGTAATGACTTAATTGCTAGTAGCCTGCCACATAACAAAATTCTAACTATGAAATCTAAGTGACCCTTACCTGGTAACTGCTTAGCTTTCTCTCAGATTTTTACAATCTTTAATACTTACTTTTGATTAAAAATATCAGACAAAGTCTAGACCATAGGAAAACATATAAAACCCCCAAAGACTGATTTTAGCTGAATGTCATTCCTTTGCAGCTCTTATTAAATTACTGTCTAATATCTTTTATGTTACCATAACTACACACAATCCTAACTGAATAAATGTTTTGAAAGCAAAACAGTTTCTTCATGAAATATCTGTCATAAAGAAAACAACTACTTTTGAATGTGTGGGATTTGCTGTGTGCTCATTCTGTTAAAATTTAGATGTTTCTAAAATAAAAGTATCACTCATGATTTTTTAAAAAAAAATAATTCAGTCTACAAAATTTAGCTCAAATGTAATTAATATTTTAAAAGCTGAGTGAGTCCATAATTACAGTTTTGAGGTATTTGGAATTACCTATTCATTTTATTGAGGAGTTATCTCGTATACCCAGTAATTTTTTAAAATTTCTAATTTTTAAATTTTAAAAGTGAGAGTTGTTTGTATAGGAAGAAAGCACCTTTAGTCTCTCAAGACTTGTATCTTATTTTGGCACCTGGATGGATGGTGTTTGAAAGAAACACTAGTGTAAGTCCCAGTGGTCCTTTTCCACTGTGCCAGAATTAGGACTTATCCAGAAGTTCTTTAATATTAGATCTGTGGTTCAGTCTGTGCTGTAGTAACATTTTCAAAAACTATTAATGTAACATAATATGATAGAGGTGGAAAGTTTATCTAAACAATACGTTGTATTTTTTCCTTTTACTTAAGCTAGGTATGCAGTGGATTGAATTCAGGAGCTGTGGGGTTTGGTTTTTTTGGAGATTAGGGTTTTTGCAAAGTCAGTTTTCAAAAATTAGGAAGTGTCAGAATGTAAGTTAGCCATGAAAGCGTAATTCAGCCTCTGTGTGCACGTTCATTATCATACAGTCTTTAATTACACAGTCACTCAATATTTCCCTCAGGCTCCCTGCCTCATTCATTGCATTGGATGAATGGTGCTTGGGAAGTGTAGCAGCTGTTTAATATTTTTAACCTCATCATTCAAGTGTTGGCCTTTGCCTTATTTACTGCACATTCTTTGAAGCCTGCAACAAATACACAACAATTCTATCTTGGTTTTAGCATATATATGATCTTATTTTCTAATCTTTTCTTCCACTTCAAGATTAAAAAAACCCAACATTATCATCCTACTGTAAAATGTGAAGAAAATAGGATAGGTTAAATCTGAATTTATTAATGAACTAGTGGCAAAACTATCTTTGGAACTTCTTACCTCATGATACACAACTTGGGCTTTATTGCTGCTAACCAGCCTGAGATTTTAGGTGACTGCTGAGCTGACGCATTGCACCTCTCACTTGCTTTCCTGATATCTCTGATCATTCGTACTTTTTACTTATCAGGTACCAGAATCTCAACCCGGACACTCCAGAAATGAAACTTACATAGGAAGTGGCCAGATGTTAAAATTGTGGGTTTTCATTCTCTCCAGGCATTAATTTTTATTACCCATCTAATGAGACTAGCATATAGAATGCATCACAAACTGCAATTTCTTATATTCTTTCCATCACACTTTTAACTTCAGCAACATGCTCTTGTGTTCAGGTAGCTCAGCTGACACTGTACTCATGCTACTTTTTTTTTCCATGTTGACAGTATCTCAAAAATTGACATCTCAAGCTTATTTATAAACATAGTCCAACTTTTTGAACTAGAGTAACTGACATAAAAAGTTCATCCATAAAAATGGTATTTGAGCAACTACTATGAATAAATTTACTCCATCAACATTTTTCCCTTCAGTAACTTGTTCTGACTTCTTTTGTTTGACAGATTTAACACCTAATTGTCAATATACTGTTGTCCCTGCTTAGCACTATTCCTTAGGGTCAAAGGAATTTTACTTTCTGCATTTTTGTGTATTGCAGGTATCTGTTATAGTACCTGTATGCTTATTTCTCAGACTGACTTTATAGCTGTATAAGAAAGGAGTAACACATCATCTTAACCTTATTTCCATAGACATAACAGCTTGTTGATTGGATACATGTCAGACTGGGGGAGGGGGGGAAATATAATAGGAGGAAAATGCATTTAAAATTCAATCAATTTCATCAAGGAAACAAAAAGCCTCTATGAAGAAAAACTTATTCAGCATATTAGCCTACATATTAAAATCTGAATCTTCCCTGAGCTGTCTGTGGTTGAAGTTAGTAAGGTCACTTCCCCAGAGTAAGAAAAGCCCATACAAATTTCATCACTGCTATTATATTATATCACGATTAATAAGCCTTCTAGTTGGACCACAGCGACCTGTTGAAGATTATTCATTTTTGTTTATTTTTCCCCAAACCCTTTCAGTTGCCTTTCCAAAATCTGCTTTACTTTTGTCCTTAGACCATCAAAATACAATGCCGTTACAATAAGGTTGATTAAATCCAAGTGTCTTCTGCTTTTTTCTTAATGGCCTTCCTACCTGTTAGGTTTAGCTGTGATTGTGAACATCATTTCTCCCCTTGTCCATCTAATGCTTTGTTCATCGTTGTTAAAAAGAATTCTCTTGCACTATCCGAGATTACTGACCACTGTAGTCTTGGAGTTTTTTGATAGTTGCTCACTTTTTAAGACCTATTTTTTAAGAGCACAGGAGCAGGCAATTCCAAAATGTCAGAAGTCAAGCAGGTGAGGCAGAAGGCTGGCTTTGATAATCAGGGATCTTTTTCTAGAATTTAGGGAGAAAGGGAAAATGTATGGGCATTGGAAGCAAGGACAGGTGACACAAGAGGATTACAGAGATGCTCTTTGTCACTGCAGGGAGAAAATCTGTGCAGTCAAACCCCAACTAGAGTTCAAGCTGGCCAGCACTGTGAAGGACAAAAAAAAGGGTTTTTAAAAATATGTTAGCAGTAAAAGGAGGCTCTGAGGTAACATTAGTTCATTACTTTGTGAGGTTGGTCACCTCACAAACAGATATAGACAAAGCAGAGACATTTGATGCCTTCTTTCCCTCTGTCTTTAACACCAATGATGGGCCCTGGGACCCTCAGAG
>VXBO01004486.1:133983-147900 GCA_013400135.1 Rhinoptilus africanus | reverse complement strand
GTCTTGGGAGTCTGGAGAGGTCCCAGTTTACTGGAAGCTGGTAAATACTGTCCTAATTCTCGATAAGAGTAAGGAGGAAGACCCTGGTAATTACAGGCCTGTCAGTCTTTTTTCAGTGCCTGGAAAAAATACAGAGAAGATTGTTCTGGGACTTACTGAAAAACATTTGAGAGACAATGCAGTTATTGGTCATAGCCAACACAGATACATGAGGGAAAAAATCCTGCTTAACTAACTTAATTTCCCTTTATGTCGAGGTAACCCATCTAGTTGACCAAGGGAAGCCAGTAGATGTGGTGGGCTTTATTTTAGCAAAGCTTTTGGTATTGTTTCTCACAGTATCCTTCTGAACAATATGTCTAGCATACAGCTAGGTGAATCCATAATATGTTGGATGAACAGTTGACCGATGGGTTTGGCACAAAGAGTTATAGTAAATGGGGTTCCATGAGGCTGGTGGGTAGTCACCAGTTAAGAATATGGATTTTATCATGTAGTGATATATTACTGCAACACGCAGTATTAAGGAAATCTCATTATTAGGTGTTATTTTTAATCTCTGTTTGCTTCCCTACACTTCATGGGGTACCATAATCAATTTGCACCTCTTTCTGCTTAAAAAAAAATATTACTTATATAGTAGTTATCCTGGGCTGTTAGCTGCCTTACCCCTAAAAATGATCTTTTTTTATAAATTAAAAGCCCTTCTTTCCAAATATCTAACATGGAAATGTGCATTAAATCCTGTTCTCCTCAGGATGTAAACACTTCTCCTGTAAACACACAGCATCACATGAGTTGTTTGAAATCCCTAACAACATTAATGAGATTTATATCCACAAGGTTTTGTCTTACTGTTTATATTACAAAACTATACTCTTCTGCTAGGCTTTTTGTTGGAGGGAATTTTCAGTACGGTAATATCTACGATACAGTAATACAGATCTCTGAGCAATTTTTTTAGTTTTCAGATTTGTATACCAGATTTCTGGATGGTGATGACTTTTTTATTTATTTTACCTGTGAAAAAGAATAACTGATTTATTTATTTATCTAAAAAAACCCCCAACCCAATTAGTGAGGTTTAATTATATTTCAATGAATTTTTATCTGTGTATTCTGAGCAAGTGTTGACCATTTATTTCCCTTCATAACTGGCGAAGTTGTTTTTCACTGTCTTTTACTATTGAAGTAGGGACAGGAGCTATTTCACTGATGACTTTTTGTAGCTGAAGAGTTTTCAATAGGTGTGACAAAACTCAGGCAGAGAGATGGAAGAAATTATAAAAATAATATACAGTAATCAGGGAATGAATTTTATTTCACGGTAGCTCTTTGTATTCTGGTGATTTTTTACTTTATACATTTTTTAAACAGTGAAAAATGACAACATATTTTTTTGGACATTAGTAGAAATTGCAGCAGAAAAGTGTAAAAAAATTGTGTGGTATTTTGATTTTTTTGTAGTTATTGTGTCATAATTAGAGCGGTAGATGTGATACTCTAACATGATATATTAGTCTTTTGGAATAGCATAAGTGGCCACGTGGCTATGGGAACGTTTTTATATCGGTTATGAGGATGCATTGATTAGACATTTATGAGCTGGACTGTTCTATCACTTGACATTCGATGCTACTATGATTTTGATAATACTATTCAGGTAGATATAATGCACTTTAAAAAAATAAATAAATATTTGGAATATCATTCAATGAAAAAAATTTGAAAAGCCTTATTTTGATAACATCAAAGGAAATAAACATTACATGAAACAATATAAAAGGGTTTTATTTTAAAAATGGTGTTAGTATTTCACATGATGATGCCTTTGTCTTTCACTAGCTATGTTGTTTTATGAAGTCAATAAAGTTTTGAAAGACAGAACAACTGCTTTATAAGGTGCTCTTTTGATGCACTTTTATGTTTAATTTTGTGTCCTTTATTTGCTGCAGTAGAGCTGTGATTAAAGAAAAAATTCATAATCATCAAACCACTTGTTAATAGAACGCTATCCATGTGTTTCAGGATGCCCTCAGTATTTGATTTTTGTTAAATGTTTGGGTTTGGTGTAATGACATATAAATTTTCTTCTTAAATTCCTATATGCATGGAAATTCCTGAATTATTTTACTTAGATAATAATAAGCCATACATCTTATTTCTTTTTCCCTTCTTTTTTTTTTTTCTCCCCTCTAAAACTGATGTACTTCTTCAGTTTTGGGGGAAACTAGCTTTAGCTTTAGCCTTTGAGGAAAGGAGGGAATGACAAGTTCTGATTAAATGATCTTATGAGGAGATCAGGAGAGTTGTAAATTGATGGTATGTTCAATATCCAGTTCCAAGAGAACCCATTATTTCTTTTGCACTGGGCTGAGATTAACCAGAATCACCTCATAGTTTCTTTGTCCATGGGGTTAAAACCCACTTAATTTAGATTGCTCCAGATGAATAATAAAGAATTGTAGTACTACAGGACATGCTACAAACTCTTTCAGAGGTTGACAGATTAACAGGGTTTTTTTGGTAGTCCTAAACTGTTTATTTTTCTCTGTTATTTTGCAGAGCTGAGAGGTGGGCAGGTGACAGTCAGAGAAGGATAGCTAGCAAAAGAAAAAAGGATGGAAATCTTTTGTCTGCTACAAAGGGGTGAATGAGATAGTCAAAGAGAAGAGCAAAAAACAAACAGATGAAAACAAAGTAATAATTCCTTCTGCGAGTAACAGAGGTTTAGAAGTAGCATATTTGAGAGGCAATAATGGGGTCCAGGTCCTTGTGATGAGCACAGACACTAGAAGGAAAGGTGTGGGAAGAATTGTATGAATGCCTAGACATGATTTTCTTCCAATCACACCCTTTTTCATAACAAGTGCAAAATATGCTCTTTACCCATATCAAAGTATTAAGGAAGCAATCTGTTCAAGGCAGATATGGTGCTATATCAAGGAGAAATAACCTACAGTATAACAGATGACATAAAGGGAATGTGCTGATATATGAGACAGAGAAAAAGACTAATATCAAATATTTCTGTCTTGTTTCCACATATTCCTTTTACTAAGTACGTATGTTACCAATTTGATTATCACATTTGTATTTTGAAACCATTTGGCCTCTCAGGACCACCGATTCCTACTGTTCTTTGTATACTGTGCCCTGACGAACATTAAAAAGGACACTTTGATAAAGTGATTCATAAATGACTTCACGGTGTTATTTTCTCCCATAAAATTGATACATATAGACACAGTTTGGCAATGTTCATTGCAGAGACCTGCCCTCCCACCTCGTTGCAGCAATTGTAAATAAGAATTACAAATAGCAAACAAAACCAGGACACAGTAGCATGAATGATGCTTGTTAGGTATTTGTTCTTCAGATCTGATCAGTTACATGGTTTGCTTTTTTTTTTTTTTAAGCTCCTCACTTTGAATCAGAGGCATGGTGTTTAAATAAGATTGAGTTTTGTATTTTGAATTGAAAAATAGGTTATTTTTTAAATACAGTGATAAGAATGCTGGTTTCCTTAGTAATTTCTTTGGAAAAACAAATGTCACCTAAGAACTTAAAATAACTAATTTGTTTAATAAAACTCTTGCTCCGATGATTGGATGAAATTTAAAAACATCTTACTGTATTTTTGAGTAAATTCTAAAAGTATGTTTCATTTAATTATTTCTGTTGTGTTAGACTGGTTTACAATGTTCACTTGTGATAAAGGGTGTATTCAAACTGAATATGATGTACTCCTGTTTCTCTCCAGGCATTTTTTTGCAGCTTCTGAGCTAAAATTGGTGATTTCTGTCCATAATAGATGCTTACTTGTACCTTAACTCTCATTAAAAAAACCAAAACAGTGACGGGAAGTATCTCTGTCCTGAACCTTGCTGGAGCGAGGCTCTGGGCTTGAGTCTAGAGTAAAAATACAGCTCTAACATTGAAAGGAGACATCCTTTGTTATTAACCACTTAGTCTGTTTTCTTGCACAATTATTTCTTGCTGCTTTACTATTTTCTGCAGCATATGCTTGTTTCTACTCTGTATGCACAAAACTTCATAGTAAATTTATTAACAATACACACTCCATCATACTTAAGTATTCTAACCAGGGTGAAATATTGGATAAGGTTGGGAACACTGGCACTGAAATATGTTATGATAGGCAAATGTTTCACCTATGTTTTTCTGATGAAGCCCTATAATTATGGCGTAGAACTACATTGAAGTCCAAGAATATTTAAAGTCCAATAATCTTTATGTGAAAGTTTTGATTACTTAAGGACTACTAATAAGCTTCTTTAAAATCAAATATCAATTTATTGCAAAATCATAATTTGTGTATCATACAGAAATGTTCAGAATGTGCATAAGGTGACAATCAAAATATTTACCTAGCCTTGGAACTATTATATCATTTGTGATTTATGATATCATTTATGACTGACTACGCTGATAATCACTTACCAGGATTACCAATGATGTTTCTCCAGTATTACTGCATGAGACAGCCGCCCAGTCAGCCCACTGGACAAGTCATAATTTTCACTCAATATTTTTCTTTCTTGTTTGTTTTACTCTTTATTCATCTGTCTCTTGATTTTCCTTCATGTGGTGGTTTAACCTTGGCTGGACACCAGATGCCCACCCAGCCACCTTGGCTCCTCGTCAGGACAGGATAAAAATAAGATGAAAAGCTTGTGGATCCAGATAAAGGCAGTTTAAAAAAGAAAAGAAAAGGCCGTACATGGAAGAGAAGGAAACAAAAAAATTATTCTCTACATCCCATCAGCTGTCAGTGTCCAGCCACTTCCTGGGAAGTAGGGCCTTAGCACACGTAGTGGTTGCTTTGGAAGAGAAACGCCTTAATAACAAATGCTCCCCACTTCTCCTCCTTTCTCTTAGCTTTTATGGTATGGAATATCCCTTTAGTCAGTTTGGGTCAGCTGTCCTGGCTATGTCCCCTCCCAGCCTCTGGTCCACCCCCAGCCTAGTGGCCTTTGTGGGGCAGGGGTTTTGGTGAGGCAGCCTTGATGCTCTGCAAGCACTGCTCAGCAGTAGCCAAAACATCGATTTGTTAATACCACCATTCTAGCTACAAACACAAAGCAGAGCACTATGGGGGCTGCTATGGGGAAAGTTGACTCCATCTCAGCCAGACCCAATACACGTGACTGCATTGCTTATAGTTTATGTAGAGTGTCTGTCTTGTGTTGTTTTCTCCTGGGATTTTTCTGAGTCAAAACTGGAAGTAGTTATTCTGCTGCACTAGAGAGTAGAAGCTGTCCCTAAGTTCTTAAACAATTCTCTTTGGAGTATGTGCATAAAAGTGATAGCTAAAAGAGGATTTAATTTCTTCCTAGAAAAGAGATGTACAGGCAAAATTTTCATCGCTCTGAAAAGTGCAAATTCATGGGGGAAACAAGTAATTTTCTGATGCCTGTCTTACAGAAGGGAAAAATGAAGCACACTGCTGTGGTTATTAATCACTGCAGGTGAAATCATTTAACTGTTTTTTTTTTTTTTTTTAAAAAAAGAATTTTTAAATGCTCTTTACAGTCTTGTAACACTTAGTGAACATCACAGAAGCCCATCCTAAAACTTGCTTGACAGCCTTCGTACTGCTTTAGGATAACATTTGATTATTTTTATTTTCCATTCTGCTGCAGGTAGCTGCATAAAAATTTTATCCTGACATGCACGCCTTTAATTTTAACTTAGTGTTAGCATTATTTTACTGCTTTACTAGGATAGATGTGTTGGCCTTCAGCAGTATAACTCTATTGTGACTAAATTTTAAGGCTGGAAAGAAGTGTTATTCACCTCTATTAATCATTTAGTACATTTTTAAAGTAATCTCTGCTAACTTAGAAATATTTCTTGAGTTACTGATTTTTCCTAGTGGTAGAAGGTTCCTAGGTGTAATTTAACAAGAAGCCTCTGACAATGTAGAACACCACAGAAAATTTGTAGTGAATGACTTTCAAGCTGTTCCCTCTGAGTTTTGTTTTGTAAGCTTTCTTTCAAGTTCCTCGTGAGGTTTTCAGTTTCTGCATTAGCTTGAGAGTAGAGTAGTGACATTCTACTGGAACAACTCTCTTTTTCAGAAAGCTTTCCAGTTCTAAGGAGATGACCTTTGTCAGCTATCTAACAGTGGGCTTTTTCGAAAACAGTGCTTGGAAGAGTGGAACTGTATAGTAGCAGCTGAGGTAGTGACAGAAATACTGGTTCTGACCATTTGTGGCAAGTCAATAATCAAGCGTTGCATAACCAAATTGTCCTATAATGACAGTTAAAAGCTTTCCCTAAATACAGACAGGGTAAAAGAGCAGATTGTAAAGGTAGTGCACTCACTCAGTCTTGCATGAGACTGGAAAATAAACAGTAATTTTATCAGCTTCAGGTTGAATATCCAGGTCTGACAATGGAGGTAATTGCTGCAAAATTGCTGGTTTGTTCGAAGAGTTTGTTAATTTGTTGTGGCCCAGGTGTATTATATTTGCTGGCATACCACTTGGACTAATAAATCTATAATTATCTCCAGTTACTTTGTTGGGAAAACTCATTCAGTTTTCTCAGTGTGCTAGCAGAAGTGGTGGAAGGTGTTTGAGATTGTTGGGCCGTCTTATCAGGAAGTCACACCATTTCTCTTGAATTGGAAACAGTGAGCAAGCAGCTCTAGTTGTTTTCTGAATCTACCTGTAATCTTTATCACTACCTCTACATCATCTGAGCTTCTGAGAAAGACAACAGATTTCCAAACAGCATCCAGCTTCACTTTTTCACTTGATCATCTATATTTCATTTTAAAGGTAAGTGAAAATGTTAATAGATAAAAGTAACTTTTCTGGCCACGAGGCTATTCACACTGTCATTTGCTTGAATTCTTCTAACTGGGCTGTTATGTGATGTATATGCAATTTGAATAAAAGTTATCGGATCTTCAAGTACTTTGATGTAGTCACTCTAGATGCAACATTTTCTCAGTATTATTCCTGTGGATTCAAGAAAGAAGTGGCCCAGGCACGTAATCAGAGCTACCAATATTCCCATCGTAGTAATACAGGATCTAGCAATGTAAATGTTTTGCTATTTGAGATCAGTCATTTACACTGGTTCAAAAATAACATGTGACCCATCTGACCAGGGCGCAGTTGTAGATCCATGACACAGTAATAGTCAAACGATGGCTCTACAACTACAGCAGACCTGTGAATAACCTTTGCAGTGTCTTTATTTGCAGAACAATCTTATGCACAGTCAGTGATATACCTGATTCCACACAAAGGTGAATATTCCTGTTCTTCTGCTTTGTCTCTATATTGATGAGATCAACTTTAAGTAAAGATTCAGAGGTTTTAATAATTCATTCTCTAATGCTTCTTAAAGGTACTTTGCGGTTGTAAAGTCAAATAGTGTAGCAACAGTGTCATAAGTATCTCAGCAGGTCTCATCTTGATTTTTGTGAACTTGTTTTTTGTTAGTGAGTTTTATAAGAAGAAAACTGAAGTCTCTTGTAACACTTTTTGGTAATTTTAGAATTGTAGTGTTATTAACACATTTACATGCTTGAAGTGGAAACCACCTCTGCTGAATATAAAGGTATCCAACATACATAGCACAGAACTCCTCAGGTCAGGAATTACTCTCCCTGGATTGTTACTTTAATGCACCTTCTGTTTCAGAATGCAATATATTCAGGTAGTCTTAGCTGTCTTTCTGATATAGCAGAATGTATGATGTAACAGGATGTATGCATCTGTGGTATTTGAAACTCATTCTATCTATATATAAGCAATAAAAGGTAGGAGTGCAAACTGAAAGGCTAATGAATGGTTATAAACAGCTCTTGAATATGTTTTGAATCAGTCTGAAAGAGTGCTCTTGTTTTCTATGATCTTAATTTATCTTATATTTCTATTTNGGGAGGGGGAAAACGGCAGGAAGAGTAACTGATGTGCTTCTATACTTTGTTAGATGGTTATGTTCAGCAGCCTGTAGTTAATCCAGAACATATAGTTTAAAAAGGCATTCTATCATCAGTTAAATATCTTTATAATTTAGAAGCCGCACATTTTGTTCCAGTCTTTAGTTATTTATTTTATTCTTTAAAGCATTTGGTATTAAATTGAATGTAGAAACAGTTTGGAATTGTATACCTTTGTTTCATGCATTTAGATATTTCAAAGTCTTTCTCATGTTCAACTATGCATTAAAAGCAGATCACATGCATTTCATAGACTGAGGTTTACTTCAATACATGGATTGGAAAATTTACTCTCATCATCACTTGGACATCTCTCCAATACTTAAATATTGGAGAGATATATATTTAAATTTTTCATACATCTTGGACAGACTATTGTAGTGGTGATTATACTGGTATTCTACATGGTGGGGAAGTATCTTTCTTAATTTTACTTAATCTTCTCCCATCCATACGTAAATATTTTTTCTCTGATTTGTATATTTTAACCATAATAGACAGCATATTATTGCTGAAGCTGATGCATTACTTTGATGATGATTCAACATTGTTTCCTAGGTAATATAAGACCTAGTTTAATTATTCTTTATTTTACCATTAAAGAACTGAGCTTTAACTGTTTGGGCTGAAATTATGTGCACTCAATGGCTGTCTCACTTAAAGTGCTTATGGGCAAATTCAAGCAAAACACTTTATTAGCTTTCAAGAACATGGCTTCAGGAAAATACATTATTTTGTAGCCATTAAACATAATCTAGCAACCTTTTTGATAAATTCTAGCATTCTTGTACATTGGATCAATGACTTGGAATTTGGCAAGGGGATGAGTATCTAACCAGATTCAGTTTGTAAAATTCCAATTTGCATAGGCTTACTCACTTTTTAAGAGGATTTAGGTTATAGAAACTAAAATCCCTGAGAGCTTACTCCAAGCTCTAGTCTAATCAGAGCTTCTAGCTGCCACATATCCACCAAGCTGCACTCTCTCCTACTACTTATCAGGGGAAGAAAATAAGATGAAAAAACTTGTGGATTGAGATAAATACAGGAAGACCGTGCAACAGTTAGGGGCACAGGCAACACAGACTCAACAAGGGGAAGACTGATTTGATTTATTGTCAATTAAAAATAAAGTAGGACGGTGAGAAACAAAAACAAAACTAAAAACATCCCTCTACTCTCTCTTCTTCCTGGGCTCAATTTCACTCCTTCATCACCAACCTGCTTCCCTGTGGTATTCTCCATAGGCTGCAGCAGAATCTCTTCTCTGTTGCCTGGAGCACCTCCTCTCCTTCCTTCACTCACCTTCCTGTCTGCAACTCCTTTCCCTTCCTTCCCTGACCTTCGTGTCTGCACCTCCTTCCCTTCTTTCACTGACTGTCGTGTCTGTAGGGCTATTTCTCTCACATTTTTATTGCTCCTCTCTCACAGCTGCTTTGCAGCATTTTTTTACCCTGTCTTAAATATGTTGTCACAGAGGCACCACCAGCATTGCTGATGGGCTCAGCTTTGTCCACCAGCACATCCTTCTTGGAGCTGGCCCTGTCCAGCATGGGGCCCTCTTCACACAGAGGTCACCACTGCAGAACCACCGCTACCAAAACCTCAAAAATTACAACTACCAAAACCTTGCCATCTAAACCCAATACAAACTCACTATATGATTTTTATAGGAGCAAACCCTGCTTTTTCTTTTTAGAGTGAATCTGGGAATTGCCAGGTTTTTATTTGTTTGATGTAAGGCAGTATTTGTTCTGGAGGTTTGGGGTTGGGATTTTTTTTGTGTTTTTGGTTTTCTTTTTTACTCTGCCCGTGTTTCCTTTTGGAAAGATATAGTTAGCTTGTGCCAGAAGGGAATAACTGACCAAACTAGAAAGGAGCAGGATGAGGGATCATGGGACCCAAAGCCTGGGCAAGAAAGCCAGCCACATAGACAGTGTAAAGCCATTTGAAGCAAAAGCTCTGTTTAGAAATAGAGGCCTCTGAAACAGCAGTGGAATGGAAGAGGTTTACCACTTAGGTAAGTGAGATACATGAGTTAAAGAATGTGATGAATAAATAATTTTTACATGGGTAGACCATATTAAAGTATCTTTTGCCATAACATAGTGTAATAGTGTCTAGAGTGAGGAACCTAAGTCACAGACAGGAGGGTTTTGGTGGTATAGACCCCCCCGCCCCCCAAAAGACATATATATCTGTTGTGTGCTTAGCCTCTGAGAAAATGTTAACAGACAATAGACAGATGCAGCTAGTTGACACTGAGGAATAAATATCAATATAAATTATAATTGTCGGTCTCTTGAGGCATAATTAATGTTGTTTAATTCTAGTTGAGAAGTTCAGGGTGTTCCATTGTTTCTCATAACTACTGTTATTATCAGTTCTGTGTAGGTATTTATTTTTACTGTTCATATTATTACTCTGGTGTGAGGTGGATCAGCAGGTCCAGAATTTTCTATTTTGCCTTTTTTTTTGGTTGGTTTAGGTTTTGTTTTGTTTGGTTTGGTTTGGTTTGGTTTTTTTTTTTTTTAATAGGAATTGGTTACTGTTTCTCTACAGACTTTCTTTTTTGCTCTGTTCTGTAACCTTCGGGAAAGGCAAAAGCAAGCTGGAATTATAGTCTTACAACCTGACTAGATGTTTGGTTCAGCAAAATTGGAAAGTTTTGATGACAATAAAGTTACTACCAAATTAAAACCTTGATGGTGGTATATAGTCACACGTATATGCAGAATCCGATGCAGATAACAATCATGGAATCATTCAAGGCACTGGAGGACAAGAGTTATTGATTTCCATTAAAGAAAAGTTACGGAGCTGGTGCACATTCAAAACATCGTCTGCCTTGAAATTGCCAGTAAGAGTAACATCAACAGATTTGAAAGGTTCTACAGATGACATACTAGCTCTAAATAAATTCACAGTTGTCAACAGATAAACTCTGGATGTGTCAAGAGATAAATTCCGCATGATAGCTTCAGTAGTCTTGAGTTTGGACTTCTATCTGCACACATTTACCGTATAAGAAAAAGGACAGCATTATTCAGAACAGAAGGGTCAACAGTGTAGGTACAAGTCTGCCTGACTCTCACAGTGCCGGAAAAAAAAAATCCCTTGAAATAGTTCATTTTCAATTATATGATCTTCAAAAGCATATTGACAGATGCAGATGAAGCTACTGAATCTACTAAAATATTCTATTTTCCTGAATATTTTCTAAAGATGAGTGAAATGCCTTAGTCAAATCAGCAGTGACACAAATGAGTTTCCTGCTGCTGCTCATATTAGTAAAATAGTATATTTCATGTTTTTATCATAACTTAGAATATTTTCTAAACATTAAAGGACCACATTCTCTACAGCTTCAATTTCTTCATGGCGATTAACAACATGCTTGTATTTTTTCTCATTTAAGTCTATTTATTTAGTCTGTGGAAGAAAACCATTCTTGTTTTAAAATGAGAAAAACCCCATCCACTTAATTAAAGGGGATTCAGTCACAGAAATTATAGACTTTATATAACTATTCGCAAATGGATTTTAGGCTTAATGCTATCTTAAAAATTATTTCAGACATTTCTGCTTATGGTGACTATCCATTCAGATTATTTCCTTTTGAAAGGCTAAGCAGTAACTGGTAGTCTAAGGGATATTCTGTGTATTCTTATTGGAACTGTTCCTATAAAGGATAGCAGACTTATATAAGATTCCTTGGTATTATTTTTCCATTTATTCTTTCTTGCTAGTGCCTAGTTTCCATAGTTCCATAAAGAAAGCTAACAGTTATCTGCTATAAAAAGTTATGTTAAGGGAGAGCTGCTGAAATTGATAGATGTTTTCTCTCTTTAACAAAACTACTTTATTTTTTGAGGTGTAACTATGTGATGTAGCACTCCAGAATGTGGAATTGTATTTCAACCTTTAAAATAAAAATTTTGATAGTTGTGTGGAACTTTTTTCAAATTACACAGTGATCTATTTTAGTCCAGCTAAAGTCAGGTATATTTAGGAAAAGCTGTCAGGAATTTGTTAACTATGCCCAAATACAGTTCCTCTAGGATGCAGTAGCTGTGTTATTGTGAGCAAATGTAACATCCCTGCTTGCTGCCCATTCTCCAGATTCTCGATAGAGGAAAATTATCTGAAGAGGAAAGCTGTAGTGGCTGAGGAGCAAAGAGGATTGAATGGACAAAGAGGAATATGAAGGTGTTCATACACACTGCAGCTTCAAATGGACATAGTGGGAGTATAAAACATACCTTCCCTGACATGCATATTCTCTTTACAACAAAATTATACTGAAAAAACCTTAGTATTACTGAACTAAGGTAGAAAGAGGAAGGCCATACTGATAGGGTTTGGGCGAATAAAGTTACACAGGAAGCAGAAATCTTTTGAGCGTAACATAGATGGGAGACAAACATTGCTGATGACTCTCACAACTTGTAGTGCAATTTCATCAAATGATAAAATTCCATCTGTTTTTTTTCAAGCAAATCTGGAATTAATGAGATCCTTGGGTTTAGCAATATTTCACAGAAATATACCAAAATCTAGGAGCAGGAGGAATTTGGAAGAGGAAAAATGGGTCTACCCACTTCTCTGACTTCTTTGATATGCAACTGTTCTCTGATATTGGTACATGGTTACTGGTTTCTAGCCACTTTGTTCTCCTTCAGTCACTGTAATGCACCCAGGCAGAACAATTACTGGATTAAAAAATATGTACTTATACTTAGAGTGTTGATATGTTTATTGTTTCATTTATGGAAGAAAAAAAAAAAACACCACAAAAAAAACCCAAACCACCCAAAAGCTAAAATGTTGGTGACTGAGCATATACTGATAAAGGAGTGAATGATGTTTTTTTTATTCAGTACAATTATTTTAAATGAATCCAAATATTATAAGCATCAAACCCAGAACCCAGAAATTTCAGATTTAATGTTAAATTAATCTGAAGTCAAAGTGAAGAATAAATTTGAGGTTAAGTTTGACAGAAAATAAAGTACTGAATTAAAAAGTCAGGTATGTAAATTAGCTTTTAGATAATCCAAGGAATTTCTTCTCTATCTCTAGTGTAGTATGATAAAGAAATACGATATGGCTTTTCCTGTCCACTTTATACTATTGCTAGTGTTCATTTTAATACTTATAACTCTACATATTATAATGGCTACACTTCTTTCTTGCATTTTTTTCCTCAAATGGCTACTTTCTGTAATGTCCGTTATGCTATTAGTTATATGTAACATAAAATCAAGAAGTGAAATTCAAAACGTATCATGACAATGATGGCTTTGCCATTGACTTCAGAGGACTGAGGTATTTAGTCTACCAAACGTTCTTTATTATCTTCTTTAGAATCTTTGTACCTCAAAACGTCTGTATTTGCATGTTCCAGCTGCCCTGTTTTTTTTAAGAATTTCTTGCTGGATTTGCATGGAGCCATGGTGACGGAGGATGCGGAGAAGGCGGAGTTATTGAATGCCTTCTTTGCCTCCGTCTTTACTACTCAGCCCAGCCCTCAAGAGCCCCAGGCCTTGGAGAAAGTAACAGGGAAAGAGGAAGACTTCCCCTGGGTGGAGGAGGATCAAGTGATAGATCAGTTAGGTCAGTTAGACATTCAGAAGTCCATGGGCCCTGATGGGATACACCCGAGGGTGCTGAAGGAGCTGGCGGATGTCATTGCTGGGCCGCTCTCCACCATCTTTGAAAGGTCCTGGAGAACAGGCGAGGTGCCTGAAGACTGGAGGAAAGCCAATGTCACTCCAGTCTTCAAAAAGGGCAAGAAGGAGGACCCGGGGAACTACAGGCCGGTCAGCCTCACCTCCATCCCTGGAAAGATGATGGAACAGCTCGTTCTGGGCGTCATCTCAAAGCATATGGAGGAAAAGAAGGCCATCAGAAGTACTCAGCATGGATTCACC
>VXBO01004486.1:83364-133479 GCA_013400135.1 Rhinoptilus africanus | reverse complement strand
CAAGCTGCCCAGGGAGGTGGTGGAGTCTCCGTCTCTGGAGACATTCAAAACCCGTCTGGACGCGTTCCTTTGTAACCTGCTCTAAGGTGGCCCTGCTCTGGCAGGGGGGTTGGACTAGATGATCTCCAGAGGTCCCTTCCAACCCTATGATTCTATGATTCTATGATTTTATGGTCTGCTCATCTGTATGGCAATTGTGATGTCATAAATCTTGTAGCTAGTCATATTCAAGCCTCCCATTCCCCCAAACCAATACCTTCCTTATATTTATTTAGTACTGGATTTATTTTTTTTTTTTAATAAGGCAACTAGAATGCAAGAATGAAGCAGATGATAGACTTTTTCATTCAAGTTGTGCTACTCTAGTTTCATTACTAGTTTGACCCAAATAATAATTGGCCATATTTTTTTTTTTTTCCACTAGTAGTATGTTGTCAATGGAGTTTGCTACTATCTGATCAAACACGAGTAACAGGAAAAAATGTCTAATGTAAGGAAAACAAACAAAAAGAAGGCAGTACTCTGTAGGAAGCTATGATCCCCTGAGATGAAGGAATGGGTTCATCCTTAAACAGAGGTAGCTTTGGACATACAGACAGAGTGAGGTATCTTGAGTATTTGTTGAATTGAATTCACATTCTTATTAATTTTGTTGAAAGTTGGAAAGCATCATAATCTGTAAAATTCATCAACAAAATCAGTAATTCCCAAAATAATCAATAATTATCAATAAATCAATAATCCCAAAATAAGGGATAAAAATTTACATTAAATGTATGTTTAAATAAATTACACAGTGTTTTTTAAAAAACCCAAAAAGTTGTTTTAATGCAACCAGACTTTCTACTAAAGGAATATTCTCCTGAAGCTACTAGTGATTTCTTGATGCTTTGTTTTTGAGGCAGTAAAGAAGGTTGCATTTTACACAAAGAGCTTGAAAATAGTAAGTGTTGATTAGCTAAAATGTGTTTGATAGACTATGATGTGTAAGGTAACAAATAGAGGAGATATGAGTCATCTTGGGTTTTTTCTGCCTATTAAGCTATATTTTCTTATTAGCTCAGGCATCAAATCAGACAGATTTAAAATCCACGTCAGTCCCAAAGCACGTACTCAGAGATAAAAGCATTCTTACATGCTCCTGTAAAACAGGACTCAAAATTGGCAACAGGGTAAGCTATTTTTCTGAGTTCCAAATACTCCTAAGCATGCTGATAAACCTGAGTATATAGACTATTATTTCTTCTGTCTTTCTCTAAGAATTTAAAGATTTCTATTTGTGCTTTTAGCTGAAATTAGACTTAATGCACCAGCTGTTTAACATGGTGGACTTTTAAACATTCTACATAGTTTTTAGCCAAAGTGAATAATGGAAAATGCCAGCAAGGTAATACCTGGTAGAATGTTATATAGAAGATATTTAAGACTTTGCAAATAGTATTGTGCTACCAGAATTTTCAATTATCCTAAAGACTGTTGTCTGTACATTTTAATATGTTTTAAAGGTCTGTGAAAAAAATATCATCCTGATTTAAATTCTACAGGCAATTCCGTAAAGAGAAGAAAGATACAACTTATAGTTGAGAGTATTTGAGCATTTTCATTTATTTTTTTGAACCAGTGTGTGTTATTTCAGTTTGTATTTACAACTACTTTTTTTTTTTTTCACTAAATATGTGTATGTGAACCCCAGTTTTGGTGAATATTTATATGAATGAGAAATCCCATGGTGTTACTAAACTGTTTGTGTGGATGGAGTTCTACAGAACAGTTCATATTCTAAACCTAAATTAAGAGAGTAACTTATTTTATTGGAAGTGCCTTTATTACATAAAGTCCCACAGGGATCATTCATTAGCTGGACCAGCTTATTGCTGGCTGACTAGCAAATAACTCCACTTTAAAAGACAGAACATGGCACTGAATAGGAAAAGAATTAAGTATGTGTATCCATAAAGTCTGTAAGTACCTACTATATATAATAGAGCATAATTATGAAATATTTTATGCTAATAACAAAAAGATAAATTATACAATAAAAATCATGGAGATGTAACTGCTATCCCTCTGAAAAATCTATTGTCATGGAGAATAGCTTTAACTAGTTTTTCCTTATACTAAAAATGTTGAGCAGTTATGATGTACATAAAATGTTACTTTCAGTGGTGGCTGCCATTGTTTTACCCCTGTATTGTCAGATGGACCTCATCTGACTTTTCCATAACTGACTTTAATGCCATTACTCTCTCTTAATTAATGATGCTTTTTTCCTTTGTGAAATGCTCGCATTCTGGCTCTTTTCTTCATGTGATCAGAAAATGAGAAGTATCCTGACAATTGGTCCAATTCAGCAAGGATGTGAAGGTTATCACCGCCTACACAGCAGGGAAAGAACAGCTGTTTCTTTTATAGATTTTTTCTTTCCCCTCCCTAGAATTTCACCAACTGACTCTATACCCTTGGACGGGTGTTCTGTATAACTGAAAATCACATGACACTGGGCTTTTTGTTCTTCTGGAAATTAACTTCCATCCTTTGTTCATAATAATACTCATGCTTTAACAGTAACAGTTAATAGATAAAACTATTTCTTTTATTTGAAGATACATATAAACATAGTAGCATTTAGGAGGAGGTATCATCTGTTAGGTTATTCAGGTTGGTTTCTGTTTACTGATCATCACAATACCTGAGTCCTATTACATGTAAACGTGGACAAACCTCCAAGCGCAGTCTAAGATCTTGCTGAAACTGGTCCATAACTCTTTGTCTGCTATGTATATTTAGGACTCTTTTTCTTGATTATACATATTATGAAAACATATGGCATAGTTTACCCATTGTTTCTATTATTTATCATCCCAATTGACACTAAAAAAATATCTGTTCTTGATTCATAAGTTATTTTTATTTTCCTGCTTGCTGTTTCTTGAGTGCTTTTTCTCCTTATGACCTTGGTTCCTTGTGCATTGCAAGCAAAAGTTGTACAAATATATAACGGCATCTTTTCCTAGCTCTTTAATAAGTAAGACCTGCAGTGGGAACAATGTCCTGACAATTTCACAACCAAATTAGATATGTAATGTATACAATAATGTGTATTTAAATTGTATGTACCCTCATGTTTTGTAGTGGGATTATATAGACAGTTTTTCCCCGTTGTCCTGCAAAATGCCAGTGTGTCAATATATGTGGGTGTATGTTTGTAACTTTTGACATAGCAAATTCAAGTATCAAACAGCCAGCTTCATTGTTTTTAAATTACACACTGAAAGCCCATTTCTTTTCACATACTAGTACTTAGTTAATCCAGTATGCTTTGTTGCAAAAAAAAATAACATGTAATGAATTCAAATGCAATTTTACTAACGACAAAAAAAGTCCACTTTACTGTCATATTTCTGTTGATATGGTCACTGAAACAAAATGAACATTATTCTAAAATGCTGTTAAAGTAAAACATGATTGATCTTTGCCTGGTATTTCCATGAATTACTAGCAATTTTGAATCTCTGATGAAGTGATGGCAAGTCTTCAGTATTGTACTTTTCCACTGTGCACCAGTGATCTCTTTCCTTTCAAATTTGTTTTCTCTTATGAGAATCACATTCTTATCCTTCATTTTCCCTTGAGTTACATGAAAAAAAAGACGAGTTACCTCTTCAAGCCCTAACTCCACTGCTACTGTGTCAAAATGCATTTGTGTAGTAAGTGACCATCTATTTTCCCCAAGGCCCATTTAGTCACCTCCAGAATGTGCCTGTCCTTCACAAAGGCAGAGGACAAGAGAAAAAGAACACTCCTATCCTGGTATCCCTATGTTGGTATCTCCTGTAGCTTTGGGCTCTCTCTTCAGTACATCACTGATTGGAAACCTACAGAAACCTTCAGTGAGATACACAAAATAACAAAGGGCTAATTTAAAACAAAATGAGGTATAATTTAAAACAAAATGAGGTATTTACCTTAAGTTTCTTTCTGTTTTTCTTTTATTTTTCCCATAATTTGATACATTTTCTAGGTATTTCAAACAAAGATGAAATAGTGATCTTCCCTAAAACTGTGTTATTTAAAATGTGATTAGCTGAAAAAAGCACAGTAAACGTTTGGAGGGTTTTTTTGTTTTTCTTGTCTGTTTTAAAGGAAGTTTGTTGATATTCTTTAAACAAATGTAAAAGCTATTTGCACATCAGTCAAAAAAAAACATCAAAACAATCAAACAAACAAAAAAAAAAACAGAAAAAAAAATTTCTGTGTTAAGGAGAACTAAGTTATTACAAAAATAATCTCTTTCAATTTCAGAAATGAACTGATGCTAACATGAAATTTACAGAGTATGAAAGTGGTGTAAGTAAGGCATGCAGGAAAGATTAAAGTAATAAAGGAAAGGTTTGCTGTAAATGTAAATGAATGTGAATGAGGTTTAGGAATGGTTTATTTAATTTAAAACTGTCATTCAAATAACATCTTGTTTAATGTAATTCCATTTATGAAAACAAATTAAATATAAGCCTATGGATGTAATCTCTGAAATACAACTATCACACAGCATAATGGAAAATATATTTTTTTTCCAAGTAACTCCTGTAAATAATTATACTCTGCCTAACAATTTTTTGAATTCAGAATCAGTTTCTTTAAGTCTTCCTAATAGGGATGTTTGATAGAAGGTAAGGTGAGCAAGCTCCTTTTATCAACTTTGCTCAGCCGTATGTCTTTTTAAATGTAACAAAAAACATGGAAAATCTTGCTGTTTTAGATAAAATAATAATTAAAGAAAGCCATTGTCCCATCAGCTACATCAGAATTGTAAACCTCAAAGAGAATAGATGTAAGTAGGCTTGAAGACATTTACTGTCTAGCATATATTCCATGAGAAAACTACATTAAGTTACTTGATGTAATGACCTGTTGGAGAGTAGTTTGTAGAATACATTTGTTTTCCCAAATGAAATGTGAAGCAAGTTAGGCACTTAGAATACTACTCATTTACCAGGACAGCCTAAGGAAACTTCTTTTTTCTTGAGCAGTTAAAAACTGAGTAGTTCTGTAGGTTTTACACTAACAGTCTTATCCATGTTGAAGATCAGAGGAGTGAGTTTGTGTTGTCTTTGGGATATCTTAATTTGTTTCTTCAGGACAGCTTTAACTTTTATTGGAGGTCTGTGTTCTGGGTTGAGTTTGAACCTGATTTTTATCTTTTTTAAAATTATGAATTATATTATTTTTTCCTAGAACTGATTGAACAAATAAATACAAATAATACAAATAAAGCAGTAAGAAATGTCGATGTTTGTTGTGATTTTTGTTAGATGGTTTGTTTTGTTAGTTTTGATTTTTCTTTAATCTAATGGAATAATAAAGCCTTTCAAATCTCTGTGAAGACTGTTTTAAATAATCTTCAACTCTTTTTCATTTCCTTGTTGAAACTGAATGTTCTTTATTTGCTTTTTGTCACATTTCAATTGTATTCAGAGCATTAATAGCTGAAAGCTTTGAGAAATTAGGTGTAAGCTGTTGAAAGTGCAACTCAATATTAATTGAGTTAGTGTAAAACACTTGCTGTTTGTTTGGTTTTTTCCTCATAGTCAAACTTCCAAATGTGGAAATATAAAAAAGGTGACAGCAAGACCTTTAAAGAGAAATTTTCAAACTATCATTTAGGGATATTAGTTGCTATTATTATTAGACGTGATAAATTAATTTTATTTTAAGATTTCTATCCTTATTTATAGTCAGGATTTCTCATGAAAAAAGTTTGTGATAGCTGGGATAGACAAGGAAAAAAATGTTTTGTATTGAATTTCCATTACGTATGTGCCATATTTCCTATATTTGTAGATGATAAATCCATTCCTGAGTTTCATGTCTTAAGCACAGCATTTTCTTCAAAAGTTCGAAGACATAACAGACTGTATCCAAGGGTGCTAAGGAGCTGGTGAATCTCCTTGCAAGGCCACTTTCTATCATCTTTGACAGTTTGTTGAGCTTAGAAGAGATCCCTAAAGACTGGAAAAAGGTTGCATGATCTTCAACAAAAGCCAAAACCTTGACCTGTGCAGCTGCAGGTTGACCTTTATTTCAGTTCCTGGGGAAATCACGAATCAAGTCTTCTTGAAAGCCATTTCCTGTCATGTGAAGAAATTGATTAGGAACAGCTAGCATGAATCTATCAAGGGTAAATCACACCTGATCAAGCTGATTGCCTTTTTATAATAAATGACTGAATCACTGGACAAGGCAAGAGCAGTGAGTGTTGCCTACCTCAGCCTTATCAAGGCTTTTCTCTCTGTCCATTCATGCAGAGTTGGACATATGAATATAATCTCCTGACTTGGATGCAAGAACACTGTAGGAGATAACCAGATGGGTGAAAAAAAGAAAAGAAAAAAATCCAAAAATTACCAAAGAACCAAACCAACCAAACTACAAAAAACACCTCCATAAAAACCATGTTGGATGATACAGAACAGAGGATAGTGGTTAATGGATTATACTGTACCAGAGGCGAGAAGCAAGAAGAATACCACAGGAGTCTACTCTGGGGTATTCCATTTTGTTATTGACTGTGAATAGGCTATGAAGTGCATTCTTATCAAGTTTACAGATGGCATTAAATTGGGAGAAACAGTCAATTACACTCAAGAACAGTGCTGCTATCCAGAAGGACCTATACCGGCCGGAGGAATGGGCCTACAGGAGCTCTATGAAGTACAACAAGGACAAGTGCTAAGTCCTATACCTGGGAATGTATAACTCCTGCACACAGTAGAAGCTGGGGAGTGGCTCTCCGGAAAAGGCATTGGTGCCCTGGAGGAGAGCAAGCTGAGTCTAAACCAGCAGCGTGCCTTGGCTGCAGAGAACGTCAGAAGCATTCTGGGATGCATTAACAGGAGCACAGAATGATGGAAGTAATTATTCTCCTATACTTGGCTCTTCTGAGACTCCATCTACAATAGTCCATCCAGTTTTGAGGGACTGATTAATTGAAGTGAGTTTAGTGGAGGGCCGCCGAGGTGATCAGTGGCTTGAGCACTTGTCCTGTAAGACGAGCCTGAGGGAGCTGGGCTTTTTCAGCCTGTAAATAGGGTCTAATATCAGCCTGCCAGTAGATTTGAGGAGGTTATTGGGAAGACAGGGGGATGGAGGATGAAGGAACAATGGGCATCAGTTAGAACAAGAGAAGTTCAGAATAGACATGAGAAAGAATTTTTTCCTATGCAGACAGCCAAGCAGTGGAATAGGTTGCCCAGACCAGTCTCCATCGTAGGAGGTTTTCGAGAGCCAACTGGATAAAGCCCTGAGCAACCTGGTCTGACCTTATAGATGAACCTGCTATGAACAGGGGTCTATCCTAGAGACCTCCAGAGGTCCCTTTCTGGGGGACCTCAGGGAGCGGATCAGGAAAGCCAAGACACAACTGGAGCTGAACTTGACTATGAAAAATAACAAGAAGTGTTTCTTCAGGTACATCAGACAACAGAATAAGATGAAAGAAACTGTACCTTCCCTGATGAGCAAAACAGGAGATCTGACTACAACCGACATGTGGAAGGATTAGGTACTGAACAACGTTTTTGCCTCGGTTGTCACTGGCAAGTGCTCTAGCCACACCACCCAACTCAAAGAATCCAAAGGCAGAGACTGGTAGAATGAAGCCTTATGAACTTGTGAAATGCATATGGGTGAGAAATGCTTTTTAGAAGATCCCTCCATGCTCATAACTACCAGTGAAAGTTCAGGACACTATGTAATCTGAGAGAATATCATAGCTGTAAAAATTGTAGAAATAAGAGAGAATTATTCAGATACCGTGGAGTTAAGTCTACTGAGATAAAATGCTATTTGAGTATAGAGAAGTTATTTTTGCATGTGTGTACATAATGTGTGTGCATATAAACATGTATATCTGTATGTATATACTTATGTATAGCCTCCTTTTGACTTTGTGCAATTCTTTTTGTGTCACCTCCCTTTTTTTTTTTTTTTGCATTGTTATTAGTTAATCAATTTCAGCTGTATTGGAAAATGGACAGTGTTTACACAGTGGGATGTTGCTCTTTGTTGCTAGTTTTAAGCACTCACTCACGTACTACAAGTGAATTTTTGCTTAATACCATTATTGCCAAAAATTTTACAGAGGTAAGGAAAGTAGGAGTAATTTTATTCATATCCTTTTAATTTCTAGCATTCTATTTACACAAAGAGCTCTGATTTTTCTAACAACTTTACTTAGAATTTCCTCCTTAATAAACTGGAGTACAGAATCAGACTCAGTGGTGTGTTTCAGCACGTGTTTTTATGTAGATGATTTTCATTTACTTATAATAAAGTACAGTTATTTTCTAGATTTGAGCATATATGCATGGGGAGTTTATTTTATTTTTTCTAGAAATAAATTCAGTATTTATTTCAACAGAAATTGAAAAGGAAAGCTGTGGGGATCCTGGAACACCGTTGTATGGTATCAGAGAAGGGGATGGATTTTCTAACCGTGATGTTTTAAGGTTTGAGTGTCAATTTGGATTTGAATTAATTGGAGAGAAATCTATCATTTGCCAAGAAAACAACCAGTGGTCTGCAAACATACCAATCTGTATTTGTATGTACCAAATATTTTTTTCTTATTATTTTTAATGCATAATATTATGATACGTTTTTCCTTATATGTAGTGATTTGTGTGATTGATTACAGAGTTAGCACAACGCAGTTAATTCTACCGACAAGATGAATTTACTTTTGTTCAGTGGTGGGTTTACCTAATGATTATGCCCAAGACAGGTTCTAGAACAGCTAAAATATTTGTTTCTTTTACTAGCAACTATTAAAGCAGTTGTCTTTATGTGATTATATAATGTTTTATTATTAGCTTTTTTGTAGGATTCTGTAGATTTTATATGTATGATACAGCTTTTATAGCTATTCTTGTAAGTCAATATATTTCCTTAGATTAGAAGTTGCTAAATTGTAATCAAGGGTTTGAATTATTTAAATTTTTTGTCCATGTATTATATATGAATATCTTTCAGCACTTAAATGATCATAGACGTTTATAGCTCTCTTCCAGTTACATTATACAGCATAAGTAAAACCAATGTTGTGATAAGCACTTGTAGCAACACCTTTCTTAACGTTTCCACTAAAATAGCACTGATCAAATATATTCAGAGTGCAATCAGGTGCTTTCATCCCTGCAACTCAATTTAATAGGGCTTAACTGATATGGTATAACATAAAATATTATTCTGATAACAACAAAACCACTCTGTTGTCTCTTTGAGGCTAGTTAATTTCTTGTGCTGCTTCTGTGTGAACAACAAATGATAAGAGTGCTATTGACTTTCTGCCTCTTTAATGTGCTCAGGGAGAGGTCTGCTCATCTAAACAGCTCCCTAAAGGAGAAAATAAGTGGTGCCAAGTGATTAAGGATTGTTAAACATGGGTAAATTGTAAGGACTGCTGTGGGCTTCCAGTGCGACAAGGACATTCTTTATTACGTGGGGGCTCTGCTTGGGAGGGAGTTTTATTGAGGGGAAAGGAATGCAAAGATTAAAAAAAAAAATAGAGCCTTTTTTTCTGGTTTCAGAGTTCATAACGAATACTAAATTATTCAGTTTAGGTAATCAGCAAGTTTAAGGATCTCTTACAAAAACTTAGTAATAAAATAGTTCCTTATTGAAATGTTTTATTCTGTTATCTAATTTCTTTCTCTCTTTTTTTGTCAGTTCCTTGCCTTTCCAATTTCACTGCACCAATGGGAACAGTTCTTTCACCTGATTATCCAGAGGGATATGGGAATAATTTAAACTGTATCTGGACAATAATTTCAGACCCTGGTAGCCGAATCCATCTCTCTTTTAATGACTTTGACTTGGAATCACAGTTTGACTTCCTTGCAGTCAAAGATGGTGACTCTCCAGATTCCCCAATAATAGGAACATTTACAGGTGCTGAAGTTCCTTCCCACCTTACCAGTAATGGTCATATTTTGCGCCTGGAATTTCAAGCTGACCATTCAATGTCAGGACGTGGATTTAACATCACTTATAACAGTGAGTAATAGTACCATTTTTTATATGTCTGTGTTTTGTTTTCAACATACAGTTTAGGAGATGTGTATTTCAAAATATATATGGTATGGTTATGGTAATACACCTTCAGAAAAATCCTGTATAGCTACAGATACCTAATTTAGGTGTTTAGATTGTCTTTTAAATACAGTGTTAGGGCTGAAAAGATGTGTATTTACAGCATTAAAGATCGTTGTGATGGAAGTGTTTAGAAGACTGACCAATCAGGCCAGGTCCAAACTGTGAAACAGAAGTTTACTAAATTTGTTAACAGCACACTTTGTGCTGTTGGTTAAATCCTACATAGTGTTAATCATTAAGCATCATTACATATACAAAACTGTTACTTTTGGACACTCATATGCTAGCTTAGTGATGAATGTGTGTCTTATCCAGGAGCTGATGGCTACAGTCCATGCTAGCTCCTAGTCACCTGGGTTAACAGGGGCAGCTGTAGGATAACTTTGATAAGAGAATTCAAACGGCAATAGGCTTTTCTTCTTCTTCTCTGTTTTACCTTCCCTATGGCTGATAATTTTAAGCTATTTTTTTCCCACTTTCAAAAAAAGGACTCCTGTTCTCCCAGTTCTTCTTGCCTTGTTCTTTCTAGTTTTGCCAGTCATCCTTGTGTATTCAGGAGGATGTCTGGCCTATTCACAGTCCCTCGTGCTTATCTTGTCTTTTGTTTAGCAATTTTTTTCTACTTAGATGCCCTCTGTGTGCAATAACACCTGTCTGTCTTTACCCCTTTCATTACCAAATTGCTCACATGTTTATGTAAAATGCTCGGATGTTGTACCTGGCTGCACCACAACAATGTTAAAATGTGCACTTTCATACTGTTGTTAGTTACTGTGGTTTGTTATGCTTGTTATATAGGTAAGGCTTCTTTCTCTTTATATTGGGCTTCTGTCTCTAGTGCTCTGAATTGTACTTACTTTGTAGCTTTTGGAAGGGAAACCAGCATCTTCTGTCACCTTTTGTATTTAGTTTATCTATTGCACAGAAACAGAGACTTTGCCATTAAAGTGAAGTTCTGTGTATTTCACTTTCTTCCTTTCTGAGGAAGGTGAAAAGGGTGAAACTAACTGAAAACATAAATAGCTCCACATTTACTGGAGCTAGTGGCACTACACTACTAAATGTCACTACATTCACTGTCAGCATAATAATTGAAGGTGACATTAAATATCTTCTCCAGTACTGAATACTATTAGCACTCATTCATCTTACTTTTTTGCTGGCAAAATTGTTACATTTCTTCTGAAGGACATATGGAGAACTACAGGGCTACCAAGATGATTAGGGGACTGGAAAACCTCTCTTATGAAGAAAGCCTGAGGGAATTGGGTCTCTTTAGTCTGAGAAAGAGACGTCTGAGGGGTGACTCTATCAATGCCTATAAATACTTAAAGGGTGGGTGTCAGGAGGATGGGGCCAGGCTCTTTTCAGTGGTGCCCAGTGACAGGACAAGAGGTAATGGGCACAAACTTGAGTACAGGAAGTTCCACCTAAACCTGAGGAGGAACTTCTTTACCTTGAGGGTGGCAGAGCACTGGCCCAGGCTGCCCAGGGAGGTGGTGGAGTCTCCGTCTCTGGAGACATTCAAAACCCGCCTGGATGGGTTCCTGTGCCACCTGCTCTAAGGTGGCCCTGCTCTGGCAGGGGGTTGGACTAGATGATCTCCAGAGGTCCCTTCCAACCCTATGATTCTATGATTCTATGAACTGCTTGTGTTGTATTGCTATCAAATTATTGATAGGAGCCTGGTCTAGTGGAAGGTTTCCCTGCTGATGACAGTGGGGTTGGAACTAGGTGATCTTTAAGGTGGTTTCCAGTCCGAACCATTCTGTGATTCTATGATTCGGCCCACAACATGACTAACAGTGCAAAATATTGTGTGAGACTTTCCTGGGATCATACAAAATTAAAAACTAAATTTTGCCACCCAAGCAATGAAGTAAGAAGGACTGAGTTTAACCAAGTTGTTTCTTTTGTATAGTTGGAAGGAAATCAGAGGAGAGGAACTGCCTGAATTATCAGGCTTGCTACTGTGTGTAGAGGATGGTAGGGATAACAGAGTGGCTGTTGAGGGGATCATCATATCCTCCACCCAGAGCTGCCTCACCTCACACGTTTGGATATTTTCTTTTTCTTTTTCTTTTTTTTCCTGACAGTAGAAGTAGCAGAGTAGTTTTTCATGCCAACAGGGGGACAAAATATACAAAAGATGATAGACATTTTGATATTCCCAAAAGTCTGATGTCATGAGTAACTGGTGTCATTCCTGTCTTTTTCCCTAACACTTAAGAGTATGATAACTCCAGGTTTACCTGGAATATAAGTGAATTTTGAAGTGCATGATTTGAAGGAGAGCTGTATATCCACATCTCCTCTTCACAGAAGAATGTGTTATATGCTTGGCTGCACGAAAAATACAGTCCTTATTGTTGAAGATGTTTTACATAAAGCAAAAAGGATCCATTAAAGCAAGGAGAAAATGAGATTGAGTGAGCTTTGCAATTGAGAGATCCAGGCTCCAAGGAATTTTTTTTTTCCAAGGAATGTTAATAATTAATATTATTTTCATAGTATTGCAAGGACTAAATTCCCCCCTGGCTGTCTACTTTTCTTGCATCATAGTTCAGCTCTCCATCTGTTTTGGTGGCTTCTTTTCTCTCTCTTTTGTTTTGTTTGGGTTTAGGTTGTCAGTCTTTCAGAGAAGTATTTCTTAAGACTTACCTTGAACATTGCTGTCTGAATAGGAACGAGATAAGTTGACACCAGATTACTGTGTAAACATTCTTTTTCTGGTATTGGTGTATATTTCAGCTCCCAGCCCTCTATCATAGCTGCTTCATCCCCAGGTCATTTCTGACAAAGGTAGAATGTAAGCATGAAGAAAATGTGGTGTCTTACTGGTTTCTATAGCTACCAGCCATCATTGCAAACTGAACTTTGACCTGTAGCTAGGTATCTTAGTACCCTAACTAAATATTAGAAAGTCTGGGGTTATTCAGAACTATTCAAATATAAAATCAGTTATAATGAAAATGAGATATTGAATCCATGTTTCTTATCAGAAGTTGTAACATTCGCTCTGTGTTTTCTCTTTTTTCATGTCCTTTTGACATGTGTAAGAGTTCTTCTTGCTTCTTTAAGGTTTCACTGTGGTGTGCTCAATGGTGTCAAGCCTAAATCTAGTGATGAGAAAAAAAAAAATAGTAAATTGGAAAGTCTAAGGCAGTCTTCTTGGAAAAAAATTAGGCCGTAATAATTGATATTTTCAAGTCGTGTCATTTTGCAGACCTAGAACTAAATACAGTAAAAATTAAAGATGAAGATGATTAGGATGGAATATCCTTATATTCAGTTTTTATTTGGAAATACAGTTCACCAAACACTGTCATGACTTCAGGTTTAATATTTCAGGTCCGTATAAATACACTAATCTGGCCCTATTTCCAGGTACCTTTCAGAGCAGACCAGATGAATTATGGTTAGTCTTATTCCTGCCTTCCTATCTCTTGAGATCTCTGCAGTTCCTCTCCTTCACATTTTTGGATGCAAAATGCAGGTTTTTATATCCTTCTGAGTTAATATCAGAACTGAAAGTACTTCACGATCACCTGTGCTATGATTATGCTGCCTGGCTTTTTTCCAGATATTACTTAAAATACTGGTACAATGATGATAGTTGATAAGTATAAATGCCAGGAAAACTAGATCTCCTCTTACATGTAATGTTTCATAAAGAACTTTTCCATGGTTTCTTGATTTATTGATGATGGGTAGAATCTTAATATTAAGGATATACCCCTGTGTTCTTTTTCTTTTCAGTTTAAGTTTGTACAAAATATTACTGCTCCACCATGAACATTTTCAGAAGTACAGGCAGACTGAGTTTTACTCATCAAGTGATGTCACTGCAGCCAGGCTTGGTTAGGAGTGACTGCAGTTGTTGGGAAGAGCTGTCTTTCACTCTCCATCAAAACATCCTATACAGTACAATGGCTGCCATATGAGCATCAGTAGCCACAACTCTCAGTTCCTGAGCTGAAATATAGAGCAATGAACAGACTTTGCAGCCTTAATAAACCAGTGTCATACAGAAGCAAGCTATACCCAGAGTCAGCCTTCATCTACATTTACAGTTATCAATATTGAAAATCTGTCTCTGCATTACCTAAAGTTAGTAAGAAAAATAGACAATCAATGCCCTCACTAAAAGTGATGACTCTGCATAAAGCATTGAAAAAGGTTTTGTAACACCTATGAAAAAGTATGGGATTGTGGCACTTTTAAGTGCCATCCTCAAATGGTAGACAACTACTCAGTGGAAGCACTATTTTCATTCCCAATATATGTAGTATTTCCTAGTTCAGAATGTCAATAAATAAATGCTTTCTCTTGTCTGTTATTATGATTCTAAATACTTCTGTAATACAACATCTGAGAAATATTTCTGCTAAATTAGTGAAATATTACTTTTTAAAAGATTTTTTAAAGATGGAGGAGCTTTGATATGTTTTGTCTGGCAGATGTGTTTGTCTAAGTGCAGAAAAAACCTGTGAATATTATCTTTTTAGGACACAGTCCTTTCTGATGTCTCCATATGTAGGCCCATTTATGAAGATATAATTTTCAGCCATTGCATGTGAGGAAGGTGGATATTGTGCTTGTGATATTTGTTCTCACTGAAAAATCAACCTTTTTTTTAATTGAAGCTTTATGTGCAGTATTCTTAATAAATAAAACATTAAAATACATTAACTAAATAATGAATATCTTTTAATTATATTACAGTAAATACAATCCCTTCTGGTAGGAAGATGAGCTTGTTTGTTCTCCCTGTGTAAGGTATACTCTGTAGTAAAAGACGGACTATCTTTGTTATAGTATCTAGAATCCCATAGATAAATTTCAAATTTTGGAAGGATTTGTATATGCTAGGAATTTCTTTGACCTTAAACATAACAATAGGGTTAAAGTTCCAGGTTTTCTTTCTTTCACCAGCATCACCCCTTTTGTAGCTGTTCACTGGCTCTCAGTACAGGAAACAAAATAGACTATGGCAATATCGGGCACACTGATGTCAGTATGGATGTAACGGTGAATTGAAAATACAAAACCTGACTGAAGTTATTATACCATAGATGTTTGCCCTTCCTGTCTGATGGATGCTTCTGGCCCATTGTAACGTTGGATAGGATGGGCTGTTGGAAAGGAGAACTCAGCTGTCACTGATAATCTGCCAGTGTTTAGCTGTCCAAACTAAAATTCATGCTGGTATAACTTTTCTAAGCCTTTTTTTTTGTACTAGTATGCTTTTTCTGATGTTGGTCAAGCTTCTGTTTCTTTTTGTTTTCTAATATAAATAGTTTGTTCTTACTAGCAGAATAAAATCCTCAGAATGTCACCATACTTGCCGGAGTTATGACTCTATTCCACCCCCCACCACCACCTTTTTTTCTTCTTTTGAAAAGCATTTGGACATAACGAGTGCCCGGATCCTGGAGTGCCAATCAACGCTCGGCGTTTTGGTGACAACTTTCAGCTGGGGAGTTCAATTTCTGTTATATGTGAGGAAGGATTTATTAAAACACAAGGAACTGAAACAATTACTTGCATGTTAATGGATGGAAAAGTAATGTGGAGTGGACCTATTCCTAAGTGTGGAGGTATGTATAATATTTATTTCTGATTCAGGAGAACTTGATGTAATGTCACCAAATGAAGTTCAGATTTTTTGCAAATGGATAACACTAAGCTCCTGTAAAACCTAGTCCTTAATAAAAGAGTCCAGTGAGGCATGAGCTTTTACTATAAACAAGTCTACAGGAGTGAAATTTTCTCATAAATGCTATAAGGACAAAAGAAAAACACGAAATAAAATTGTCATAAACGTCAGTGATGCAAGCACTGCTATATAACTTCTGTAATAATGAAGGCTCATCGAAGAAACTTATTAGGACTGGAATGGGAATAGTTTATACTGTTCATACTTTCAGATAGCTGTCATTTTGCACTGGTGGAACTACAATTTCCCAAAGACATTTTATACTCGAAAGGATCATTCCTGCCCCCCCCCCCCCCGCTTTCTTTTTAAATCATGTATTTGTTCAATTTGAGAAACTGTTTAAAGCAATGAGCTTCAGTGCTAGCAATACTCCAATAATATTCATCTCTGCATTTTTGAGGTCCAGTCCAATCAGTATCATGATTGATCTTGTTAATACCTAGGAGAAAGAAATAACAAGGAAGAAGAAAATAGGAAAATACTTCGGTTTTCACTCAACCTTATTTTAGTACAATGAAGGTTTCTATTCTTCAATATTTAAATCTCTTGTTCAACTTTTCTCTCAGTGTTCATAAGCAGTCAAGAAATCAGTGGTTTTTGGGGTTTTTGTTGGATTTTTTTGTTTTGTTATGTTTTGGTTTGATTTTTTTGTTTGTATTTGTTTTTTAAATTATTTCCACCCAGCTTCATATAGGTTTTCTTCAAAATACAGCAGGTGACTTCCTACTTCAGACAGACGAACAAGTTAAAATCATTTGAGTGCTCATTTGTGTTTGCTGATACAATATTAGATTAGAATAAAAATGTTGATCTCTTTTTAGGTTTTCGGCTATGGTATTTATTTTCAGAAGTTTTATGCCTTTGTTTCTTCTATCCACAGTGACACCTCGGCTGGGGAAGATTCTCTTAGCAATTGATCTTCCTATTCATAGAAATTAAATACCTCCATACACCACAACCTCTAAAACACGGTGTTATGCATACTTCCTTGGATTTATTTATGCTAATAGATATAAAAATACAACCTTTGCTTCATTAATTGTCTGTATTTTAAGATCTGTTAACCTAAAGGCAAAAAAATGAATTTATTTACTTCTAATGATTGTTTTCAAAAATATATGCTTTAATCAATAATGTAATCTGCAGTGATCAAAGGATCATTCCTGCCCGGATCCTGATGAAGCACGCTGAAGGTTAGTACAAAGTTTTAGATTTTAGGAAATCTAAACTTCAGCTCACTCAGAGCTCAGCTGAGAGGATTCTGTGTGAAGCTTCCATGAAGGATAAAGAAGATAGCGGGTGCTGGGAGTTTTTCAAGAATGCTCACCTGGAAGCACAGAAACAGTTCAACCCCTTTAAAGGTAATGGAAGTAGGCAGAGCAAAAGACCCGTTGGCATACTTGTGAGCTTCTGAGTCTTCTCAAAACTGAAAGTGAAACATACCAGAGATGGAATAGCAGATGAATAGTTGTTGAGAACTACAAAGGCATTGCCAGGGTGTGCAGAGGTGAACTTAGAAAAGCAAAAGCTCATCATGAATTGAAACTGGTGAGATTTGTCAAAAACTACAAGAAAGGGTTTTTCAGGTACGTAAACAACAGGCTGAAACAGAAGGAAAATGTTGGCCTGCTGTTAAACAGGAGAGGTAAATCAGTCACTGACAGTGCTGAAAAGGCAGAGGTTCTCAATACTTTCTTCACCACTGTCTTTACCAGCTCTGTAGGGCCCCAGGCCCTGGGAACAACAATCCAGGTTGATGCAAACACAAACCCACCGTCAGTGAAGGAAGAGTTACTATTCAAACTATTACAAGAGCTTGACCCCTACAGGTTGATGGGGCCTGATGCTATCCACCCAAGGGATAGCCAGTTAAGAGAAATGGCTGATGTTGTTGTGAGGCTGCTATCCATAATCCTTGAGAAGTCATTGAGATTGGGGGACGTCCTAGAAGACTGGAAGAAAGGTAATGACTCCCCCATCTACAAGAAGAGGCACATCAGTCTTATTTCATCCCTCAGAAAAGTTACAGAACACATCCTCCTGGGTGCCATTCACAAGTCAAATGAAGGACCTGCTTGCGAAAAGCCGGCATGGATTCACCAAGGGCAAATCACGCTTGACAAACCTGATCGCCTTCTATGACAAAGTAACCTACTCGGTTGTTGTGGGGTGAGCAGTGCACATTATCTACCCAGATTTATCAAAGACATGGTTCCTCACAGCCTCCTGCTCAAGAAACTGATGTGTTATGGTCCAGACAAGTGATCTGTGCGGTGGGCAGGGAACTGTCTGACAGGCTTCACCCAGAGGGTGGTGTTCAATAGCTCCTTTTCAAACTGGCAACCTGCCACGGGTGGAGTCCCTCAGGGATTGATAATGGGCCCAACGGTGTTTAATGTCTTCATAAGTGACCTGGATGATGGAATCAAATGCACCTTGATGAAGTTTTCTGATGACACTAAACTGAGTGGGAAAGGGGACACTTTGGAAGAGGGAGCCACCCCACAGGAAGACCCGGATAGGCTGGAGGAGTGGGCTAACAAGAACCTCATGAAGTTCAGAAAAGACAAATATAAGGTCTTGCACCTGGGAAGACATAATCCAGGAGCGCAGCACAGGCTGGGATGCACCTGTCTGGGGAGCAGCTCCATGGAAAGGAACGTGTGGGTCCTGGTGGACAGCAAGCTCAATATGAGTGAGCAGTGTACTGCAGTGGTACAGCAAGCCTACAGGAGGCTGAGTTGCATCAACAAGGGTATCACCAGCAGAGACAAAGTAGTTGTCATCCCACTCAGTGCTAGACAAGCCACATGTGGAATACTGCGTTCAGTTTTGGTCCCTGCTATACAAAAAAGATGTGGACAGGTTGGAGATGGTCCAGAGGAGGGCCACCAAGATGATCAAAGGACTGGAAAGCCTACCATCTGAGGAAAGGCTGAGAGAATAGGTTTGTTCAGTCTTGAGAAAAGAAGGCTTAGGGGAGACTTTATCACCATGTTCCAGTATTTAAAGGGTGACTACAAAGAAGATGGAGCCTCCCTTCTTACAAGGAGCCACATGGGAGAGATGAGGGGTAGTGGGTAGAAGTTACTCTTGGAGAGATTCCGACTGGACTCAAGAGGAAAAAATTTCACAATGCGAACAATCAGCCATTGAAATAATCTCCTGAGGGAAGTGCTGGATTCCTCATCATTGCACACTGTTAAGATTCAGCTGGACAGGGTGCTGGGCCATATTCTGTAGACGGTGGTTTTGCCAAGAAAGGTTGGACCAGATGATCCTTGAGGTGCTTTTTAATCTGGTATTCTATAACTCTGTGATTCTGTGAAGATGCTTTATTATAAGGTTCATGAAGCTGAATAATGTTGCTAATAAAACAAGGTTGTATTTTCAATGTTAACATAAAAACCTAAATTAATGGGGATATTTTGTCCATGCATAGGATAGTCTAATTCATAGGTGGTCTGACATTCTAAGTGGAACATATATTGGAATCCTAGATGTTGGGACACTAGTATAATTGAATTAGATGTATTTATCAGCTGTAGAATTAGATAGATTTCTAAAGTTTAAGATAAATTTTGAAGACAAATTAACATATTTTTAAGCCAATAATGCAATATGGTCTCTTGGGACATTCAGAATTTTTATTGACAGTGTACACATTTGCCTGTAACACAAAGTTATTTCATATAAGGTGAAGTTTGCTTGCCCTACACAGGCCTCATAATTTCATTGTCATATACAGTCAAAGGCAGGAACTCCACATACTGATGAGAAGACACTAAATGTGACTGCTGTGCAGTTTTCCTACCACTGCAAAATGTCAGCTATTATCATATATAGAGGAGAGAACCACTTAATAATAAATGTTGTGCAGATGGATAGGGTCACCATACTCATTTTTCAGGGCAATCGTATCCAACCTCTGCTGGGGATTTCTCCCAACCCTTCCCATGGCCCAAGATCCCATTTCAGCTGAGCCTGGGGCTGTTCTTCCCTGCCCCGGCAATGCCACAAGAGTACTGTCTCCAGCCCTATTTTCTGCTGATTCCAACTTGCTTATTGTACTTCCTGATTTGACCTCAGACCTAACCCTAATTGCATCCATTTGGTGGTCACTTGGCTGTCATCAGACCCTTTCCTCTCACAAATCCAGTCCTGTTCACCTTGCTCAGGTAAAGTTGGATGATGTTCTGTCTTTGAAGGCACTAACTCTGCATTTGTGTGTGTGGTCATCCTTGGCTCCTGGCTTCTCTTCTGTAGTGGAGCAGCCCTACTTTTGGTGTTCCCTGATGCTTTTGAATTTAGGATTTCAGTCCTTGTGCCTTTCATCCTTCCTGTCTGAGAGTTATAAGGAGGATTTTCCTGTAATCTCTTATAATATTATGCTGTTGTACCTGTGCTGCAGCTCAGGTCTTCCTGCATAAATCCTGTAATGCTTAATATCTTGCAGTTCTGTAGCATGGGTCATAAACTCTTTAAAAGAGGGTAAAAAAAATATGAATCTACAAGATGTTCATTGATTGTTCCATCGTCCTCAAAGCTTTCTTCATATTCACATATGGAAATTTCCTGCTGCAACCCCTGCACCTTACTATACAAAGAAATAAATAGAAATGACTTTGTGAGAGTTCTTAGATCAGACTAAGATTGTCTTTCTGTATTTGGCGTAGACATGTGTTTGACAAAGAGATTCTGGTTGATGACAGCCTCTAGTTATGTTATATTTCTAATGTTTTGGTTTTAACACACTGACAGTGGGTATAAATCTGCCAGGTAACCGTCAAATAGAACTGGAAGAAAGAACAGGAGCTGAAAATCAATGTAAAAAAGGTCAGGGAAACAATCCTTTGGCAAGATGACCGGAGAGTTTTATTTTCTAAAAACCAAGGCTTTTTAAGACAGGCCTAGTCACTCAGCTATTCTGAAGGGAAGGACTCCTGGGTCTAGGAAATCAGCATGTGATGGTGAAAGTCAAATAAAAAACTCTATTGAATCTTACACTGCAAGCATCAGGAGGAACCATAATCAGAGGAAGGGTAAGAAAGATTTTCTTTTCACAAGAAAACTCCACAAACCAACCAACCAAAAAAAAAAACAAACCAAAAAAACCAAATCAAAGCACTCTAGTATTGTTAGATCTCAAATACAAAGAGAAATTACTCTGAATTTAGGCAATGGGCATTATTTTTAATGCAATATTCTTAAGAGTATTTTTTTAAGAGGGTGACTTTTTTCATATTCCAAAGATAAAATTTAACAGTTTCATTTAAATTTTGGGAGAAAATGGAGCTTTATACAAGTTTAACAATACTGTATTCCAACTATGGTAGTATATTATGATCAGAATAAGGCCATCTGGTGTTCATATTATTGTTGATATATTTTGTAGTTTATAGGTTCCATATGTATTTTGAATATGTATAAGTAGTTGTATAAAATAAATTGTAGGGAAGATGAATGCTGGAGAGGTAACCTTTTGGTTGGTGAGGTGAATATGAGTTTAAATACCTTATTGTTTGACTGTTTGCTGAAGGTAGTGTCAAAAAGGAACTTCAAGGTAAAAACTTACTGTTTTAAAACCATCAATGAGGAAAAAAAAATGTCTACATATTTAGAAATGTTTGCAACATACTGTATTCTGAACTTCATATAGCTTTTAGAAACCCCTTTTTTCCTGCACAGTAGGAGAAAGATGGACTATTATGTCCTAAAAAAATACAAAAAATCTCTTTACAACAGTCCATTATTTTAATATAGGAGCTTAGTAATGTCCTGAGAAAAATGAAGATCGGTCAAATGATCATGATAATTCATCATCTTCAATTTGAAGATGTGTCAAAGAGAGCAAAATTAACCTATTTTTTTGTAATAGAGAGGCACAGAATAATATAGACAGTGGGAAGTACTGTGACACTTTTTCAAAATGAGCGACCAAAATGCTTTGCAGACTGTATTTGGTGAGAAAAATACAGAAATTTAAGAAATAGACACGTCTTTGGGGGAAAATGCTGTATATTTCACACTATTTAACAGAGACACATGCCTGTCAAAAGTACAGTAAGACCTTCCAACCTTTGTGATATACAATTTAGCTCATTTATTTTCATTGTGTAAACTTGTATGCACAATATCCACTGGAACAGTGGTGTTATGAAACTTTATGGTGCAGTTTTCTCTTCCTGTGAAGTAAGATGCTTCTGCTGTATGTCTAAATTGATACTTACATGATACTAGCCATCAAAAAATTGAGTGTTTTCTAATAATTAAATACATAATTATATTGGTGGTGGGGCAGAGCTTGCCACTCAGCAAGTTTGCCACAACAGTAAAACGGGAGGTGTGGCTGATGCACCAGACGCTTGTGCTACCATCCAGAGGGACCTCAACAGCCTAGAGAAATAGGCTTATAAGAATCTCATGAAGTATAAAAAGGGGAAGTGTAAAGTCCTGCATCTGCAGAGGAACAAGGCCGTGCACCAATATATGCTGGGGGCCACCCAGCTGTAAAGCAGCTTTGCAGAAAAGACCCAGGGAGTCCTGGTGGACACCAAGTTAAATATGTGCTCTTGCAGCAAAGAACGCTAATGGTGTTCTGGGATGCATAAAGCAAAGTATTGTCAGCAGGTTGAGGAGGTGACCTTTCCCACCTACCCTGAGTACTGGTGAGGCCACACCTGGAGTTTCTGTCCAGTCCTGAGCTCCTCAGTACACAAAAGACATGGACATACAAGACAGAGTCCAATGTAGNAGGAGCTGAAAATCAATGTAAAAAAGGTCAGGGAAACAATCCTTTGGCAAGATGACCGGAGAGTTTTATTTTCTAAAAACCAAGGCTTTTTAAGACAGGCCTAGTCACTCAGCTATTCTGAAGGGAAGGACTCCTGGGTCTAGGAAATCAGCATGTGATGGTGAAAGTCAAATAAAAAACTCTATTGAATCTTACACTGCAAGCATCAGGAGGAACCATAATCAGAGGAAGGGTAAGAAAGATTTTCTTTTCACAAGAAAACTCCACAAACCAACCAACCAAAAAAAAAAAACAAACCAAAAAAACCAAATCAAAGCACTCTAGTATTGTTAGATCCCAAATACAAAGAGAAATTACTCTGAATTTAGGCAATGGGCATTATTTTTAATGCAATATTCTTAAGAGTATTTTTTTAAGAGGGTGACTTTTTTCATATTCCAAAGATAAAATTTAACAGTTTCATTTAAATTTTGGGAGAAAATGGAGCTTTATACAAGTTTAACAATACTGTATTCCAACTATGGTAGTATATTATGATCAGAATAAGGCCATCTGGTGTTCATATTATTGTTGATATATTTTGTAGTTTATAGGTTCCATATGTATTTTGAATATGTATAAGTAGTTGTATAAAATAAATTGTAGGGAAGATGAATGCTGGAGAGGTAACCTTTTGGTTGGTGAGGTGAATATGAGTTTAAATACCTTATTGTTTGACTGTTTGCTGAAGGTAGTGTCAAAAAGGAACTTCAAGGTAAAAATTTACTGTTTTAAAACCATCAATGAGGAAAAAAAAATGTCTACATATTTAGAAATGTTTGCAACATACTGTATTCTGAACTTCATATAGCTTTTAGAAACCCCTTTTTTCCTGCACAGTAGGAGAAAGATGGACTATTATGTCCTAAAAAAATACAAAAAATCTCTTTACAACAGTCCATTATTTTAATATAGGAGCTTAGTAATGTCCTGAGAAAAATGAAGATCGGTCAAATGATCATGATAATTCATCATCTTCAATTTGAAGATGTGTCAAAGAGAGCAAAATTAACCTATTTTTTTGTAATAGAGAGGCACAGAATAATATAGACAGTGGGAAGTACTGTGACACTTTTTCAAAATGAGCGACCAAAATGCTTTGCAGACTGTATTTGGTGAGAAAAATACAGAAATTTAAGAAATAGACACGTCTTTGGGGGAAAATGCTGTATATTTCACACTATTTAACAGAGACACATGCCTGTCAAAAGTACAGTAAGACCTTCCAACCTTTGTGATATACAATTTAGCTCATTTATTTTCATTGTGTAAACTTGTATGCACAATATCCACTGGAACAGTGGTGTTATGAAACTTTATGGTGCAGCTTTCTCTTCCTGTGAAGTAAGATGCTTCTGCTGTCTGTGTAAATTGATACTTACATGATACTAGCCATCAAAAAATTGAGTGTTTTCTAATAATTAAATACATAATTATATTGGTGGTGGGGCAGAGTTTGCCACTCAGCAAGTTTGCCACAACAGTAAAACGGGAGGTGTGGCTGATGCACCAGACGCTTGTGCTACCATCCAGAGGGACCTCAACAGCCTAGAGAAATAGGCTTATAAGAATCTCATGAAGTATAAAAAGGGGAAGTGTAAAGTCCTGCATCTGCAGAGGAACAAGGCCGTGCACCAATATATGCTGGGGGCCACCCAGCTGTAAAGCAGCTTTGCAGAAAAGACCCAGGGAGTCCTGGTGGACACCAAGTTAAATATGTGCTCTTGCAGCAAAGAACGCTAATGGTGTTCTGGGATGCATAAAGCAAAGTATTGTCAGCAGGTTGAGGAGGTGACCTTTCCCACCTACCCTGAGTACTGGTGAGGCCACACCTGGAGTTTCTGTCCAGTCCTGAGCTCCTCAGTACACAAAAGACATGGACATACAAGACAGAGTCCAATGTAGGGATGAAAAATGACTAAAGGATTGGAGTATCTCTCCTATGAGGAAAGGCTGGGAGAGCTGGGGCTGTTTAGCCTGTAGAAGAGAAGGCTCAGGGGGAGATCTTGTCAATGTATATTAATACCTGAAGGGTGGGTGCAAAGATGACGAAGCCAGAGTGAGAGTCTTTTCAGTGGTGTCCATTGACAGGACCAAAGGCAGTGGGAACAAACTGAAACAAGAGGTTCCATCTGGACGTCAGGAAATGCTTTTTTACTGTGATGGTGACCAAGCACTGGTATAGGCAGCCCAGGGAGGTTGTGGAGTCTCTTTCCTTGGAGGTGTTCAAAAGCTGTATGATCATAGTCCAGATCATGTGCTCATTTAGATAAATGCATAAAGAAATTAATCCTGGAGGAGAATTAACTTCTTATCCATTTTTTTGTTTGGTATTCTTCCCCCCACCCCCCACCCCCCAGTAAACAAAGCCCCTGAGGAATTAATCATTTAATCAATTTAAGGCTGCCCGTTGTCTTCACTGGAAACTGGATCAAGTCTGTATTAAATCTACAAGCAGTAGTAATTTACACAACTCCACCTTTGCAGCAGTAATGTTATGTCCTCATAGAATCATAGGACAGTTTGGGCTGGAAGGGACCTTTAAAGACCATCTAGTCCAACCCCCCTGTCATGAGCAGGGGCATCTTTCACTAAATCAGGTTCCTCGGAGCCCTGTCCAACCTGACTTTGAATGCTTCCAGTGATGGGGTATCCACAACTTCTCTAGGCAACCTGTTCCAGTGTCTCACCACCCTCATTATAAAAAGTGTCTTTCTTATATCCAATGTAAATCTATGCTCTTTCTGCTTAAAAGTGTTATCCCTTGTCCTATCTCTACAGGCCTTGATGAAATGTCTCCTCGGCCTTTCTTGTAAGCCCCCTCCCCCTTTACATATTAAAAGACTGTAATAAGGCATCCCTGAAGCTTGCTTTTCTTCAGGCTGAACATCCTCAACTCTCTCAGTTTTCCTTCATAGGAGAGGTTTTCTATCCCTCTGGTCATTTTTGTGTCCCTTCTAACCTGCTGTAACAGGTCCATATCCCTCTTGTGCTGGGGACCCTATAGGTGGATGCAGTACTCCAGGTGGGCTCTCACAAGAGCACAGAAGAGGGGAAAAATTATCCGCCTTGAACTGCTGGCCATGCTTCTTTTTTTGCTACCCAGGACACGATTGTTTTTCTGGGCTGCGAGCACACATTGCTGGCTCATGTCCAATTTTTCATCTGCCAATATCCCCAAGTTCTTCTCTGCAGGACTGCTTTCAATCCATTCATCTGTCATCATCTTCAGAAGGTCTCCTGACAGATCTCATTTGCTTTGGAAGTGAATATTGAAATGTTTTGGTAATAGGCCAAAAGTTTTTGCTTGTGTTTGGAAATAAATGATAAGCGTTGCATTCAGGTAGTTACAAAATCCATACACACAGTATATAACTCACTTTCAGTGCTTTACTAAGATGCTTTATTCAACAATAAAAGAAAACAGGCAAAAATAAAAATCTTTTTATAAATACAGATGCCTCTGATATAAGTAAATATGTGTATGTGTTTAGTGAGCCTGGCAAAGAAACAAAGCAAGCTCATCCTTCACTTTACAGGGTGAAATTCAAGGGAAAATTTCCAGCTTGATTATGTCGGATGTGTATGAACTTTCAGGCTCGGAGAAATCCAGGGTAATTTGGTGAATTTGTTTATAAAAGTGTCATAAAACTAAAATTAAGAGATAGATTAAAAAAAAACAAAACAAAACACACACACCCCCCTCCCCCCTCTCCCCTGCCCAAACAACCCTGTAAGATTTTCCTTTAGATAATGTGTTTAATCCCTGAGGCCTCAGATCCTGAGAAGCTCACCAAATCTAATGTGGGCTGGATCAAATTCTTAATTAGCAATTAAGCAAAGAAGCTCATGATAACTATAACTTTGTTATGCTTTTATAGTTCTATAAGCTAATGTATTTACACCAATATTCATCAGAACCAACAAAGCATTTAAGCATCCTTTTAAATGGAGAAATTGTGGCCTACTTGATTACTATATATAATAAACTCCTTTTTAATATATATATATGTGTGTGTGTGTGTGTATACATATGTATATATACACAGACACACTCTGAAGTTCATGTTCTTCTCTAATTATTTGTCCAGATGAATATATCCCACTCTTGGCACATATCCATGTCATAATAAAAATTTGCACGTAAGTGAGAAAGTTCAATTTAATTTTTTTTTTTTCCTCAGGAATAAGTAATTGAAATTAGTTATTTGATATGTAGCATTGTAACTCAAGAAAAATATATCTTATTCTTCTAGAGAAAAATACATTCAGAGATCAGTTGCTTTTCTATCTTGTCTCCTGTGGATCAAGAAGACTTTTTTGTATATTTGTCTATATAGGCATGTTTAGTATATTCATATGTATGCATAATACACATATAGAAGGATACATAGATACATTTTTTTGAGGATGTATAATCTTGTGCTGAACAATATATATTCCATTTACCACACTGGATGTGCATTAAATTAATAAGATGTCCAAGATATTTTAAATTGCTAGAAAAACATCATGATTTGTTACCTATTTTAAAAATGTTAATACTTCTAGTGGTGGAATTACTGCGTTTCTTAAATGTCTAGAATTCAAGATAATTCTGTGAATTAATTTCTCTATTTAGGGAATAACAATTTCCTACTGAAAACAAATAAAGAAAAACATGTCAGGCACTCTCCCGGTGTTTTCCTCACCCATCCATATCACTGAGGAGAAGCTGATCTTGCAGAAGTCTGATGGCACACGCACTTGACTTTACGTACACGTCAGATGTAATGAGTTTGCATTCATGCATGAAATTAAATCCTGAATGGAGCTTTGCCAGACTTAAAACTGAAAGATCTGTCTTTTATCAGTATTGGTCTTATGGTTCTTACTCTTCCCGCCTGTGAGATTATAACATCTTTGGGATAGACTATCACTCTCCATAACCAAAATCAGCATCAGTTAAACACGGTTATTACTTCTGAGAATCTCGTTTCTGTGCTACGGCTAACTGTATTGACACTGATCAGCTAATGGAAACTTCCCTTATTCTGTACCAGATTCTATTCAACTATTTAAGAAGAATTGTTACAAAGGAAAGGCTCTTTTATCTTTGTGTCCTGGTTCCGGCGGGGACAGGGTTAACTCTCCCCAGCCCAGGGCTATCAGTATTCCATCCCGTGGGAGCCATACTCTCCCTGAGCTGCCGGGATGGGGCAGGAAGTTGCCGCTGGGAGCGTGCCGGGGTGTCCCAGGTCCAGTCAGTGAGTGGCAGTTCCCGAACCGCATTTGTATATCCCTCTGTCCTTGTTATTGTTGTTGTTTTTTGTGTTACCTTTGCTGTTCTATTAAACTGCCTTTGTCTCAGCCCACGAGTTCTGCCTTTTCCTTGTGCGTTCCCGCGCTGGGAAGGTCCCGAGCGAGCAGCTCGTGGTTCTTTGTTGCCGCCTTAGGCCAAACCACGACACTTTGTAATACTTGCAGCTGTGGAGATTATTCCTGTAATTAATGCGTTATTGAGCCATTGAAAAACTTAATTAAAACATAATTGAAACCAAAGTTTTTAGTAATCATATTTAAATACAGTTTTCCTAGCTTATATTAACTCACTATCTCTGAGAGAAAAGCTACATGTTATTTCTAGTGATTCTGCTTGCAGGTGTATATATTGCAGTATTTATGTTTTCCACATGCCAAAAGTATAAACTGAGAATGTTAAGTATGTTTTTTTCATGAATAAGGAATTTGAACTGCCAACACGACAACCAAAATATATGTAGTATGACAGTGGATTCATATCAAAGTTAAAATAACAATTCACTAGTTTCTAGCTTGATACTGAACTGAAACTTTTGCAAGTTTTACAAATCTCTTTGCTTACAATTAAAACAAAAAATAATGACACTTTTAAAACATTACATTTTGTTGTTATGTACTTTATTACAGGAAAATAGATTATACCTTTAAGAATGCAGTATAAAAAGCTTTGTCAGAACTTATTGAACAGTTTATTTTACCTTTTTAAGGTTTTGATTCAGTTGTCTCCATCTGATTCTGAACCCCACAGAGTACGTCAGCTTCAAAGCTTTGTTGCATCTTCCTGCAAGATTTTTTAAATTTGTTTGTTATAGATATCCTATATTGAAACTGATAATTTTGAATTACATATAATAAGTCTGTGTTATACCTTTCTCTTTGTTTCATTTTTAGCTCCATGTGGTGGACATTTTTCATCTCCCAGTGGAGTAATCCTCTCTCCAGGCTGGCCAGGGTATTATAAAGATTCCTTGAATTGTGAGTGGGTGATAGAAGCTGAACCAGGACACTCTATCAAAATTACATTTGAAAGGTCTTGGCTAATGTTTTTCTTATTTGATATTTTATATTTTTTACCCAGTAGCAGAAGTTTATTAGCTCTGTCATAGCATTAATTTGTACTATCTCTAAAATCAAGCAATTGTATTATCAGGTGGGATTTTCCAAAACACCTTAGTACCTTTAGAGCATACATTTTATCTTCAGTATAATTTCTACTTTGATGCACTGAAAAGCCTTTGAAATTCCTACCCTCTTGCATATATTTAAGCCTGTCTGGCCTAGTTAAAATTTTGTCTCTTTTTAAAGGTTAGAACATTTCATTTGCTCGTGACTGTGTTGCTATGATGAATTATACTTACGAAATATTTTTTTTCCTCTCTAACCTGTGAAATCTTCAACTGTGTATATCTGAATCAACTATGAAAACTGAATTAAGTGCATTCATATTTTTACCCATGGTGAATATCTGATCATCAAATTAACTGATCTGTTTTTTTGAAAGAACTCTGTGCTCTCAGGATGGAATTCCATTTTCCCCAAATTACTGTACCATTCCGCTTTTCCTACATTACTGCCTATTACTTAGGTCCTTTCCTTATTCCAGGGACTGAAATATGCTGAGAACCTATAAATTCTTATTGTGGTAAGACACGGGCATTTTATTTAAGCTCTTTATGAGAAAGCAAAACAGAAAATGTAATTAAAAAAACGCTACATGTTCTAAATATTTTCGAGGATGTTTTAGATTCTTTCTAATTGTAAATATTAATGAAGTTAAATGATGATCCAGGAAAAAAGGGCCTTTGATGATCAAAGCTACAGCATAAAAATATCATGCAAGTACTTTTCAGTTGCTATTCATGCAGCTTATTTTGACTACTTCTAGTAACACTCAACTTAAAAGAGAAGATATAGTTTCATTTTAATATAATTCAAAAGTTGTCTTCAGCAGGATATGAAAACGACCAGCTTCTTTTAGCAGAATTTCTTATTGTGATAAAATTTTTTAAAACTTTTTTCTAATACTATGGCTTACACTATAATAAAGTGTTCACATGACATTATATACACTCAAAGGACAGGTATTATGGACATTTCAAAGCTATTTCCTATACTTAACATCTAATGAAAGTTAGTCTTCCAAAATAACTAGTGCTGTACATCATCTTAAAATGAAGATTTACCAATATTTTGGTAACTAAAATAAAAAAAAGAAGTACCTCCTTCTTGCAGAAATTAATCAAACTCATATTACTTCAAAATTAAAAGAAAATTATTGGTTTTCTTTATTGTAGTGTAAATCAAAATAAAATAAAAATTTTGTAAATTTGGTTAATCAAATTTTTTAAAAGAAAAATACAGTTTCAAATAATTTTTAATTCAGCATTTCATTTTCAATGACACATTTGTTGTGGATAGTCATTTCAAAGTGGATAGCAATTGCCATTTTATTTGCAACATTCTAAGCCAGCTGGATTTTCTTACTTTGCACCTGAGTTTCATTAAATCTGGCAGTCTCTTGTGTACAATTCTGCTCTGTAATGCATTAAGGCCTTGTCATAAAATTGCACAACCTTTATTACTCTTGTAGGTAAGAGCAATAAGAACAAGATGTGATCTCTTCAGATCACAGAGTGAGCTCCGATTCTTTTTATGAACTAATCTCATTATGACAACACTTCTTTTTCCATTGCTGCTTATTTTTGACACTCCTGTTGGTTGCCATGAATTGGACTGATACATGTTGGACTGGGCAAATTGCTCAGATGCAGCAATCCAGAGAGGCTCTCCTTACGTATAGGTGTGTGTATGCTTACGTGTTTCTGTACAGGGGTACATGTGAAAATGCATCTATGTATGTCCACACAAATGCACTTAAATAAATAGCTATATGTTTGAATGTAAAGAAAAAGTTACTACATAATCCACATAATGAAATAAATCTTTATAGTCTCCTGAAAGAAAACATTTTGCAAACTAACAATGGTGAAGTTCTTTTAATTAGACTTTTTTTCACATAATTTAAATTTACATTCTGACGCATTTATACTTTAGCTTCTTTTTAAGGACTCGTTCTAGTCTGACTGTCCTTGTTCTGCTCCTTCTCCTTACAAATTTTCAGATGGACTTTGTCAAGACATAAGGTTAATTTTGTTGAAATACACACTTTTAAAATGACAGCCAAATGGCTTTCTTATATCATAAGTAGTGGAAAGTGTCCCTGCCTATGGCAGGGGGTTGGAACTAGATGATCCTTAAGATCCCTTCTAACCCAAACCATTCTATGATTCTGTGATTAAAAAAGATAAACTCATATTTTGCCCAATTCTTTATATTTCACCTTTGTCCTGAAAAAGAGAAATATTTTTTCTAGCCTTTCTTGGTGCAAATACAAAGACTTCCACAATGTGTGAAGTTATTTGAAAGATTTCTAATTTCTCAGTCAGAGTAAAACATTTATAGTACATGTTTAGAATCTTTACATTCTTTCTTGTAGGATTTTCTAAGAGGAAGGGAACAGTTCTTACTAATGCACGTTTCCTGCAGAGTGACACTTATTACATCAGTTTATCACTTGCACAGTAGTTTATTTCCTTGTAGTCTCCCATCTTCCTATGGCTTCTTTCTTATGACATTGCATATGTACATTCTATGACTGTATGTTAAAGGGTTCCTATGCCATGGAGACAGGGACACAGGTGAAAAGAAAGAGATTTACACGTAAAATGAATAATAATAACTATTAATTTTTGTGCTTTCAGAGGCTTCATAATAAATTCCATATTTTGTTTTATGGACAAGCATGTATACCTTAAAGAGTTTATTCCCATTGCACACACATAGCTATGACAGATTATCTGCTAGAGTTTTGTTATGAATCAGGAGATTTTTAGGCTACATTGAAATGATAGAAGTGAGAAATGCAAGTGCCATTCTTCATTGTAATGAAGTGTTTATCATGAAGCCTAATTGTGAGTATTTAAATGCTAGGGCTGTTAATCAGCAGACTGCTGATTGGAGTGCTAGTCACATTTGACTAATGAGTATATACTGTGCAGCAGGATGTTCTACTCATCCTGACACTGCATTGAGTTGATAGGGTGTCTCTTAGAAACAAAGATGCATGTTGTAAACATTAAAGCAGCTTTATTGGTTCAAATTAGATAAAAGAGTGTTTGTCAGGTCCTGTGATAAAGTTTCACTCCTGTCTGCTTGAAGAATTTTTTTGAGTCCTCCATAAGAATAGACTTCACATAGCAATGAAGCCATCCAGTTTAATTTAAGAATAGTGACTAGTTAAGCAGGAAAGAATGTTGGAGTGGTCTTACATGAGCACAAAGTATTTTTTAATTCAATTTCTTATAAATCCCTACTGTTTTCTCACACCAGGAATAACCAGACGATATATAAATATATCATATAAGTTGGGCATCAAGAGGAAAGGTATTCAAGGAAAAAATGATATAAGCATCACCATTATAAATTGAATTTAAATTGATCACTTTTCTGAGCCAAATGGCCAAGCAAAAACATTGTATGTAATCCCCCTTTTCAAATTTCTTAGAGCTCATCTCACTAAAAACCTGACCTCACTTTTTGGGTACTTATTAACTTTTTTCATCTCCTTATATTCCTGCAATTTGTGGTGTTGTCTGGAGTTTTTGAGCAGCAAGTACTTATGAGAGGATTTCTGTTTTGTCTTTGGAGACTCGATTTCATCATGTAGGACTCAATTTCATCATGCAAGACAGAGCTTAGAGGGCTGTGATTAGGGGTGCAGAATCTACTAGGAGATCAGTGATGAGTGGTGTTCCCCAGGGGTCAGTACTGGGCCCAGTCCTCTTCAATATATTCATCAATGACCTGGATGAGGGGATAGAGTGCACCCTCAGGAAGTTAGCTGATGACACAAAGAAGGCCAATGGTATCCAGGGATGCATCAAGAAGAGTGTGGCCAGCAGGTGGAGGAAGGTCATCCTCCCTCTCTACTCTGCCTTGGTGAGGCCCCACCTGGAGTACTGTGTCCAGTTCTGGGCTCCCCAGATCAAGGACAGGGAATTGCTGAAGAGGGTGCAGCAAAGGGCTACAAAGATAATTAGGGGACTGGAAAACCTATCCTATGAAGAAAGGCTTCACTTGAGACACTTCATGTCTCAAGTATGGTTTTGGTAAAGGAACTGAGGAAGCAGAGCAAGACTAAATCTATTTCCAAGATTCATTCTGGTTTTTTTATGGATTAGTGGGAAAAACGTGTACTGGAGAAAGCAAGTTATTGTCTAGTAGCTTTTTAGCAATGTATCATTGTGAATTCATGCAGGAACAAGCGAAAAAATGGTTTTTCAGTTCTCCTACTTCTAGGCTTATCCTGCTTCATTTCTGTACCTCCCAATTTATTTTTTTGCTCTTTTCAATATTATTTCATAGAATTGGGACATGGATAAAAGAAAACACATATTTTTGAGGCTTAATTTGACTTCTCATCTTTCACCAGTCACCTTTAGATCTTTAGGCTCAGACTCATGGGACATGAATGCTGAAATACAGAGTTTCTCAGTACATTGGCATTAGTCATGCAGTTCCTTGAATGGATTTTGCAAAGCTGAATTAGGCATCTAAGTGAACCAGAGAGAGAATTAGGAATATCTGAAGGATCCTTGTAAGATCCTGCTGTTAATTGTTTCTGCTTAATTCTGAAAGGGTTTTTCAATAATCCATCAGAGAGTCCATTAAAGCAGTATGATTGATGTAAGTTCTGTTTTAGCAAGCAAGCAAGCAACTACTCTCAAAATACCAAACAGGTGTTTGGGATTGCTGATACCATATAAAACAAGACAACCAAGGAGATACTTAGTAACACTGTCACACTCAGTTTTTCCTTGACAGAACTGGCACACACACTGTCTCTAAACAGGCATTTTGCTTTATAGTGCTTTGTAAATAGGATTTTTAATATTTTTTTTTTTTTTACATAATTTCTGCCACTAGTTTGGAGTGACCTTCAATTGGCACAAAGCAACCAGAGTGTCAAAGCAGACTTAAACATTTCTATCCCTGCTTATAGATGATTTTAAGGATAGATGTTCAGACTATGAGTCTTTGACAGTGTAAAGTACCTTGATGATATTTGTGACAAATTGAATATATATAATAACAAAATTGAATAGATATAATAAAAGAATGTATCAGCATATCCTTTACAATTACTTAATTTTTCCAAAAAGGAAAATAATTTTGTGCTATAAAATAACATATGCAAGTAATATTAATCTGTGCTAACAAAGCATGTGTTTCTGGCTCTTGTTTCTCGCAATACAAACCAGATCAAGGAGTTTAAATTATTTCTCATCTTACTAAGGAAGTAACCTGAAATTTGATTATTGTATTAATTATATAGGATAATTGAAACTATTATATTGATACTGTAAAATAGATATGTGGAAAAATGACTAAAAGAATATGATCAGGAAGTGAGCATAGTTTTAAAGTATTGCTTACTTTGTATGGGCTTATTGAATTTGTTTTGACTGCTGCTTATATTTGTGCTTCTGTGTGTTTCCTCAATTCCAGATTCCAGACAGAACTCAATTATGATGTTTTGGAAGTTCATGATGGACCAAATCTATTATCCCCACTCCTGGGATCATACAATGGTACACAGGTCCCACAATTCCTGTTTAGCAGTAGCAATTTCATTTATCTTCTCTTTACAACTGACAACAGTCGTTCTAACAATGGATTCAAGATTCACTATGAAAGTAAGTAATTCTGAATTGTATTATTTGATTTCCCAATCAGTGCTCATCCGAGTCATAAATATATAAAGGTGCACAGGTGTCGTCCTTGGTAAATTCCTGTTATCTCTTAACTGAGAAAGTTTTAGTGATGTTAAACTGCAAAAGGGATGACTAGTAATTTCACTTACAGTTTAACGTCATTGCTGTACTGCTACATGTTTTAAGAATCAGGAGATGGGAATGGGAAGTAAATGCCTTTCTTCTGGATGTTGCTTTTATGTCCTGATATTCTTATCCTTATGCAATACATTTTTGTGAGTGTAAAACTGCGTGAGATCAGGAAAATTATGAAAATATAAGCAAATAACTGAATTATTGTCCTGATTGATGCACCTGCAGCTCTAGCTGAAGGTAATGGGAAATGCAGTTTACACTAGTAAGCTGAGAAACAAGCTGTGGATTTGGTTGACTGTGGATTTCTAGGGATCTAAAAACCTGCATATGTGATTTCTTCTGACATACAGAGTATTCTATTTCCCTTATTATAATCATATTAACTGCACTGCAGAAACTATCTGTAAGATTTCATACTTTATAAACTCTTAAAATTCATATAAGTTGATATATTATCGTCATTTACTTTTTGTGTTTCTAAATATACCTTTTGTTGTAATAAATGAAATAATATTTTTCTCTACTCACTGTTTAATTTGCTTGGTAAAGGTCATAGGTACATTTCTAGCTGTCCATTTCTGTTTCATACTCCTACTTGTTGAAACTTATCACCAAGCAATTTTCAGATGTTCTTAATTTTTTACTTTTGGCTATTTTCACTTTTCCCAACTAGGAATGATAAAAATATTAAATTAATGTGGAGGTGACTTTGCCAGATAAAATTTGGGTTAATTTTAACTCTAGTGATGTCAAGTTCTGTCAGCTTATTTCAAAAAATCTATTATTATTCCAGAATTCTTTTACTTTGCTACCTTGACCCACATCCTTCCATTTGTATAAACTTTTACATTGAAGAAGTGATGATTTTGCTAAGTTCTCATTCATTTTGAAGTTTAAATGATGTCTATCATTACAGATCCGGAAAATTAGATTAATATTGCTGCCAGAGACCACTGAATTCTTCAATTGATCGGCTTAATTAATAAAGTTAAATAGAAATCACACTTTGGGAATGTGAGCAGCAAAAAGAAGAAAGCTGTGCTTATTACAGATATCCTTATATCAAAATGTTTAAATTAAATACATTTGGAAAGGAAATCTGAAATTTCATTATAAATTAATTCCTCAATTTAATTATAAAATTCCTTTTCTTCTAAAATTGATCCCAACCCCAGGGTTCTCTTTACACTAGTGAACAATGAAAGTTACATTTTTACTATCAGAGAACATTGAAAATACACATCTTTACCATTTTTACACAAAATAAGCCATTTTCAGTACTTGTTTTTCTGCTTATCATCCTCTGTTTATATACAAATATCTAATATTAATGTTATTTTTCTTTGGTTCTTACTGGTTCATTTTCTTACATTATCCAATACAACCCAATTAGGATTTCCATTTTCTGGATAGTAATAATGACCAGTGGTCCTCTATTCAGCATTTCTCTCTTCAAATATCCTGTTGAAAGCTGAAGTTTTTTATATGTTCTTATTTTCTGTGTTATTTATTTCTTTACACAGTGAATTTTTTTGTAAGGAAGGACACTTTATGACTTTTGTGTAGGAATAAAAGGAATAACATCCATAAAATATCTTACACTGACTACTTCTAATTTGCTAATTTCAGTAATATTCTTTGAGGTTTTTTTTTTCTTTCTTTTTTTTTCCCCCTGATTCTTTCAAAATGAAGTTAAAATTTTCACTGGGAAAAAATCTAGAAGGTTTAATTTTCCAACACCCATTAAAATCCTCTTTATCAAGTCAACTTCTGTTAACTCTTTTTTTTTCTGCTATTCTTTATCTTCTCAATATCTTACATATCAAATAAAATTAGGTATAAGAATTATTTATGTAAATACTTGATCTATGTAAAAAATTCAAGGATAAATACCAAAAGAAATAAAAAGCATTTTAGCTAGGATAACAAAGTTCGATCGGGAAAAAATAAAGGCTGGAAATCAGAATTGTGAGTGATCATCAAAACTTTTCAACATCAGCATCAGGGACAAAATAATTTGATGTTACTGAGATAGGATCATACTAAATATCCTGTAAATTATGTGATGTTTTTCTCTGCAACAGTGACAGGATGGAATTCATTATCCATAACATAATGGTAACACAGAGAAACATAGTTCAAGGAGTATTCACTGAAAACGTGTGATAATGAAGGCTTCGCCCCCACTCATAGCACAGTGATTTACTTAATTTAAAAAAAAAACCAAACTATAAGTTGTTTATTTAACTTTTTGTTGTTGTTTTTTGTTGTTTGTTTTTTTTTTTAATCTAGGTGTAACTGTTAATACTTACTCTTGCTTGGATCCTGGCATACCGGTGCACGGACGTCGTTATGGACATGACTTCTCTATAGGTTCCACTGTCTCATTTAGTTGTGATCCAGGTTATAGGCTGAGTCATGAGGAACCTTTGCTATGTGAAAAAAATCACTGGTGGAGTCACCCACTCCCAACTTGTGATGGTAAGGATGAATGGATAAAATACAGAGTACCTTAAAATATGCACCTTATGCCAAACTATTGTTAGTCAAAAAGAGTTAAATGTTGGAGTACGTAAAACCTCCATTTTTAGGAAAAATAGAATAGTTGAAGAAATATATGTTATATACTTCTGTGGGATGAGATATTTAGTAAAAAAAGTACAGAACAATATATAATTGTTTCAATCAGCAGATTATTGAAGATGTCTATCTGAATATACGTTACTGTGAGCTAACTGATTGCCAATTAGCTCAAAGCATGCAAGGTTAATATATATCTGCTTGTAAAGCACTTCTTATAAACCACTAGCTAGCTTGTACAAACTACTAGCTATTTGTATTTGGATATCCGTCTATGCACACGGTGTTCTGACATACAAAACATGAGATGCAGTTGATTTATACCTGACTCAAAAGCTGATTTTCTCATTTCATGTTGATCATTGTTTTCCTAGCTTTTTAACAGAACTTGACATCCTTCAATCACTGTAGGAATTGATTAGGGCCACATTATACCTGACAATTAAGTGTATGATTGTTAAATCAGACAAACATCATTCTTTTTGGAGTCTCCACCATATCATTAAAGAAATGTGCTTGAAAAATTATCTAATAGTTCCAGTCATCTCTTGTTATCAGAATTGTTCATTTTAACCTGTTTTCCTAGTTAGGGTGATACCATTTACATTTAATATTAGGAAAGTATATTGTAATGCTTATTAAGTAGTGTATTTGAGATGTTTTCCTCTCAAAATAATTTTTTGCCTTTGAGTATGGTACACACTTCTCTGGTGATGAAAATGTTATCAGGAATAATATACCCACTTAATTCTAGAGTAGTACTTAACAACAACAACAAAAAAATCTGCTGAGCTTCTATGAGCTACATAATGCTCATGGTAGTATATTTTTCTAAAGCAATTCTTAGTGTTTCAGAACACTCAGAATGAAAAAGCTGAAATTCAATGAAGACTACCGAAAAAGCTCACTAACCATGTAGGATTTGACATATGGAAACATATTAATATCCACCGTATTTCTGTTTTTAAACAATGGTAGGAGTTCTCTTGGCCTTTGGCTTATTTAATTAGCAAATGCTTTGGGGTTTATATTTCAATATGTTGAACATGTCAGTATACAATGATACTCAAACTTCGCAGTGGTAGAAAGGGGTGTGAGTAATGACTTTCCTGAAATGGCACTCTGTAGTTCAGCAAGCCTCTTTCCTAAAGGATTCTGATTCTCAGTCAGGTTTTTGGGATGAAGAATTGTGGGGTTCCCAGAGCTCACAGCCAAGGGAACTATATTTTTACTGAATAGGCCATAGACATAAGATGTGTTTTCTTATGGTGATAGGCATATATCACCATATAATGTGTTGTATGATATCTGTTTTCATATGGTGATAGGTAACCATCTAAAACAAAGGTTGTTACACACTCCCTATGAATACTGTGCTCTAGTGTGAAATAAACTTACATATTGTGATAAATTTCTTCCTCAAGATGCTGAACTAACATGCAATTCATTAAGTAAATGAGATTTTTTTTTTCTCCAGAGCACATTGCTAAATGGCAATTGTCCATTGAATAAATATGTTCTAAAGGCAGGATTGTGTACATTTATTCTAGTAAATTTAGTCAATTCATGGTTGAACTAATTTTAATTTCATTGCTGAACTTCCTCTCTGGTGGAATTTTTTTGAAATAGGATCCACAGTTCTTGTACCCCAAGGGAAAAAAGGGCATTTGCTGAATGGGCTGTTTTTTGCATAAACTGCAAGTATGGGTTTGTATTAATTGTGACGCTAATAAACACGTTGGTCACTGTTCCTGCTCATTCAATATATTACTCTGACTGTTTCTGCGGAGCAGAGTTTTTTATTGATTGTTCTTTTTGATAATTACATCAGGTACTGCTATGCAGATAGACCATGATAATTGCGCTGACAGATCATGGCAACTCATGACTCTAAGTGTTTAGGAGGAGAAGGGTGTAGAAGATGAAAAAAATTTAGACTTCTTATAACCAGTTCTTCCTCAAAGTAGAAGATGGTGTTGACTGCAAATCAATTATTTGAAGGAGTGTAAACTAATTTTTTCATGAGGTGTTTGGATGTTACACGGATAAGCATCACAAAGAGACTATCGGGGAAGTCACACTTCGCTGTCTTCAGGAACATTTTGACAATACTGACAATGATGGTTTCAAAATGAACAAACAAACCTTTTCCTTCCCTAAAGATAGGCCTGAGGGAGTGATTGTGACAGGCTGTATAAGTCATTCATATTTGAATAACTGACACATGTGAAGGATTTCATAGGTAATTTCCTTAGTTTTGATTTTTCTGTGTATCTATGTAGGTAAGGCAGGCACTCTTCCTCAGTGCACATATGTATTCTCTGTGTGTGTATGTGCATACATACATATGCAAACATAGTTTTATGTATAGAAGTATAGCAAAGCGTTTCTGAAAAAAATAAACATTTAGACTTGTCTGACCTTTGAGGATATGAGAATCTAGTTCTGCTCTTTAAAGATAAATCTTTAAGAAAAATATTTTTGTAGTCATAGAACAGTTATAGCTGAAAGGAATCTCAGAGTGTCATCTAGTCCAAACCCATACTCCAACAAGCGCGTCCAATCTGGATGTTAGATCAGGTTGCTCAGGATCCTACACACAGTTTTATCTCCATGGAGGGAGACTCCATTTCTTCTCTTATCAACCTGTGCCATTGTTTGGCCACATAATAAACATTCTTAACATCTGCTGAGGGCTTCCTGTCTTCCAGTTACATCCAATAACTCTCATCCTTTCACTGTGGTGAAAACTACTTGAATTTACACAGAACTTGAATTGCTTTACAGTTTTCAAGACAGCAGCTCCACTGTGTTACAATAAATTATACAACCATAACATTAAGACTTCTTTAAAGAATGAAAAGTAAACCCTATGTTCTTTATCAAACCATTGGTCTCTTTTCAAGAAATGAATTAGTCTGTAGACTGCTAGGAATATACTGTTAAAGGTACTTTAGTGTTGTTATGTATAACCAATTTCTGGATAGCCGTGTGTGTAGAATACTTTTTTATTTCTTTTCAAATGAGGTGGCACTAATCAAGGCTTAGACTTCTGACTTTTTTTTTTCCTTCTTTGGTTCATATGTAAACAGCTTTTTTATCCACACAGACCAGAGAAAAGATCGGTATTGCTGTGTACATTTATTCATTTTGAAATGGTTCATCTGAAGATGTGTTTTAGTCTATATATCATAAACGTGGGAGACGTTACCTAGGAAAATAAACATACAAATAAATTACAAGCACCCTTTTCAAATAGGAATATGTACAGGCCTTCAGAAAATATTCATACTTGAGAGATAAAATAGATGGTTTTGAGCTTTGCTTAGAAAATATTACTTGTATTACATTTACACCATTCAGATATAACATCTATGATTCATTGCATACCTATATCTCTCTACATTCCTGAATTTCTTGACTGCAATCTCCTCCCAGTGCTTAACAAATAAGACAAAATTTTGTCTTACCATGTCCTTTCTATATGTATATTATAACAGAATTTTACTTTTAACGTTGGAATATATGTGAGAAAACCTGTTCTACCCAATATATGAAGTATTGTATTAATCCCATTTAAAATGACAAGAAAATTAACGTAAAAATTAGGTACCTTATTAAGAGTGCAAAATACTTTTTATTCCCTTCATCATAACGTGAAATTGAATGCTAATACATAAGAATTCTTACTCAGTATTTGAATTAAGAATAAATATTGTCATTCCACTTGAACTTCATTTACTTAAGAAAATTAATAAATAGCAAGAAAAATGTTCAAGAAGGATTGAAAACATCTAATGTTTATACTGAAAATGCATAGATGTCCAAATGAATTAGCAAATATGACTTGTGCAGTACCATGAGGAACAAATCCAGGAAGTATGACAGAGGTTTTATGTAATTTCTTTTCAGACATCTCTAAGCTAAAACCAATGCTTTTATTGAAATACAACTGTTAAAAAACCTGCTGCAAATATTCAGAGGGGTAGATGCCAGAATTGGAAATTGGTCTGGTTTAGATTTAAATAAGAAAATNTATGAAGAAAGGCTGAGGGAATTGGGTCTCTTTAGTCTGTGAAAGAGACGTCTGAGGGGCAACTTTATCAATGCCTATAAATACTTGAAGGGTGGGTGTCAGCAGGGTGGGGCCAGGCTCTTCTTAGTGGTGCCCAGTGACAGGACAAGAGGTAATGGGCACAAACTTGAGCATAGAAAGTTCCACCTAAACACGAGGAGGAACTTCTTTCCCTTGAGGGTGGCAGAGCACTGGCCCAGGCTGCCCAGGGAGGTGGTGGAGTCTCCGTCTCTGGAGACATTCAAAACCCGCCTGGACGCGTTCCTGTGTAACCTGCTCTAAGGTGGCCCTGCTCTGGCAGGGGGGTTGGACTAGATGATCTCCAGAGGTCCCTTCCAGCCATATGATTCTGTGATTCTGTGAAGAAGGTAAAAAAAACAAGTTTATGTTGTGAGTAATCTAGGCTACGCTACTTTCTATTAAGTTCATCTCTTATGTGATATAATTCAGTACAAAGTTTCTTTCTGTGAGCTTGTTATAATAATTTGATGTCTATATTGTTATTCACTTGTTATTACTTGACTGCATCCCATTTTAAGACACATTACACCTCCTTTAATCAAGGAAGACAGATGCTGAAGTTTCTTGGTCCATGAAGAGCAATATATAAGATCAAGTGGGTTTTTCGTCAGGGTAGGCTAATGGTTGGACTTGATGATCTTAAAGGTCCCTTCCAACCTTGCTGATTCTATGATTCTATGATTCAAATTCTTATTCACTGTTTCAATATTTTTAAACTGTATTTATATTTCCCTTTTATTATCAAATTACACAGTAAATGCAAATCACCTTAAATTTCTAGTTGGAAGTTAGAATTAATTTAGCAAGTTAATATAGTGGGGCCTCTGTGTTTTTTGTGCACAGATATACTTGTATTTAGATTTATGTATACACATACACAAACACATCTTTGTGTAAACAGATTTTTCTTCTTTCCACTCAGTGGTTCTTTCTGAACTAGCATATAAGTCTTTCTCGATAATATTTGAAACCATTTGTAAAACTAATCATTATTACTAATCAGTTATGAATGTGTGTTTTCTCTTCCCATCACGTTTGAAAACAAATAGCTTTCAATTATTTGAACTTGCAGCAAGCTGAACTTACTGAAAAAAGTATTTTTTTTCTGTTCCTATATGTAATTTCTCTTTTTTGAGAAAATTGAGTTACATCATTGTATGTTAGTTATCGAGTTTTAGTTGATGACCTATGGCTAGTCTCTTGAAGAAAATTTATATTCAAAATGGTAAGTGACATAATTTGAAAATGTGGAAAATGTTGTTCATTTTCCAGATATCACCATCTTCAGTCATGCTAAAAGGGGATGATATGGCTTTTTTTTACTGCGTTGCTAGTGAACACCATAAGTAGAAATATACAGATACATGTATTTATATAGATCTGCATTATTTTCTCTTGCTTTACTACAGTAACAAATACGTTCTCTTGATAGTTTTCTGTCCTTCTTGAATGTGGTGGCCCCCTTATCACATCCGGTTTTCTTGATAACTTCATATTATTGCTATATACTTCATAACTCTGAGACTAACTTGTGTTACTGCAAAGTAAATTAGTTTTAAATAGGTATAAACCTTGTTCAAAGACCTCACATGACGGAGAATATAATTAGTGGTATAAAAAAGCAAAATTTAAGAGGTAAGAGGCTTTTCTGTGAACAAATGTTAAGCTAGCTATACAGGTTGACCTCTACAGGAACACATTATACAGACTGACTTCTGCAGCAAAATATAAATATGTTTAAAATAGAACAGAGGATGTGAAAAAAATGGAAAAAAAAAATCTATGAACAAAAATATCACAGTCTAATGTAAAGTGTTCTAGTAATATGTTTGTGTAGCACAGCTGCTGTGACAAGGAGGACAGTTGATTTCTTGCAATTGTTCATGCAGTGGTCATAGAGATGGAAAATGATCTACCGAAGTAGATTAAGAAAACCTGTCTCAATTTTACTGATCCAAAGTCAGAGATATTAATGTACTTTACCAGCCTTCAATAGTAAGTCCCCAAGAGGGAAAAGAACAAGTCAGTTTAGCAGAAGAACAAATGGGTAAAAATGGACCATGAATAAATTTAGGCTAGAAATTATGAGACTATTTCTAGTATTGGAAGATTAATTTTCTATAACAGTTTTATAGTGGCATGAAATATGGCCTGAAATGGAACTCGATAATTTTATGAATGACACAAGTCAAGTGCTTTCATTACAACTACTCATGTATTTCAGGGAAGAAGCATAGCCTGCATGTCTGCAGCTGAGAAATTAATGAGTGGCCTGAATAAAGGTTCTAAAATTTTTTGGGCCAAAAATTATTTTCAAACTATATAGGGTCATTTTCCAAGCTATGCTTGCTTGCAGTCACTCTTCCTTATCACTGATCATGTTACTGAGCAAAATAAATGCAGTTGTGGTAATTTACAACAAAAGAAAATGTAAATAATCAGCCCAACACTGTTAGAATTTATTTCACCTAAACAACTGTCTTAGGCACTGAATTCCACAATTAAATTTTAATCTTCATTCACAATTTTATCCAAAACTTGTTTCTTAAATTGTCACATCATTTCTGATCACCACAGTGCTGTAGAGGTATTTTATACTATACATGCAGGTACTTATCTGTATTTCATTCAGTCACTTCTATATTTTCTTCTCTTTTTTTTTTTTTTTTATTTTGTTTCTCACTATTCTGAAAATATTGGAAAAAATTGGGTATGTCTTGATTCAGCTTCTCTGCTTGCATAGGAAAGAAATTATTAATTAGTGCTTTAGCAACACAAAATTCCATTTTCCACACTACAAGACCAAAATAGCACTTCAATTATTTTCTTATGTATTCATCCTTTTAGTCTCTCCTAGCTTCCATCTCTATATAATCAGATAAAGTGAAAGAAAGGCTTCTTGTAGAATTTCAGAATATATGTGGAGTTTATCTTCTGCTGTTTTTATTTTCATGTGTTTCTGTTTTCCTTTGCACTCTGCAAGAGTCAGATACTGGTAGTGATATCATATGCTTGGGCTGTTTGCCATCTTATCAGGACCAGTGCACATTTTATATTTCAGATCTACCAACTTGGCTTTGTTTTGTAAAATGCCTGTCCCTTGATGCCTTTTTTTGCCATCTGCTAGCCCCCACAGAATTACACCTAGTGCCTGATGGCATGCCACACACGTTTTGTCACCATTTGCATTCCTGAAAAGTTTTCCAGACCCCCACTGTAAAATACATTATTTGTTTGGGCTGTTTCCCATTATTATAAAAACTGATTGCTTGTTTAATAGGGCTGACCTAAGATATGGACAAAGTAGGTAGTCACCATCAGAAGCTCCAATAGCATGCTGTCATAGCCCTGTTCTGTTTCACTGATGTCTAAATATAACAAAATCAGGTGATATCTGGATAGTGGTTATCTTCATTGTTTCTTCATCAGAGAAGAGAGAAGAAAAGTTAGTATGCTGGGGTTTATTCCCCTGTGGCAACAATTATGAGATTGGGCAGTGGTGGTCCTAGAATTTCCTACTTCAGCCTATGGTACAGGATCTGCAAATTTACAGCTTACAATGAGGCCAAAAAGGCTAGAAAGTTAGCAAGATAAATAGCGCACAAAGAAATCATGAGATTACCCACACAAATATACACATTTAAACCAAAAATTTGGTTAAAACAACCAAACAAATTTAGCTGGCAAAATAGGGTGATCTTCATCCTAGGATAGAAGATGAAATTCGATTTCTGCTTTACAAGCACACTCTAGTTAAATGTATACTTTTTTTTATTCAGGGCCCTAAAGATAGTGATGACATGTAAAGCAGTAACCTCATTATGAAAAATTATTGACCTTTATGAAAACATTCCACAGCACTACTGAAGTGTCTAAAAAAAAATGCATGTATTTCCTTGAGACAAATGTCTGCTTGGGTACAGGGTAAGACAGAATGCACATTTTGTATATTCTCAATTCACTATATGGCTTGTCCTTAAATCAGTTTTGAATGTACTTCTACAAGCAGAAAATAAAGACTGGTCAGCATATTCATTCTCAAATAGATAGCATTAATAGCAAAAGGAGAGATAGGTGCAACTTTCATGATTCATACACTCAATCTGTAGCAGAAATAGTCATAAGCAGAATAAGTATTAAGTTATAGTAGAATAAATGGCATGATGTAACAAATTACTCACCACACCTTTCTCCTGAAGAAGTATGAAGTTGTTGACTGAGTACAGTTCATATACTGAAAGGGCAAATTTCTCCCACCTTTACAATCCATACTGTAAAGCATGATGTCAGTAACTGCTGCTGCCCATTACAGGAGCATTGGGAGCAGGTTAAACCAGCTAGTGCAGGTGGGGCAGTCTCTCTCAGATCAGGTATTGCTCTTCCAGCCTGGGACAGCCTCCTTCCCTTGCCCTCGCTGGAATGGCCCAGACACGAACAATAGGTGAGCAACAGCTTAAACAAAAAGGGAAAGAGGTATTGATAGTTGTATCGCCTGGAATTGCAAGCAAGTAACTGCTATTTAACTGTGTCCCAAACTGCCTTTCAACAGCTTCCGTGTCTGCTAAGGAGAAAACTGTCTTATTAAAAATGGGGGTGCTGAATGCTGTCTTAGGTTAAGGTGCAGGCTCAGAGAAACTATGCTTCATACCAATAAAAATTCTGAAAGGACACTGGTTGAGAACTCAACTACTTAAGGCTGAAAAGAGAGAGTTTGTGTTAATTACTGTTAATTACTTTGGAAGAGCTGCTCATTAAGAACTGGAATAACCTTTCCTAAAACAGTCTGTATTATTTTACTTAAATCTGGTGGCAATAACACGGTTTACAGTGGTTTTTTGTTGTTTTTTTTTGTTGTTGTTGTTGTTTTTTGTATCCCGGAACAAAATCATTTTGGTAAAGCATATAATTAGTCTAAGAAAAATAAAAGGAGTAGATATTTTTAATCTCAAAGCAAAAAAAAAAAAAACCAAAAGCAGAAATATTCATTTGTTTTATAATGCATGTCCTTCTGAGATAGTATATATTCAGACAACTATAATGTAATAACTTTTCTTGGTACTGAGTTTTAATCACTGTTATTGATAAAAGATAATTCTGAGCTATAAGAGACTCTTCACTACTAAAAGTTACTCTGTTTAATATTTCAAAAGCTCTGGAATGGAAAATTCACCGTTAGAATTTAATGGTGAATTGTGACGATATTTATGTCACTGTTGTAATATTTTATTTGTATATCTTGCATTCAAGCTGCAATTTAATTTTTATGTTGCTCAATTACTGATTACTTTTACAAAGTCACTTGATACGATAGAAAGACTTATATTGGCAATTGTCATTATCATTATCACTTGCATTATAGATATAGAGGCATACCCAATAATTAGATACAAGAAAGGATGTCATGCCCCTGCAGTAATATTTTCAGTGAGTAATTCTTCAATAGTGATATCCACTCTGTGCCATTTTAACTCTCCAGCCTTAGCTTCTGGCTAAAGTGATATTGTTTGGCTCCATATCTTCTGCCTTCATCTTATGACTTTCACAGTGTCTCAAGAAAATGTGAAAAACCAGCTAATGAAACTTGTTTTTCATTTTCTTAGTACCTATAACAAAGCATGTCAATTACTCACTGATTGTATTTCTTTTCATATTGTGTGAAAATGGGATGAGGTTTATGTGGAATTACTGAATCATTTGACCAATAATTTTTAAGCAATTTTAAAGCCAGAAGTTTTTTTAAAAATATTTTCGCACATCTGTAAGTTTTATACTAATTATTTCATTAATATTTTACTTGTTATTTCTAGCTTTATGTGGTGGAGATGTTAGAGGACCTAGTGGAACAATTTTATCCCCTGGTTATCCTGATCTGTATCCAAATTCACTGAATTGTACGTGGACTGTGGATGTTACCCATGGAAAAGGTAAATAAATCCATTTCTCTTTTTTGACCTTTTTTTTTTTTTTATTAATATGTAAGTCCAGTATCCTGTGGTATACATCCAGATCCAAGTTAGAAGCAAAGAACTAGGAATTGCATTGCTGATCTTTGTGGTTTTTTTAATTTTATTATAGCAATTCCTAGAATTCCAGATGTGGACTAGGCCCTTTCTGCTTGCCACAGAACAGAAAGTCCCTAAAGGTTTATATTCCAAGTAATAGATAGTTGGATGTGTGCACATCGATTTGTACAGGTGAAAGAGAATGAATGCTTTTTCTGTGTTGAGGAGGAAATGCCTTATCTTAGAGAGAGGTTAGTGGGAAGTAATCATTGATATTTAGACTTGGTATCAATAAAAGAATCTGAATTGAATACTTAAGTGAAGATGTTATTCACATTATGTCATAAAAAAGGAATGAAGCTAATGAGAGCGGAGTTGTTTAAAAGATTGCTCATTATGCTGGATTTTACATTATGAGTAGCTGTCGACAGGAAAATGTCAGAAAGAAAAGTCCTATTATTCTGAAGAAAAGAAACTGTTTCAGCTTACCGAGACACATTTTCAGGGTGACAGCATATATATGCAGCAGTTTAATATGCATATATAGATTGAATAAATAATATGCTTTAGGTATAAAAGCAGAAAGAAAAAAAAATAGAACCCAATAAGAGAACTTTTAGAGAGGTAAGAAAGAATTATTGAATGATTGATGACAGAAGCTGAGGGACACAAGAAAAGGATGGTTATTTGTTGTAGGAGAATTTCAGGATAAAGACATAATACTGGTTTTAATTTTTCTCTGAGAAAAGATCTTAATAAGAGTTATTTCAAAGGAATAAGGAAACGTTAGAAAATGCTTAGGACACAAATGGAAATTGGGAATTCCAGGTAAGAAAATTTACTTGAAATAGTGTGTCCTACTTGCTTTCAGGTGAAAGTTTTGGGATTAGATAAGAAGAGATGGTCAAACTTTTAGATTTTTGTTGGTGTTTTATTTTAAATATGGGAATGAATACATAGTACTCTTGTATTATGAATGGAAAGAGATAGAGAAGTATAAGAATTAAATGTTAAGGGGAAGAGAGAAATAGAGATAGGTGTCATAAGAGAAACTGAATATAAATACAGTGAGGTGATAGGAACACAAAAAGGAGAATTGCATCTGTAACACTGTAAAGAATACAAAAAAAGGAATGAAAGGGAGAAGAAGGAAGGCAAGTTCAATTCTGAATTTTAACATTTTTCTCTGTAAGAGCATGAAAAATGTGACTAAGTACACGAATGATGTATTCCTCTAAGAGTTATTGATAACATAAAAATAAGACTTCCCTCACAGAGAATTGTGCTGATCTGTGGATCCCCTTGTATTTTATACAAATAGTACAATAGTTCCTCATCTAGATGTTAAGTCAGTCTGACTGGATGTCCCGTTTAAAACTCCTTAAAGTGTTAAAGTGGCAAATTGTATCTCTCAAAGTTATTGCTCCAGCTATTCCACAGTCTCTTTTTACTACCAACAGAAGCCATTGTGTCAATATAATTTGCTTGTAAGTACCCACAGTGAAAAAGCACTCGGAAATTACTGAGCCTACATCCAATACTATATTTGCCGTTGTTACCTCAAGGTATGGATACAAGGCTTTTAGAGTTACAGGAAAATAAGTACTGTGGATCTTTTGCAAAGGAGAAGAATATAATTGTTCATTTTATGTGAGGCTATTGAGAGAAACATCATATATAATGAGAATCTTGAGAAAAAGGCTATACAGAATGATATTATACAGGGAAAGAGAGTAATAGTATAAACATAAATGTTTATAAGTACATATATGCTGATACTTATATATACACACACACATATTGATGCAAACACATTCTTGTTTGTGTCAATAAGGTTTATATTATCTTATGGAAATGTTATTAAGGAAAAAACATTATTAAATATGAGTACTATGTTGTAATTTGACTTGGGCATTTTGACTCATGCTGCTCAAAGATCTGCTGGAAACAACTGAAGAATGAGGATTTGCTGTGAGTAGGAAATAGGAAATATTGTCATACATTGTCATATTCTCATATTTTGTTCATTTTGGCGCAATGGTATTAATACTTTAAGGTCTTCCCGTACTACTGTATGAAGAAGATAGCTCTCCTTTTATGACAATAAGTCACAGGCTTACTTAATTTAACTTTAAACTTCTAACACTGAAGTTCTATGTATGAGTAAACTAGTTCATTAGGCCACTTCTGTATTTAATGGACAAACATATGTATCTTCAGGATATGAGTCATCTCACCCCGGAAAGGTATCTAAAGCAGATAGAATGAACCACCATCTGAAGGTGTCCATTTATCTTTATCATCTGATGTCCAGGAGGTTTATATAGTCCCCAGATGAATTGTCCATTGGGAGACTGAGTGACTAAGTTTTAGACAGTTACCATTTGGGAAAATTAATCCCATACACATAAATGGGTTAAAGTGAGGGAGAAAAACTTTGTTCTGCAAATCTCATTTTCTGGTCTATTTCATGTCTAATATAATTCCAACTTCAGAATCTCAAGGAGCACCTTCTACTGGCCATTAACTAGTGATAGGATTTTTAAAAAATAATTAAAATTTTC
>VXBO01004486.1:0-65866 GCA_013400135.1 Rhinoptilus africanus | reverse complement strand
TATTTGGTTTTTATTGGAAACTATAAGAAATATACTTGTGTCTACTTCTTGTGTGTGTGTGTAGGGCTATAACCTGCTCTTAATAGTGCCACATCTTGTTTCAATATTCATGAAAGTTTCATGAAGGCATATGAAGACTTTAAGATCTGTATAGTCACTACATGACAGTCCATTTAATATTAATCTCAGAAACTGTATAACAATTGTTTCCTTCTTTGTAATTGTACTGAGTTTGTATGCTACGTTTCCAGAAGTCAAAAATTTCAAGATACTTTTCTAATTTACTGGGGGAAAGACATCTTTTATTAAAATTGAAGCTTGAAAGAAGATAANAAAACATATGGGCCCTTTTCTGTCTTTATATTAGTGCTTCTATTTGCATGTGATATAAATGATACATTTGACAGGGCGTTGACAGCCTCAGCTCTGAGCTGCTGATTTTATGCTATTTCTTCTCTTTAGAAAGGCACAAATCTTCATATCCATATGCCTTTTATGTTTCAATGGCAAATCTCAAAAATAGTTCGATTTAAATGCACAAATTTTACATTCACTTTATACTATTCCCTTGCTAAAGTTTTGTGGAGTTAAATAAATTAGCAGAAAAAAGACCATTAATTTCTGTTTAAAATTTACTGATAATAGAGCCCCTTAAAAGCTTAGGAAGTTTTATTTATTCTCTAACATAAAATGCAAACATAACCCCTCGTCCCCAAGTTAAACATTACATCTATCAGTTCAAATCATATTTATGTAAACAGTGTTCACCATTATCATCCTTCCCTGTAACATTTCAAAATATCATTGTGATTTGAAAAACATTAATGCAATTATCTGTGCCTTTTCTCCACTTTATGAATTAAACATTTAACAGATCAGGCCTTCAAATAGCTGATAAAGATGGACCTCTGTTTTCTGAATAGCTTGTCACGGACATATTCAGGCATTATACAGTCATGAGTCAAATATCTTTGCATTAATGCTATAGGATGACTTTAAGCAAAATGCATCCAGACAAATAATATTTTCATAATGATTATTCTTGGCCATACATTTAGCACCCAAGTGACATAAGTCCAGACGTGCTGGCAAGGCCTATAAGAAAGATTATTCCTGTTATAAAAATAAGATAAAGGCCTATAAGAAAGATTATTCCTGTTATAAAAATAAGATAATGGTGCTACCTTAATTCACATATAATCTTGTCGTCTTGATCAAATTCTGAAGCTGAATTACTAAACCATTTGAAATCTTTAGCAAAACTCTGACCCATTTTAGGAAGGTTAGAAAGAAAATGATGGTTTTGCAAATCTTAGAAGAGAATGTAGGATGTTACCAATTTGTTTGCAACTTAAACTGTATCATTTAAATGACATCTCAAAATATCTATTTAGTAGCCATTAACTTGACCGAAGCACAAAAAAAGACAAGGTGACTTAAACTGAGAATTGTATTCAGAATATACATATATTTATTGTCTTAAGGGAGACCCCACTATCTCAAGAATAGGGGTATGTGTTAGTTTGAATATTTGAAAGTCAGCAACCAAATGAAAAAGAAAAGAAATTCAATTTCATGTTCAAATGAATCACATCGCTCCCTCATCCAAATTCTACTCAAAGACTCATAGAATTTCAGAAGTGTTAAGGTACTTTCAATTTTGTTCCTTCATAGAAATGATATAGGGTTAGAAGTATTTTGCAGTGGGACAGCTACTTAGCCCATAAAGTAGATTTAGTGTCAACTCTATAGAGATGTGAGTGTGCCAATATGAAAGTCTTAATATGGTAGGACACTTAACAAAATTGGCAATGAAATATGTGTGGGAAATTCTAACATGAAGAAAATCATGAGTGTCTTACGGGAAGTTCTGGCAAGACATTGAAAATAGTTGGTCTAACTTATTAATAGCTTCCTTTGGTTAATTATGAGTGATACACACATAGCAGGAAATGGATTACTCTTATGTAGTGTTTAAAAATAAAATTAATCCCTAATCTTTGGGTGTTAGTAGTTATAAGGAGCTTGGAGAGATTAGGAGAGGGAGGGAGGGAGCATCATATTCCAGCTGGGTTTTCTCTAAATCTGTAATGATGTAAATATCTCTGTAGGATAGCGATAATTCTCCTAGAATGAACATTTTTCTTGCAGTTACTGAAACAAAAAGTCCATTTCAGAACTTTTTTTTTTTTTCCAGCCTGATTACTGATCTCAGTATAGTTTTAAAGAAATCTTAAATAAAATTAAGAAACCAATTCTAATGCTATTATATATACATTAACATTACTTTGATAAACAATAATTACACTTTTTTGGGCTTTAATATCTTATTTTTACTCCATTTAAGGAAACTGACATTTAAATGTGGAGTTTGCTTGGGATTTATTTGCTTGTTTCAGCAAAATACAAGGAATGATACCAACTCATTTTGCTGTGCTTCTTAAACTGCTGCACAGTTATTTATTCATTAGAGATGGATATAAATGGCTTATTTGTTTTATTTCAAGATATTGTTAAATGTAAGGTCACTAATATTACTAGAGACCTGAGGATTTCTGCAAAATAGGATTTACATGTGTAAGTCATTCTCACAGATGGGGAGCAGACATCATAACACTTCAGATTCACTTTGTTGCCTTACTGCTATTGATAGTGTGTTTGTTTTGATTTCATTGTGGTATAGATTCCTATTTACAAATGCAAGCTTTGATTACATTTCGAATTAATAGAATTAATCTTATTTAGAACTGGAGACAATTCCCTGGTTTTTTTTACTAAAGCTTTAGAATTTCCCTGTATTGCAATTTGAAAATTATTCAAAGGTCAATTTACTAATTTGTAAATGAATTTTTTCTTAAAACCTGTTTATCAGTGCTTTAATTATTATAGAAGTCACTAATGAATCCTGCAGGATATAATGGTTGGCTTAGAAATTATTTTTAAGTTATAGTTTAACTGTTTTTAGGAATAATAGAAATGCAACAACGTGTGATGTTTTAAAGCAACCAAACTTGTAAGGAAATTTGCTGAGAATTATTGAAAAATTGTTTTATATACTTAGCAGTCTGATAGAAGTTTCTATTTCAAATATGGAAAAGAGCAATTCTTGAAGAAAAATAAATAGTAGAAGTTCTGTACTCCAATTTACATATAGATTACATTACTCTTTCAGCTTACAGAAGCAGTTGTTTGATTTATTTCCTAGTCACCTTTTACTTTATAGTTATATTTTAACTTATCTTTACGTAGAAAAAACAACAAACACCAGAGCTATGTTTAAAGAGTCAAAGTTAGGGAGATGCACCCTTTTCTACTATGCCACCTCAGTGACTTGAGGCAGACACAGCTACCCAAAATAGGTGTTTGTTTATATGTTGTGACCGGCATTACAATACTGGCAGGGAAAGAGGAAAAAGAGAGGTTTAAAAACAGTGAGCTGATGTGGCACCTCTGCCCACTTCTGTTGCTCTGCAAACAAAGGAACTGACATATTTTAAATTGTGCATGTGAAAAATCACCACAATTAAGTTAATTTAACCCAAGAGAGGCAAACAGCATATCCAAATAGTACTTCAGGTTGAATGGCAATACATCTCCCTTGGCAGAGCTGTCCTTCCTCTAAATGAAGATGCACAGAACTATTTTGTAAATCAAATGTAACTTTTTATTTTCTTCATAACTGTAAAACTTGTATCTGTTTCACAGATCTATGATGGCAAAGACAATACTGCTCACCTGCTGGGTGCTTATACTGGGGCATCGTTAAGAGGCCTGACGCTAAGTAGTACTTCAAATCATTTGTGGTTGGAATTTAACTCAGACATGGAGGGCACTGATGAAGGTTTTCAGCTTGTGTATACCAGTAAGTATTTGAGAAAACAGTAATAGATTTATGATTTTAAAGGAATGAAAATTCTTTGCTTATAAGATGAAAATGCAGTCAAAACACAAATAGTGATCAACAGCAAACCACTCATCACATTAAAATAATACAGTTTCATAACTGTACCTCAAAAAAGTCAAAACATGTAGCATACTGAAACCTTGCTGTGATAGTGCTTTGTGTAGTTTTATATTTAAAACACTGTCTTTTTTTCTAGAGGCTTGTTTTGAATTTTTTTTAGTCTTGGAAAGGATAAGAAAAAATAGGATAATTTTCAGTTAATTATATTAGCACATAAAAATACCTAAGCATGTGAATGGTTTTAAATATGTAAGCAAAACCCACAGTTTCATAAAGGTAATTCATAAGTAAAAGACACTCTCCATCCTAAGACTCATGTCCAATACTAACTTTGCATTAAATTAGCAATTTCTGAGTTTGGATTATTGTTTAGAATAATCCAATTTGGAACCAAAAAGACAAAGAAAGATTCTTAAAAAAACCCTTTTTACCTATATAGACTGAAAAAATTGAACGACAAACATTAGAAGAGGAAAAATCTTTTCATATCTCTGGCTTAAAGGGAACAGAAAACAGAAATACACTCTATTTTGTCAAGTGGAAACTTCTTATGTTTCAAAAACTCTCCATCATATTTTAAAAATTAATTCTAATTAAAAACCAAAAAAGATTAGCAGAATGAAAGGAAAATATTTCAAGATACTACAAAATTTTATAATTATTTTTCAGGGAAAAGTAATTATACCACATATAGCCTGTGATAGCACAGGACTGTACCCTATGATTAAAGACAGGCATTCCAGTGCTGTGTTACTGTGTAAATGTCAAGGTATTTCATTTTTCTTATTTATATTGGTATGTTCAAGCCCAGCACTTGAGCCTTATCATTAACATTTCCTGTCTTTTGAGACAGGCATTCTTGTGGCCTTTCCTAGCCTGAGAAGTTATTAGCCTAAACAGTGATGAATCTTCTTTTGTAGATATTTTTAGAATTGGAAGAGAAAAAATAAGAAAAATGGGTCAAATTCATGGTCAGGATACCATTAGCCACCTTTGCTGAATGGACAGATTGCTGATTATGTTTAGACTGCCATTCACTAGGACCCCCAAGTCCTTTTCTGCAAATCTACTTTCAAGCTCTGTGGCCCCCAGAATATTCTGGTGATGGGGTTATTCCTTCCCAGGTACAAGACATTGCACTTCTTGTTGCACTTCCTGAGGTTCATGTTTGCCCACTTGTCCAGCCTGTTAAGGTCACTCTGGATGGTAGCATGACCTTTTAGTGTACCAGCCATTCCTCCCAGTTTGGTTTTATCAGCCAACTCGGTGAGGGTACACTCTGCTCTATCACCCAGATCATTAATAAAGGTGTTGAACAAGGTTGGACCCACTATTGACCCCTCGGGCACACTGCTAGTTACTGGCCTCCAACTAGACTTCATGCCACTGATCGTCATCTATTGGCTGGGAAGACAGCTAATATTTGTTTTGCATACACGCAGACAATGAAACCTCTGAAAGTACCATGGGATTACCCTGTTGCCTTTAAGCAATAAACAAAATCCCCACAAGCTGTAATGAAACATTCTGTGTCTTCAGGGACACATTGTGAGCATTCATGCTCTTTCAGTTGTCTAAAATAGCCAACATTGCCATTCTAGATCCCCTTCATTATGCCCCTAGACACCAGGTGCTTCTCCAGAAGGATACAGTTTTCCCTTTGATGCTGTGGCCAGAACTGCCAGGACTGTGTGGATAGCTGAAATACACATAGGGCAGCAAAAGCAGTGCTACTGCCTACGCTTAGGCAAGGGGGTTACATGTTCACTCTCAGAGGGAAGTGATCAGTGAAAGAAACTACTTTGTTTCTGTGTCTGTAAGCAGGCTATCCAGAGAACAGGGCATCTCAGGGATCAACGTACATTTGAACTTCTTCTCACACAGCTATCAAAAATTTTCTTAGAGGACAGGAAATTCTAGCTGGTCAATAAGTAACCAGACTGGAGGCTGTTCAGTAGGTGAGCCATTTTCAGTGAGATGTTAAATGAACTGAAGGAAGAACTGGGAAGATACAGCATTTGACCAATTTGGGTTTTTCCTTATGTGAGCAAACAGCCTTATGCAACCTGAAACATTTTGTCTGTAAAATAAAATAATTAACATTTTTTCAATCAATTAATAATAGTGATTCAGTACCTGAGGAGAGATTGTGAAAGGCTACCAACTGTTGACCAGATGGAAGAATACTATGTAAATTACTTCACTGAACAATGCAGATATGAAAAACCCTTCATTTGTTCCCATATCACCTACATATAGGAGTATCAATCTAACACGGTTTAACTTTATTACCTACAAGCAGCTCAAGCTGCATGATATTGATAAAATACATTTGGTTTTGAACAAAGGGAAGTTTCGAGCTGCTTCTCAGTTTCCCCAAGTGTCAGTATGCTTCCCTCTTTCTGTGTAATGCATTCATCATTTTGTTTCCTTCTTGTTCCACATCTCCTAATTCTCTAAAATGTCCATATTGTTTGGCTTGAATTCTCTATATCATCATTAGCATTGCTTCCTGCATGTAGTTTTTAAATTTACACACTGATAAACACAGGATTAAGGTAAGGATTGATATATCAGTATTGAATATAGCAGTATTTCTTTGGTGCCATAGGTGCTATTGTGCCATTGGTGTTACTGTGCACAATAACAGCGAATGAATCCGCTGTGCAATTTTGTTTATGAGCCTTTAAATGTCTATTCACAAACTAGATTGTCATCAAAGTAAGTGGACAGTCACTTTAACTTCTGTTTTACAAATTAACGTATAATTTTAGAACTAATAGATCATGATAATTAATTTCCTTCTCGGTCTTTAATTGGACTCTTAGGAAAAAAGGTATTATGACACAGTTTGGTTTACATGCTCTGAGTCGAGGATATAGTCTGTTTCCCTCCTTAGATTGTTTAAAAACAGAGAAGAAACCTTAAATATGTTGTTACATGAAGTCTGAAAATGTTTGATTTCCATTGGAAAACAGAAAGGTTTAATTTCATTAATGTATTTATATATTTGATTTGGTAACTACAATGTTTTATTCCTGCTACAGGTTTTGAACTTTCACATTGTGAGGACCCTGGTGTGCCACAGTTTGGGTATAAAATCAGTGACCAGGGCCATTTTGCTGGAAGCACTATAATTTATGGATGCAATCCAGGTTACACGCTCCATGGAAGTAGTCTTCTAAAGTGTATGACTGGGGAAAGAAGGGCATGGGACTATCCTCTGCCATCATGTATTGGTACTACACTCTTTTATTTTATTTTTAAGTTACTTAAAATGTTATCTGAATATAAGAAAGAAAAAAAAAAAGTAAGGATTGTTAGAGCTATGTGAAATTTCATCTGTATGTGTACAGATCTGGTTATACATACATTTATAGATCTGTCTGCATAAATAAATCTCACCCAATACTGTGTGAGTGGTGTTACCTTTTTTAAGTTTGAAAAAAATTACTAAACATTCACGCATACCAAAATTTCTAATGTGTGAAAATCTAGTTATAGTCAGCAAATAGTCAATATAAAAAGACAGCTTAATCAGAAAGGTAGGACAATATGTTTTATGAGGTGTTCTAAAAGTAGTTGTCTTTGCTTTTTCTCTAATTGTATCTAAAGAGCATTAAGCTAGAAAACTTTTCATATATTTACAGATAAATACTATAAAATAAATCAAAAGAAAAAATTAAAGATATGAAGAGATATAGAGTTATATTGTATTTTGGCTTCTGTTATGTGTCTGTGATGAATAACACAGTATTATACATGTTATTACAGTTTTACAATAACTTTATAAGTTGTGCAGGTGTCCACGGGCTCAATTTTTTCCATAGGAGAGCAAAAAGAAGACAAGACAAATATTCTAGTAATTTTCTTCTTTTTTCATCTCCTTTTAGAGGAAATTGGGATTGAGTGAGTTGGGGAAGCAAGGGGTAATGTACTTTGTGTCTGGATTTACATTTGACAGAATCATAGAATCGTCTAGGTTGGAAGGGACCTTTCAGATCATCTAGTCCAACCATCAACCTAACTTTGACAAAAAACGACACAGAAAACTATGTACTTTGGCATACCTTTATCAAGACATAAAGCCCATTTAGGAAAAGTATGCAACAAATAAGAACTGAAGATTCAGCATTCTTGTATTCCAAGTAAATATTCAAAGCTCATATAGTTCAAATCTAGAAGGTCTACTGGAAGGGAGTCACTAGAATAGCTCACAGATGGGAGATAAAACTGTTATCAGGTGTTCCCTATGTGGCAGAGGCTGTTTGGAGAAAGGTTCCTGGATTTAATTATTCAGCCATCCCTCTCCAGATTACATGTAAACAGCTCAAAATGTACAGGTTGACCACTTATGGATTAGGAAGTGAGCCAGATTCGGAGCTAATATAAACTAGCAAAAAATGTCGATAGACTGAAATCCAGAGCTGAATCTGGACCTCTATTAAAAGTGATGATATGCTGAATATACTCAAGGTTTTACATTCTATTTTTTGTTTCAGTACTGGTAGACCATCCAACTTAAATCACTATCTTTCAAAAAAATTACACAAATTAAACACCTATGTTTTGCACTGCCACCAGACTCTCTGTGAAAACTACATTATAACTTTCCCAAAATGCTCTGTATAGGTGAATCTATTTAGAATGTGAATCAATCTGTAGTATAAGCTTCTTGAGTTTTAAATTAATCTTATTCAAGACATATCTATTAATCTGCTATTCACAGAGAGGTTACTTATCCATGCAGTTTAGAATAGCATGTATATGTACCTATTGCTTTCCCTTAAGCAAACAAAAGTACACAGATGATGTCATTTAAATGAACTTCAGAATGACTTATATTGATTTTGTTTATTTCGGTCAGGCTTTTCTCCAAAGCCAAGTAGTATTACATGTTACTTGCATCCAGAGAGAGTTAAACACTGTACATCTGTTGTCTGTATTGACAGTAGTATCCATCCCAACCTGACGATTTTATAGGTTTGACTAAATAGATTTTAAAAGAATTTTAATTAACACCAGTGAGATTTTGTTTAGACGAGCTTAAGAAGCATAAAAAAATTTTTTGAATGCCAACTGTAAATAATGATACTTTCTAGTTTTTAAAGTTAATTAGGGATCACTGCAGGTTCTTTAAAATTCTCTTGGAGGGATGCAGTATGAATCCTATAAAATGTCTTAGACATCAGTTGAAGTCTTGGGCTGAAAAATATGTAGTAAAAGAATAATGATATCTTAGTTACAACATGAGGAAATAATTGGCTAGAAGAGAACTGGGAAGCAGAAGGGCAATTAAGAAATGCATGAGATCAGTAAGAGAAAGAGTGCTCACATTAGAAATGTTCCTCAAAGAAAACCCCAAAATTGTACCACAAAGGTTTTTATACAGGACTAAGACCTCTTTTAAGTATCTCTTTAATATGCCCAAACAAAAGCCTGAGTCTGAACATGTCTTACTCATCCATTATCAAAACAGTCAGGTTTTGAGACTTTAAATTCAGGAATGGCTGAAATAGCAGTTAAACTGTTCTAACATTTCTGGTTTATAGGAATCTTTCTTTCAACATCCACTTTCAGTTAGAATCAGATTGAAACTAAGCTTCTTTTCTATGAAAGTAAATTAAAAAAAAAAAAAGATTGTTTTTGCAACACTGATACCTTTTATTTCCAGAGTACCTGTTTATGAGTCAGGTAGCTCTGTGCACTGAAGTTTCATGCTTACAAGAACTTGGTCCCAGCCCACCACAAGATCTTTTAGGATCTACAGATTGTTCAGACAAACCCCGAGAATCTGTGAAAACAGTGATGCTTTGCATGAAATAATGTACAAATAAAATGTTTTCCTGGATATTTTTGTCAACAGACACATTAATTTGCTGCTACTATCAGAAGCTGGCTTAATAAAACTATAGTTCTTGTGTGACATATAACATATGACATTGACAAGACAATAGCAAAACTTTTCAAGCCATTGAAATCATAAATCTTAAACATGTAGTAAGTGTTTCAATAAAACATACTATCCATAGAATTTTCAGGAAGAAATGTAGTATAATATGTATTTCCTTTAACTTGATATCATTAGTAGAATCTTTAACATTGACACTTGGAGGCAAAATTAAGCTTCCTAATTAGGATTGTTTTCAAGTAAGCTATCTGGAGATGTAAGATAAAAAGGTGTTTGCTCTATTCATGCTGACTGCAACCTTAAGATGCTGCTTTCCCAGAAGTCACCACTTGCCCAGCTGATTCAGCAACCAGCAAAACTGGGGAGCTGGAACCTTGCTACAGAAATAAGCCACTGGGGAGAGAGAGGGAACTTGCAAAAATCATAATAAAATAGCAAACTGGTTATCCTGTGTGATAATTAGAAATTATAAACTTGTAGCTGTTCAGTGGTCCTGGATGAAATGTAATTAATTTTTCATTTCATTCAGTTTGTCGGTGAGCAATTTTTTCTTTATAGTGTGGTCTATTTATATCCTTACTCTACTGCAAGAATAATAGACTATGCTATCCTCCAACTTGAATAATTACAAAATAGTTTTTTTAGAGTATTTAGGAATTAACGGATTGGCAAAGTGCTTTAAAAAGATATGAAAGGCCACCTGTCTCTGCAAATTTGCTTTTATTATGTGAGAAAATCCACCAAGAGTAGCATTTCAATTATATTTTATCACGGAACTCACAGATCATAAGGTAATAAATCTCTTAACTAAATATTTTAGGTGATGTTAAATCAAAATAAAACAGCATTTTAACTATGCCAGGAGATCTAATCAAAGCATTATTTTTGCTTTGCACTTCACAAGAGAGAAAATATTAAGGGGGCTTTAAAAGGAAGTAAAGTGAAATAGGAAGACTTTAAAGGCCTCAGTGATTTACATTAAAAAAATCTGGTTTTCTTAAAGATTAGGTATTAAGATTATGAAATAGTTTTGCCTAATGACTGGCTGAGACCATCTAAGAAGGAGCTACTTGCCATCTGTTATCCTTGAAGCAATTCTATAGGACAAGTTTTATAACTTTTTTTTTAATAGGCTAAGAGGCTGACTTCCTCCACGAATAACCTGGTTTTACTTAATATGTTTCCTGTCTTTAAAAAAAATAAAAATCTACTCACTCATTTGTTTAGTTTTTTAAATTTAATTCTACTGCTTTAGGGTGACATGTTGTTTTGTTTTTTTGTTTGTTTTTTTTTTTTTTTAAATAACAATCCATGTTCTTTTCATTATATAATGCTTTTTTTCCTAATATTATAGTGTATTCAAAATTATTAGAAAAACATAGGTGCCAAAGGAAAATACAAAAATATTCAAATAAACCCACATTTACAGGTTGCTTTCCTGAGGCACTTCAAGTCCTTTTACACTGCCTAACAATCTTAGGGCATACAGTCCGTTTAATTGTGTTACTTATTTAGCAGGGAAGTAGATGTATAAACTGATTGCTCAGATGATTGGCTGGGAGACCATCTGTAATGAATTAAAAGTAACACATTATGTAATGTTGTTTTCTATTAGCTGAATGTGGAGGCCGCTTTAAAGGAGAATCATCAGGAAGAATCCTGTCTCCTGGTTATCCTTTTCCCTATGACAACAATCTGCGTTGCATGTGGGTGATTGAAGTAGACCCAGGAAATATTGTCAGGTACTGAAAACAAATCTTAAAATTATAACAAATATTTTTGTTTATATAATAAACAAATCTTACCTGAAGAGTGCAGAAAAAAAAGGATTTAGGATTTAAAATCTAAGATGCAGCTCAAGGCCAGTGGTTTTGGCATTCTAAGTTTGAATATGTAGGTTTGTGTTGAAACTATCCATATTTCAATAAACATTGTCTGATGAAGTTCAGGGTTTAAAATTGGCTATAATTTTGTGAAACACTGATGATTTTTTTTTAAATTATATATATACATTTGCATATACAAAACCTAGAAATGTTAACTGGAAATCTGTTTAAAAAAAGTCTGACATGAGTGCTATTTTAATATCAAACTTACAAGATTGAATATGTACAAAATAAAAAGTGCTGGAGTCAGCAGAACTGTTCAGTGGAAGAGTTCACATTTTAAAAAAGACCTATGTTTCAGTAGTTCTCTTTAATTAGACATTTATTCACACTATATCACTAATTGCATGAGTTTACAGTTCTATTTGGTTTTTTTTGGTGGGAATGTGACACATAATATTGTCTTAAGAAAAACAAAACTATTTTCTGAAAAGATTGTGTGGATATTTATAGATTACTTGAATGGCTAAAACAATATATTTATTTCATGTTAGACAAAAAAAAACAGTTGCAAAAGAATTTTTCTTTAAAATACATTTTTGTATTGTATTATTATGAATCCAAAGGTAAAGGTGTGAAACATTATGGAAAATCACCCTCGGAAATCAAAGTTTATTTGCTTTTTTGTTTTAGTTTTGTTCTTAAACATATGTTATTGAGTAATATGAAAGCTGACAATAAAATCATGGTACTCTTACAGCCTCCAGTTTCTTGCGTTTGATACTGAGGCATCCCATGATATTCTACGAGTTTGGGATGGTCCACCTGAGAACGAGATGTTACTCAAGGAAATTAGTGGATCTCTTGTTCCTGAGGGCATTCACAGTACACTCAACATAGTAACTATCCAGTTTGACACAGATTTTTATATCAGCAAATCTGGATTCGCCATACAGTTTTCAAGTAAGTTTATGAATTTAATTTTTATTTTTTTAATAAGTTGGTTCACTCAGAGATAATTGCAGTGCTGGGAACAACTGTAATGAGTGACAACATTTCTAACTTTGTCAGGGAAGGATTTGTCCCAGGCTTGCAGATTTGTTGTAAAGCTACTTTTTTTTTTTTTTGGTAAAGAAAAGAAAAAGAAAATCATGTCCTGTGTTAACTTGGCTGTGTTTCAAGGGCAGCTGGGGCAGTGCCAGAATGCTTGCAATTATGATTAGTGTTTTTCCCAAGGGAGGTGATGTAGGCAAATTAAAGGCTCCATCCTTTTCTAATCAATAAGAGTTTCTGCTTTCAGAGACATCTGTGCAGAGTTTTCATTCCTGCTGTGCTTGTACAGGGTGAAATGGGAAATAGCACTACAGGAACAGCAGTGTCCTTCTCCGTTTTGCCTTCTAGCACTATTTCATCTTATTACAGGCAGCATGGTGACAAATCTAAACAGTTACTTAACTGTTATTAAATCCCTCTAGACATGTTTAGTGTTGATAAAGAAGATATAATTGAGTGAGGTCCATTTTTACGTTCTTTTTTTTTTTCTTCTGGTCAGTGAAATTTATACATACGTTTTCAAGATCAGCAAGATTTTATTTATTATCATACTTCACCTAGCAGTAGCAATGTTTCCAGCATGGGTTGACACAGAGACTCTTAATGATAACATTATTTACCTTGTTGTGCTTCCTGGGCTTGGTAGTTGTATTAGCCCTTTTTTTCCCTTACCCGCATTCTTTCTGTGTATGACAAACACACATGTGAACACACAGTGATTTGAAGGAAGAATGAACTACGCCAATGAGAAGACAAAGTAAAAGATATTTAATCTGTAATGAAAGAGTGCCTCTGCTCCATTTGCTGGTTTTTGAAGCCATTAATAGAGTTTTTAATTCTTTAGCTCCAAGATATTTTTGCCTTTTTTACCATCTTACCCCCTTCCAAGAGCTTGTTTGGGAAAGTCTCACATATCTGCTTTTCAGCTTCAGACGTGCTACTTTATTTAATGTTGAAGCCAAAAAGGGAATGAGGAGAGCTTTATGCACTGAACTTATTCAGGTAGTCATTTAGGGTGAGTGGAAAAAGAGATTGATGCAGAATAAGACTGGAGTTGCAAGGAAAAATGGATAGGACATCGGAGTAAAGCCATAAAGCAGCTACTGATGTACTTCCAGTGCTTAACCTGAAAAGAGGTTTTAGAGTTTCATCTGAAAGGAGAGGTATTTTATTTGATTCTCTATGGTCTTGCGGTCTGTTGAGATCTAATGATGGCAGTTTAAAGGATCCATGAATTGTTACTGCCTCAGCATTTCTCTTACTCTTCAGTCCAGGTTCACAAAATCCCAATGATCCTTCTCAAATACTTGACGTTGCACACTTTGTGTAGATACTCCTTATTAGAATCACGATGATTTTTAATTTCTTTTTCCATAAATTAAGATTTTAAAAATAATGTATAACTAACTACACAAATTACACTGTTGCTATATAGACGTATTTTTACTCACCAGGAAAGAAATATGAGGATGTGAAGGAAAGAGAAAGATAATTGAGTGGAACTTTGTTTCAAGCTTGCATATACTTTCTTTGAGAATATACTGTTGTCTGAGTGAAACAGATGGTGTCTGCATACTTTAGCTACAGTGTAATTAACAAACAGAAAGCTCACACAGGGGATGTATCTGCTTTTACTTTTCTCTAGCCATTTTGTGAAATTGGGTATGAGTATTTAACTGGATTATTGGCCCTTTTGCCTCAAGAGGAATGTTATTCAATGACAACAGATATTTTATGTTGAAACCTTTTTAAGACCTTGAAGGCTTTGGTTTTTTATATTATTTTCTTAATCCTTAAACTAAAAATCTGTTTCTCAAAAGTGGGTTAAACCTCTTATCAGTTCCTTACAGGGTTTGATCTCATTTTATCAATGGTTCATACGTAATTCCGCATCTGTGATTTATTTAATGAGTGAAAATGTTCACCATTGATAATATGGTATAATTTGAATCCTTTACAAATCATCCAATATACACAGAAAATTAATTTGTATCTGGTAGTGTGAATTACAGGTGAGAGAGCATTCTTCATCAAAGTAAGGGGAAGGCAGGGCTGGGGAGGGCGGGGCGGGGGGCAAAGTGGGCAGGCAAGGGGTAGAGGGAAAGCCTAGGGAAGCTGAAATGCTATATAAATAGTAGAAAGAAAATTCTAAGTTAGTGCGATTGTGCATTACTTCGAGAGGGAAAAGAGAAAGTGATGAATTTGGGATGTCATAAGGGAGACCAGCCTGCTCATGCTTCTGTACTTTCCACCACCATCGTGTTACTTAGACTACTGAAAGTGCAGCTTGTTTTATACATCTAACATAAACAGAGAAGTAAATGCCACTACTCATGACTTCACATCTCATCACTAGGCAGAGCAGACCTTTGGTCTAGTATTGTCTTTGATGTGTAGTGTTTCTTGTTGGACATCTGCAAACCACAACTATGGAATCTCTTCATATAAACTTCAAAATTTCTTAGTTTCTGCAGTCTCCTTTGAGTTGACAGTGAAGGAACACAATAGGAAGCAGAGCCCACAAAGCCTGAAAAACAAAGTACAAAAAAAAGTGTAGTAAAGCAGAATATTTAAAAACTTTGCATATACATGTAAAAGAAAAATAAGAACATCTGGGGATTCACCAGTAGGATTGCAATAAGAGGATTTTGGAACACATCTAAATGGGATGGGCAGGTTCAATAATGTAGCTATAGACCAGATGCCAGCATTCTTCTCTTAAATTAGGAGAAGAATGAAAGTTTGACAACAAGCCAAAAGGAATATGCAAAAAGGAAGTACCTGTCACAGCATATTTTCTCTGAACTGTCAGAATCAAAGCATGAAGACCCCAATGCATACTGGAAAAACACCAATGAAATCAGCAGTAACTTCATTTGGTCAGTAAATTCTGCACAAAATAGTCAATTAGACATTCCAGAAAAGTGAAGGAGAAAGATAAGGGAACAAGTGTGTATGTGCCAGAGACAAGAGCTGTATACCTCAGGGTCAGGCAGAAGTATTAAACATAATGAAACATTTTCTTCATCTGACATTGCTCCATTTCACCAAGCTGAAAGCAGTAGCTGAAAGAGGCAAAGAGAGAGAAAGAGAACTGAAAAAAGTCGAGTGGGAAAATGAAAGTCCAAAAAATTTACTGATAGTAATTGAGTGTGCTTAAAACAATCTTTTAGTCCCTTTAATATGTGTGCAGTGTGTAATATCAGATCCTACTGAAGTTGATGAGATTATTTTCATACATTTCAAGGGCCTTTGAATCTGGTATTAAAAGGAAGTTTTCTCTCTGCTAGCTTGAGCAGTTCAGGTGCCATTTATCATTCATGCAGAAAGGAATGATTTGTAATTGTCTTTCTTAGGCCATTATTTCAACATTAATAGCTGTACTACTGAGTCACACAGCATTACAAGCTGCATCCTGCTCAGGCCTAAGTGTGCAGTCACATTTCTGACTAATTGAACAGCATTCAATACAGAGCATTTTTTTGACCATTATAAGGCAGCCAGTGCAGAACTAACCTGTAAATGTGTTTTGAGTAATTTGGATTTTTTTTCCAAATAAATAGTCTATCAGTATTTTATATCATGTGACAGAAATTTCTTATATAGCAGGATATGCCTTAAAATACTTGGATTTATTCTACTGTCAAACTACGGCTCTCCATCCTTATTTAAGACTGGGTGAATAGCTCTTTGAAGTTACTTGTCTCTGGAGACTACAGAAAAGGCCTAGAAAACTTGTGTTGGATACCTACCTGAATGGCTTAATTTTAGTGATATTAAATTCCAGTCTAGAATTATAATGCATGATATTGCTTACTTTGATTACATTTGATAATTAAATGCTTACAAGTCAGCTTTCTATATCTATGTTTAGGGCTGATTAATACCTGCGCTGTATTCTAAATGTCCTGTATTTGATTATTTTAGTTTTTGTTTGGTTGGTTCGCTGTTTTTGTTTGGGGGTGGTTGGTGGCGTTTTTTTGTGGTATTTTTTAGTTCAAAAAACCCCATATTCATGACAGTATCATTTAGTAAAATTTAATAGTACTGAACACCCTCTCTTCTTTTTTCTTTTTTTTTTCTTTTCTCCAATTTTCCAGTAACAGGCATCTCTGCTTCTGACATATTTAACTTGAAAGTGATTTGAGAATGGATTTGGGGAATGTTTTCTTTCTCAGAGTGCTGTTTACTAGCACTTCTGGTACACAGATCCCTAACATAACTTCTTCACTTTTCTGAAGCGGCAAGATAGGATTTATTCTTCCTTATGTCTATTCCTTAGCAGAACCAGCTTTTCATCTTAAATGTTTTCATACTCTGGTTTGTTTATTTCTTTCAACTTTGAGAGAAGTCCTTTGGATTTAGAGATTTCAGGATGATTATTTATCTATCAGAAATAATTGTGAGTGTTCACACTTCTAAATTTAGCCCAGTGTTTTTGTTTTGGTTTTGCTAGGGGTGATGTTAGTGTGTGGTGGTTTTTGTTTTGTTTGTGTATTTTTTTTGTGTATTTTTGTTTGGTTTGTAGGTTGGTTTGGTCTGGTTTTTAACATCAAGAAGCTTGAAAGAAAGAAGACATTGAATGAATTTATTTTCTTCTCTCAACCATTACCTTTGTTCTATGTAGCAGATATTAATAAGATCCATTTCTTTATCTTTCAATGGCAAAAAATTAATTCCTGTCATAGATTTGTAAATAACGATAACTTTTCAGTAGCTATTACCTCTTAGTTCAGTAGTATTTAGAATATGTGTATTTTATGCAGGCAAATACTATGAGTTAATGTTTCATGTAAAAGGCTCAGGTAATGGCTTGTAGATAGAGATACCTGGAGTTATGGTACCGATAGCTGAAAGCAGAAAGGAAGTATTGAAAGAAACAGGTTAATTTATAAGTACTTTTGAAATGATAAATAAATAGTCCTCTTGGTCATATCACCATAAAAATAACTTATTTTAATTATACTGCAGATTGAACTTCCTTAATTTAAACTTCGTACAACATAGTTTGGCCAGACCCTTGTGACTTGTGCAAAGCCTACTCACTTACATTAAATTTACAGATGTAGAGTTTAAAATAGCCTTTGTCTGACTTGTGACATGGCATTTCAGAGAGCTCAAGCTGATTGGATTCCAAACTGGGAATGTCATGTGTCTCAGATTAATGTTTAAAGTTCATATTTCAATTTCATATGTGTTGAATCTGTTCTTTGAATCTGAAAAATTGTTTTCTTCTAAAGCATTACAAAATCGAACATTGTATTTTAAGTTTCTTGGATAACGAAGTCATAATTCTGCATTTTGTTTGCAAACAAAATCCATTACAGATCTTTGTAATTGTTTATGAAGTAAAATAAATTTGGAATTGCAAAAATACCTTTATGTGGATTCATAATGTTATAAATGAAATTTTTCTGTTTCAAAAAATATTCTCTTTAACTTCATCATTAGTTAATACAATAATGCAGTTTGCCTCTTTAGACTCCTTTGGGGCCAAAATTATGTGCCTCGATTGACTGGATAAGGAGTATAGTCTCAATGAAGAGATTCCGTTCCTTGCATATCTGTTACTATCAATAAGTAAGCAAAACTGCATGAGACCAGGGCTTGCTACTTTTTGTCTTCTATGTACAAAAAAGCACCTCCCAAGCCACTTGTCTTGTGGAGATTTCACCCTGAAAATTAGCCTCTGCGTTCATCCCTTCCATTGGTTATTCTACAGTCCTTGTTTGCAATCTTATGTAGAACTACAGGCAAACTGTGGTGTGTCTGGCAGATTCATCAGCTGAGGTTTACTTGAATTACTTTGATGAAACCATGTAAAGAAAACATTTTGCATCTTTAAATGTGTATGAAATTCATCCTGCCTCATTGAAATAACTTCTTACAATATGTTTTGCATGTAGGAGAGTAGTAGTCAGCAGGTTTTGCAGTATTTTCCAAAAAGGTATATTGTTAAGTATTTGGTACAAAACACAGAAGAAAACAGCATGGAATTCACATTCAATCATATGACTGGGGAAACCATTTTCCAATGGTAAATAAATGAGATGCCATAGTTATTCTGCTCTCTGTTTTCAATATCAAATTGTTGTATTGTATTAATGCTACTTTGGAGATGTTTTTACTATTTTATAGCCATAGAAATATTTCTTCTTTTTCTTAAAAGCATTCCAGTAAGATGCCTAATCTCATAAAGGATAGATCTAGCAAAGACATTTGACTGAAGGAATGCTCATCTTTCAGTCTCCTATATATGACTGTGGAAAAAAAAAATATTCATGGACTGATAACTCCAGTTACTGTCTGAACATGTTCAGACATACAGTCTGAGATATAATTTATTCACATACAGGAATTTTAAAACCTTGAAAAAGAAAATGAAAATAAGAATCTTAATTATTCTTTGTGTTCCCATTTTGGAAAGGTGTAAACTGTATAATGAGATTCAGGAAAACATAAGCTGTTTTCTGACAGTTTTCTGTACTTTGTTGCAAGTGACCTTACTATAATGCTTTCCTAAATAAAAAAAAATGTATTAGTTATCTTAACAAAGATCAGAGTAATGACATTCAAGTTACGGACAGAAGGTTACCAAATGATGAGGCCAATTCTGTATCAATCCCAAACTGTTCAGTTATAGTACAAAAAAAAAAAAAAAAAAAAAAGAATTAAAGCAACAACTCAACAAAACCTGAATACTTCAAACAGATTAAACATCCTCTTACTTTATGAGGTATCAGGAGCTCCAAATTTGCTCTATCTTTAGGAACTCCCAAAATATTAATAGGGAATTAACAGGGAAACTGTAAGGCTATAATGCTTGTATACAATTTGTGATACTAAAAGACAAAACAGAAAATTTAACTTTGAAGATAAGAGCAATCTCCTCCTCTCTTCAGAAGATTTTAGTTCACCCAGAGTGCAAAATGAAGGACAAGACAAAGCAGCAGTGATTTTCTCTGTTACACAACTGTATCCTTAGCAGTTAAAACAGAATAGGTTGCATGCTATTCTGTAAAGAACCAAACATGTATTTTCAATCAGATCATCTTAATGATCTTTTCAGTAGAAATGGTATTTAAAAATGGGTGATCATTGCTAAAATTTTTCAACTCATGAGTAGCCCTTGTGTGTAGTCCAAGATCTTGGTGATTGCTTCTTTCTGAGAAGCCATTTCTATCTCCCTGTATTTGTATACACACAAAAAGAAATGTGCCATCTGAAACAGGGGTAGATCTGGTATAAAAAGCTTAAAAAACCCTATAGTTCCAAAAAAAACCAACCCCAAAACATGTAATCTAAATGAAATTAAGATTTTTCAGAACACTTCTCCCCAGCTGGAATGCGTTACCAGCATGATTTCATATTGTCACAGTATCCATTTTCTGCCGAGTTCCAGCAATTATCTGAAACCATATGTCAATTAATTTATTTGGGGTTGCGTTTCATACTCAGTGCCAAAACTACAAGCAAATGCTTAAGGCATAATAGATGTTCAGAACTGAAGAGTTCCTATTTATGGAAAAAGAGATCTACTTAAGAACTGGGAAAAAAACAGCTCATAAGAGCGGTATAGTAACAAAATAAATTTCAATAACTACTGTAAATGGGCAACAAAAACAAAAAGAAAAAAAATTAGGATATCTCATTAAATCTGTGTCTGTTATGTCCTTAAGAACTAAAATGTATTTGACAGTAAAATCAAATAAAGTCTCTTAGAAAGAACTTGATCTCAACCTGTTCCTCCTCAAAAAAGATGTGAGACTATACCAGATTACATTCTGAACAAAACTTTTAAAACAAGCTCAGTTAATAATTGCTACTAAATACTTTTGATTGACAATCAGTAGAATGCATAAAAATGATCTGGATACAAATTCTGAATACAACAGCAATGAAATAATAGTTATATATGCAGCTGGACAAGTAGTCTGTGTTTTCCAACTTGAGTTACCAGCTTCTAAAACTTATCATTACTGCTTATACAAACCATTGCTGTTGGAAAAAGAAGTATAAACCAGATTTCATAAAGAATCAAATGTAATACAAAACAAAACCAACATGAAGAATACTTAATAATATGGGACTTGACTTGACATCTATGGAAATTATGAATTTGTGATGTCTTTCAGAAGTACCTCTATTTTTGAACCTTCTTGGAAAATCTAACAAGTGAATCTACAGTGATTAAACTACTCATGGAGTGAATTTCTTAATGAGTTCAAATATACATTAAATATATATAACGGTTTAACCAAAAACTCTAAATATGTGGCAAGAGAAAGATGCAAACACAAACCAGACAGTTGTTTCTTTTTCTTTTTCTTTTTTTTTTTTTCCAACTTGGCAGCAGTCTCCAGTGTGCATCTTTTCATGCAACTTTACAAGTTGTGGCTTGACTGTTTCTGTAAGCCCTGGGGCAAAATCCCCACTGAGGGATTACGCAGGTGCACAGATTCACAAGAAATCTGTAACTCGCTTAGTGAACTTGTTTTTCAGGACAGAACAATCTACTTGACTAACACTTCTTTTAACAATAACATATGCACACAGTCTATGTTTGAAAATTACATGTTTGCAAAGACAAGTACATGAGACAGTTGGGGTGTCAAGATCTTCAAACTTTGTGTTACGCACCCCTTCTTGTGTTCTGCCTAAAATGTGAGTTCAGAGGCAGCCAGGGAAATCCCCATGGAGGGCTATCGAGGAGGAGTGTTATCCTTCCTGTTCCGGTATGTAACCTTTCTTCAGCCACCTCTTTCCTGTTCTGATGTGTGGTACCAGGCTTGGTGCTAAGATGCATTTGGTCAGTGTAAGAGGGAAATAAGACTCATCGAGGTTCACTGAGAATTATAGTGGAGATGGGTCCTGCTATCTGCAGGAAAAGTACCATTCCTATGGCTTTGGACAGCAAAATCACCCATTGGCTTTGCAAGAGTCTTGGATTGTCAAGATGGTTGCTGCTGCTGCTCTGAGAAAGTTTGGACCATGTTACCTGGAAGTTACTATTGACAATCGACAGCATCTACTGCTCCAGCATCTCTCATAGTTCGTACAGCAACAAGAGAAGCAAGCCGATCTGCTGTCCTAGCTCTAGACATTCAACATGGACCTTCTCCCAGAAATCCCTTCAAGAATTTAATCTGTTCTCTAGTCTTCTTGGAAGATCTGCAACAGAAACTTATACTGATGATTTAGCCATTTTCTTTCCAAGCTTTTATTTCCTTTGGAACAGTGAAGGATTATTTGAAACAGAAAATGAAGATAGGCTTATGTATTGCATTCTTTGAGCTATTGACTCTTGAACTACTCAGGAAGTTCTATGTGAGAAGCGACATACTAATTTCTGGGTTTTTTGTTTGTTGGGGTTTTTTATTTTTTTTTTCCCCATGCAAAATAAACCTGACACATCTTACACCTCCTAACTGACTTACTGTTACAGAATCTGAGAGGAATGAACCCAAAGTTAAGTGTTGAAGGAGTGCATTTTCTCAGATAAAATTCTGATTCTGTGCTTTATTCTTAATGTTTTCTCATTATAATCTTCAAACAATAACTGTCAAACTTAGATAGAAGCTATGAAGTCATGCAGTCAACAAACTGAGTCTATGGTTAGAATTTACTTAAGAATTATAATGGCTATGCTTCTAAATCTCTGTTATATCTATGGGAGAATCAGAAGTTAAAAATAGATTAAAAAAATTATCTCAGCAGTGCTTCTGTTGGTAGAAGACTGAATAAAACGACTGTGGCTGTTTTATTCTTTCTTTTTCAGGAAAAGTTGTATAGAAGGTCGGATTTGAGATAGCAAATACCAGGCTGACCTGATTCTCAAACAGACAGTATTAGAGATGCAGGGAGACTGCAGTGTCCGTACGGGTAAAGGTATTACATGGAGTCTGGGACAGCTTGAATTTTGAAGGTGCAGTCTGTCAGGATTGGTTCATGCTGATGCAAGTTTGAAAGACCAACAATTATAGAAAGTCTTTATTTAAAGTGGTAGGAGTTTAGAAGTACATGTTAGTTTAAATAGGTTAAGAAAAAAAAATTTTGACATGCTATGTGTTACGAAGAGCTTGAATTTTGGAATGCTTAGAGCTTCTGCCCTGATTTTGTGCTTGGGGGAGAAAAAAAATAAAGAGAAAAAGGAAAAAGGAAAAAGGAAAAAAAAATTTGTTTTTTTTCCCCATAATTCTCAAATAAACAAACAAAATTCCCTTTTTTTTTCTCTCGGGAAGACATGCACAAATTAATCAAAATGAAGAAGTAATTTTGTCTCAGGGTTGGGATTCAGGATTCAGACTCTTTTCTGATATTAGACCTGGCATGCATTAGAAAACTAAATTTAGAAATTACTGTGAACAGCAAGAAATCCAAAGACATTTATTATATTGATCCCAGCATCAGTGCAGTCTATTACTGCCTTGTCACAGTTTTAATGTCATGTTTCAAAGTATCTTTCTTGCATGAAAATGGAGCTGTCATCTTAGGACATTACAGTCACATATCAAATTGCCTGGGCTTTTGAACTATCAGAAACCTTTGGACCCTGGCAGCAACTTTTTATTTTTCAGGCAGGAATGAGCAATTTACAATAATTTAATTATATGATTTATTGTTTAAATGTTTTTGAGTGCCTTATTATTAAAGAGATGTATCAAAATGTTTTTCTACTCCATAACAAGGAAATTTGTAGACAATGTGTAGTTGAACTCGTTTTGGGTATGACCAAGTGCTAGTTTAATGGCTTCTGCAGCTCTGTAGCAGCATTTGTACAGGCATGTACAACTAGTCAAGTGATGATTTAAGACACTACCTCATCTCAACTGCTCAGAACATATGAATCTGATCATATGAGTGCTCTTAGGACAAGTCCAAACTGGTGGGGGGTGGGGGGAGGAATTTACATGGTTTGGCTGCTATGAAACTCCAAAACAAGACTCTGTCCCACTACCTGCAAGTCACATAGCAGGAATGCGGTAGAATAACTAACTCTCCACACTAAGTATAATTTGTGCCTGTGCATTAGCACGTTTTCTGGAGAATTGGCCTCATATGCAAAGTCTGCATTAGAGAATATTTTGTATGGATGTCTGAGACGCTAAGTCCTTTGGCTATTTCTGTATTAGCAAGTAATGGAAAGTAAAAGGAGCTGATACAAAGATTGAAACAGCTGGTACTGAAACACTGCTAGCAACACTGTTCATATTTCAGCAATATTCTTAGTTCAGAGTTGTTGTAGTGTAGTTCAGAACTGTATCTTCCAGTTTAGTTTCATCCAAAAGGAATCAACTCATGTGCTCCAAAGCCATGTCCCGATGTAAACCAAAATACAGTAAGGAGTTTTACCTCACAAACACACTCATCTCCAAACACCTTCTGCCTGACCATGTAGAAAGACATACACGTTCTGCATGTCCAATCTGTCCAAAATTCCTCACCTATTGAGTCTCATTCATCTCCATCCTGAAGCTGGAGTGTTTGATCAAGAGCTGTCTGAGCTCTTTATCTAGCACAAATCTTTTGACTGATTGTAGAGTAATTAGCAAACTAGCCAATAAAATCCAAACTAGCACTACTGAGAGAAAGAGTAAAATAGGTCTCTGCATTTCTGTACCTTCATTAGCAGAAAAAAAGCTCTCAGATGATCACACATAGGTTTTTGCTACACAGACAGTCATTCTTGCACCTGTCATGCTGTATGTACTAGATAATAGGCATGCAGTTTATAGTAATTTAATTGATTACATTTACAAATCATACCTCACTAGTTACTCAAGACAACGTGACCACAAGAGAAGTATTTTCTCAACTGTGAGTTTACAATGATTGTAATAGAATAAAACCTGATGTATTCTTTTCTTACATTATCTATCAATTTTAATATGTCACAAAAAACTTCAGGGCCCATACATGAATATATAGGAAATTGTGATAGCCTGCCCCATTTATTTTGCAGAAAGCTCTCAAGAGTGCATTGCAGGTATGATAGCCAAGTTATAAGGGACTTTCTAATTGCTGAGCTTTTTGCTTACTTGACAAATTTTCATGGAAAATGATGAAGGTAGTGATTGAGGTCCCTGAATTTATAATAGGAAAAAAAAAAATCGTTTTAGTACTGGAATATACACTTCGTAAGTAAAACAGTATAGATACTTCAAAAGAAGAAAAAAAATAGGCTGAAGGCAGATAATGAAAAGAAATACTAAGAAGAATCACCAAACCCAAACAGAATAAAGAGGAAAAAAGAAAGTTGAGAATGCAGTACAGAATGCACCTTATCAATACAATTATAATATAGATCCTCTCTGAAATCAAACGAACACAGTTTTTAACAGTAGTAATGATGGACAAGAGTCAGGCACTTGAAACAAACTGAGTAGCAGAGCAGATGTTACAGAAAGCTGTGATTAAGAAACTCCATTTGAATATATGGCTAGTATATTTTAGCTCTTAAGAAACACATTAGTTCTATAATTGTATATAGTACTGAAATTTTCCTTCTCTAATTTGTTTCTTACATCATTATTTTTTTAACCTTGCCCAAAAAAAGGATATTTCCATATTTGAGCATTCTTATTCTGACAATTTTATTTATCAAAAAAATATATAATTTCCATCTACTTTTTGCAGTAAATATATGACATCAAGTGAGTCAAAATAAATTTTAATATAACAAATTTATTCTTAAGATAGATGTTACATATCTAACAAATAATGGAACAGGTAAGAAAAATAAATAAATGTTAAAAAATATATATATAAACCTCTACCACCATTTAAAATGAAAATCAGATTAAAATGACAGCTGTCCTTTTGTATATTAATCTATTAGTTACATTTGTAACCTCTATAGAGGTAAGTGTATATTTTGAAATGAAGAAGAGAGATACAAACCTGATTGGAGTACTTGCTGTCAACAGCAGTAACAAAATATTGGAGATTTTTATATAGATATAAATTAAAAATTTAGAGCAAGACATGTGGCAAAAACTTATCTATGTTTGACTCATCCAGTATGCATATCTATCCAAGGTTTTTACATACTATTACCCAATCACATTTCCAAAGACTGTGGGACAAATTATACTGACTATTCTAAGTTTATAGCTTTGTAGCTATACAGTGTATTTGCATTAAGAAATCATCACTGCTTTATTATCCTGATGATGATATTTAAGCATAAATGGATATGATAAATAAAGCACGTTTCATGTAGTAGCATATGATGGAGGTTTTTATCTCTTTCTTAAAATGCCTTCTTAAAGTAGCCCTTTAACAGAGAACATAGAAAGAAAATTTCCCACATATTTTAGACAAATCGAACCAAAATGATTATTTATTTATGAGAAAGTAAAAATAAATGCATCATTTAATGAATCCTAGTGCTTTTAATGGCATGATGGATTCTTTCCCTTTCATAAATTTTATTCACTGAGAATACATTAGTTTATTTTTTATAAGCCTTTTTAGAATTTCTGTGTGACATTCATGGTTGATTCTATAATAGTAGCTCACCTTGTCTGTCAGACTGTTTCATAAATCCTTCAATTAGAATTGATACTATTAATAGAGCCTGGCAAATTGACGAACAAACTCTGAAAATGAAGGATCAGACTTTTAGAAACTGAGTACTTCAAAGCCTAAAATCCAGACTTAATAGTGATTTATCTACATCCACTGTGGCAGCAGAGAACTTGCCTTTTGCATTCTAGTGCTGTGATGCAAAAATCAGTCTTAACACAGTCGTAGTGTATTTAATATGAAATTGCAGAGTTGCAAATCTGTCATAGAACAGTTTAGGTTGGAAAGGACTTTTGGAGACCTCAAGTCCAACTCCCTGTTCACAAAAGAGTAAAACAGATCAAGCTGTTTAGAGCTTTGAATACGTCCAAGGTTGGAGATGACACCACCTCTGGAAAAATTGTTCTGGCGTTGGCCACCCTTGAGTGAATCAGTTTTTTCTTTTGTGCAGTTGGGAGTTTTGCTTGTTTTTTGCTTCTGACTGCTTCATTTGTGCTTTTGTTTCACACTTCCAAGAAGAGTTTTTGTCTTCTCTATTCCTTTTCTGCAAAGCTACTTTCCAGCAAATTCTTTCTTGGGATTGATTTGTCCCAGATGCAGGATTTTGCATTTCCGTTTTTGAACTTCATGAAGTTTCTTTCAGGCTTTTTCTCCAGCCTACTGTGATCTCCCTAAATATCATCGCTTCACTAAAGCATATCAACTGATCCTCCAGTGCTTGTAAACTTGCCAAGACATTATTCGGTCCCATTGTTCCCATCTTTAATGAAGGTGACAATATTGAAGTCAACATCCACCCCTGAGGGAATCTGCTGATAATCAGCTGTCACATGGTTTTTGGATCATGGACACTCTTTGAGCCTGACAGAACATCCTGTTTTCCATCCATTTCATACTCCACTTACTTAATCCATATTTCACCAATTTGACCACAAAGCTGAAAGAGCAAGAGGTAGATTGAACAAACATGCAAGTATGCAAGAAGGCTACTATACTTGGCAAATAAGGAAAAGGTTGGCCTATATATCTCATGTTATGAAGTTAATCACTAAGTGATTAAAACATCCCAAACACTTTGTATCAGGAATTCCAAACAGTGGAGTGGCCCTTTACCTTCTTTTTCAGCCATACACAATTCTTTTGCATAATGATACAATCTAGTAAGAACAGTATGATGTACAGCTAATAACAAACTTTATAGGAACAACTTGAGCACTTTGGGAATGATTACAAATTCTGTTTAAGTATCATTCTCCTAGAAATGATTTCAGCATGTTTTAAATAAGCCACAGAGCGTTTCTTTTGTTTATGGCAAGTTTTGAGGCAGGTAGTGTTTAAGTGGGCAGAACACAGGTTCTATTCAATAGGGGCTGCTCTGACTGCCCATCACTAATCAAAAGATACAGTGTGTTCTGTGTTCTCACCGGGGAGGAATGCAGGTTAATATATGACTAGTTTTGCTGCTTGCTTTAGTCTAAGTTTACCTTAAAAATTTCTTTTTTACTTCCAACCTGTATTAACATTATGAACCTTTTCATATTTGATGACATTTCACTACTGTGTAATCTAGCTTCACTATCTTATTCTCTTGCATGCAAAAACTGTATTTTAGTAGTATTTTTTTCTAAATTAAAAGCCAGCAGCTTATTTAAGGATATAAACTGGAGTCCTGATCAGTCTAAAGCACAAATTTTATAAACTTGCATGATTTTATGAAAAAAAAAGCTTTGTCTTTCATTTATCTTTCATTTATTATGCAGTAGTTAATGTTTTATAGAAATGTTTATTTAATTCTTGAGAATAAGGAGGAAAAGTATCCCTAATTTCTGGTAATAGTTGGGTTTTTTTTTTAATTTGAGTGGAGGTTTTTTGATGGTTTTTTTCCCCTTTTCTCAGTCCATAAAAATTGTCATAGCTTTCTAGAGCTAATTCTTTTGTTTTATTGAGTATATCTTGAAAAGCAAGATACTTGTTTTTTTAGGGAAATAACCAATTTAGACCAAGATTTCTTCTTCAAAAACATAGTAAATATATAATCCACACACATTTCAGATGAATACATTGCTGTCGGCTTGTATTAGCTCCTCAGAAAGAGGGCATCTGAATTAAACCTTAGTACTGCCACTTTGTGTTTATGTTACCCAGATTGCTGAGCTCAGTGGGACCAGTTCCACAGCCAACTCTGACATTTGTTATTTATTTTTAATACATATTAAATGTTGCAGCTCTATAATGTAAGTGGGAAATTATATTTGCTTAAACGTTGATGTGCTTATTTTTAACATAAGCTTATGTATTTTTGTGCATAATATATTAAATAATGTATTGATCATAATATGTTAAATCTGGGGAAAACATCTGTAAATCTCTCATATTTCTTATGTAGTCATTGTGTTTGTGCGTGAAGTCTTAATAATAGTCTGTACTTTAATAATTAATGTACTTAGTAATAATCTGCATTATATGTAACTCTGTATTCTCTCAGACTAAGTCCATGTGTATTTTTTGTGTAGGCGACGTCTTTAATATTATTACAAAAGCCTAGCATGGTAAATATGTCATGTGCAAGGGTATAGATAAGAAGGATCAATGAAATTCACTTCCAAATCTACTACTAAATGCTACAAAATACATATATTAAAGAACTATAGAATTGTGGAGAACGGGAAATGTGTGCAGGCATAATTTATTGGACAACCTGAGGTTCTTAATCCATTCTTTCTATTACTCATATTAAAAACCCCTCTAAGTTAGGGTTCTCTAAGTCCAGGGTACTAGGAAATCTCCTACTTTCCGTTTTTCATATTTACAAATTTACATATTTACATTACATAGCTCCACAGAATTTTTCCCCCACAAAGTAAAAAATTGGACACTTCCAATAATTACAGCAGGTGGCGAAATAGTATAAAAGCAGCAGGTTGTTGGATGATACCTCAAAATTTTAAAAGTGAATAGGAAAATTTTTGAATTACAGAGCTTCCTGATTAAAAAAGGTAATGTGCCAAAAATGGTTTGAAAAGATGACTTTTTAAAATTATTTTTTTTTTTTCCTTCATTGCTAGGTTCTGTAGCTACTGCCTGCCGTGACCCTGGTGTCCCCATGAATGGCACTAGAAATGGGGATGGAAGAGAACCTGGAGATACTGTCGTCTTTCAGTGTGACCCTGGTTATGAACTGCAAGGAGATGAGAGAATAACCTGCATTCAGGTGGAAAACCGGTACTTCTGGCAGCCCAACCCACCAGTCTGTATAGGTATGCAGAAGAAATCAAATAAAGCTTTCCTAAATTTTGAAATTCTGCTGTAATGAATCACACTGCTCTAGGAACTTTTTATGAAGAACAAGTGTGTACAAGTACTGCACATATAATAAATTATTCTGCATAAAGCTCCAATGGACATTACCAAAATCTTCCCTCTATGTCCTCTATATCCTCCTATAAGAATAATAATTGTTATCCTTTCCCTCTCATTTATATAATTTATAATTTGATGGTCTGTGTCAGAGAGAGCAAGAAAGTCGATGTCAATGACTCTGTTAACTTTGTCTTAAAACTTGAAAAATGGTCATGAGTGTGGAGGATTTGGTTCGTATGCCTGTATGTACAAAACATCAGGCAGGTGACCTAGTAATTTTATAGATCAGCGCTAAAGTAGGATGCAATAGAAAAGAATTAGAAGGTGGTAGCCTAATTTCTCTGGCAGTCTTCATTATTTTAGAAAGAACAAAATTTTCATTACTAAAAATTATAATGTAACATTTATTTCTGGAAATACCTTCTCAGTCTCTAATTTTATTCTGGTTAACATAGCTCATATTAAATGGACTTTAAAAGCATTTAACTTGGTTAACTGAATCATGATGAAAAGTAGTAAGAAATTACAAAAGTCTCTAGTAGATAGTAGCCTTACAGTAATCTTTTCTGATGCAGTCCTAATCATTATTATTATTGATTTAGGAAGTATCTAAACTATCACTTCTAAAAACTGACTGAGGTAGAGTGACAAATAATCATGGGGTTGTGTCCCATCTGGGTAGTTTGGTGAATAATTAAATGATGCTTATTTGCCCAGTATGTTCTTCAGTGCAATCAAATGTGATATCATGATGTAGAATCGGCAATCCCAAGCACAAATACAGGCTGGTCAGAGAATGGCTTGAGAACAGCCCTGCTGAGAAGGACTTGGGGATGCTGGTGGATAAGTAGCTCAACACGAGTTGGCAATGTGCGCTGGCAGCCCAGAAACCCAACCACATTCCGGGCTGCATCAAAAGAAGCGTGGCCACCAGGTAAAGGGAGGTGATGCTGCCCCTCTACTCTGCTCTGCTGAGACCCCACCTGCAGTACTGTGTCCAGCTTTGGAGTCTTCAGCACAGGAAGGACATGGACCTGTTGGAACGAGACCAGAAGAGGGCCATGAAGGTGATCAGGGGACTGGAGCACCTATGCTATGAGGACAGGCTGAGAAAATTTGGATTGTTCAACCTGGAGAAGAGAAGACTCCAGGGTGACCTTATTACGGCCTTCCAGTACTTGAAGTGGGCCAGGAGGAGAGATGGGGAGGGAGTCTTTATCAGGGAGTGTAGCAATAGCATGAGGGATGACAGTCTTAAACTGAAAGAGGGGAGATTTACATTCAATATTAGGAAGAAATTCTTTACTGTGAGGGTGGTGAGGCACTGGAACAGGTTGCCCAGAGAAGTTATGGATCACCCATCCCTGGAAGTGTTCAAGGCCAGGCTGGATGGGGCTGTGAGCAACCTGGTTTAGTGGAAGGTTGGCAAGGGCTTGGAATTAATTAATCTTTAAAGTCCTTTCCAACCCTAACCATTCTATGATTCCATTATTCTAAGAATAATAGAAGATTTTGTCTCAGAGGATAGCAGCTGCTGACCTGAAATTCCCTAAGGGTTGTGATAGGTAACTTGTTGTCATGGTTTAACCACAGCTGGCAACTGGGCACCATAAAGCTGCTAGCTCACTTTCGCCCAGTGGGATGGGGGAGAGGATTGGAAGAGTAAGAGTGAGAAAACTCATGGGTCGAGGTAAAGACAGTTCAATAAGTAAAGCAAAAGCTTGACATGCAAGCAAAGGAAAATAAGAAACTCATTCACGACTTCCCATCAGCAGGCTGGTGTTCAGCCATCTTGAGGAGAGCAGGGATCCATCATGCTTAAGGAAGACAAACACCATCACTCTGAATGTCTCCCTGCTTCCTTCTTCCCCCAGCTTTATATGCTGAGCATGGTATTATACGGTATGGAATATCCCTTTGGTCAGCAGAGGTCGGCTACCCCGTTTGTGCCTCCTCCCAACTTCTTGTGCACCCTCAGCTTACTCACTGTTAGGGTGATGTGAGAAGCAGAAAAGGCTTTGACTCTCCGTAAGCACTGTTCAGCAATAGCTAAAACATCCCTGTATTGGCACAAATCCGAAACATAGCCCGTACTAACTATGAAAAAAATTAACTCTATCCCAGCAAAAATTGTCACACCTGTTCAATAGGATCTGCGTTTGATGGATCAGAAACAAAGGAAAATGGGCCACTCCAAGGTAGTGCAAGTGGAAGAATATTGGATAGACCAGTTGCTGTGGTATTTCCCTGAGTCATGTCATTATGAGATACTGTCACATCCAAAGCAGGACTGCCTGAATGGAGTGTCTGAAAAGAAGAAGGTAAAAAAAAAAGGCACCTGAAATAATCAGACAAGAGCCCTTGGGTCCAGAGTGGTGTAGAGGTGGCACTGCAACTATGAGAACATCAGCTCCACAGTGGCATTCTTCCTGCTTTGCTATGAAGTGGCTATAAAGTGCTCGGCGGAAAAGGACCTGGGGGTATTTGTTGGCAGCTGTATGAATATGAGCCGGCAGTGTGGCCAGGTGGCCAAGAAGGGTCAGAAATAGTGTGGTGAGCAGGACTAGGGATGTAATTGTCCCCCTGTACTCGGTACTGGTGTGTCTGCACCTTGAATACTGTGTTCAGTTTTGGGCCCCTCACTATAAGACACTGAGGTGCTGGGGCATGCCCAAAGAAGAGCAATGAATCTGGTGAAGCATCCAGAGCACAAGTTTTATGAGGAGCGACTGAGGGAACTGGGATTGTTTATCCTGGAGAAAAGGAGGCTGAGACCTTATCACTCTCTACAATTACCTGAAAGGAAGTTGAAGTGAGGTGGGCATCAGTCTCTTTTCTCAAGTAACAAGTGACAGGACAAGAGGAAATAGCCTCAAGTTGCACCAGGGAAGGTTTAATACAATATTAGGAAGAAATTCTTCACTGAAAGGGTTGTCAAGTAACGGAACAGGCTGCCCAGGGAAGTGGGTGAGTCACCATCCCTGGAGGTATTTAAAAGACATGTAGATGTGGTGCTTAAGGACATGGTTTAGTGGTGGACTTGGCAATATTAGGTTAGCAGTTGGACTTAATTATCTTAAGGGTCTTTTCCAACCTAAATGGCTCTAGGATTCTATAAGTAATTTAAGTAACCTTTGAGCTCACAGCATCTCTATTACACAAGACCTGAGTGATTAACTCCTTTCACTGGTACGGCAGATGATCACTTTCTAGAATTCAGTTTTGCAGAAAGATATGTCTTTATAAATGTTATCTAGAATATTTTGAATAAAATCTATGAAGTTCTTTCAAAAAAGATCTGTAGAAAAAGTGCTAATTCTCTTGTTCTTGTATGAAGTCTTAGTTAAAGAGTGCTGTAGTGCAAAACTTCATGAGGTTAGTGATACTTTTTTTTTATTAAGTATTTACACTTCTGGACCACAAACACACAGCATATATTCTATCAGTCTTGATCTGAATTACTAATTAGTCTGGTGAAAATGCAGGTAAGTTTCATTATCAGTGTAAATAGATCACATATCATAACTTAGTAAGCTTCTTTCTGAAAGCCTTTAACAAGAAGTATAACGTGAAAAGCTTACCAAAACAATTTTTTTTTGTGTGTGTGTCTGCAGCCAGAGCATTTCTCAAGTTCAGAGTATTTTCAGAAAAGCCTTGACATAATGTTTTGCAAGCAAATAAAAGGACACGGAGTTTAAAACCAAGTACTTCACTTAGTGGTATTAGTATTTGTCTAAGGAGAAATATGAATACATTTTTTGTTTCTGTTAAAGCTTTGTAAATACTTCACTTGTTTAACTTTTGGAGGACATTAAATGTCAGTGAACAGATTGCTGGTACTTGCTTCTTTTTCTCTTGCCTTCTTTCCTCAATTCCAATTTATTTTTATTCACAGCTCCCTGTGGAGGAAACTTGACTGGCTCATCAGGTTTTATACTTTCACCAAACTTCCCTCATCCTTATCCCCATAGCAGAGATTGTGACTGGACTATCACTGTTAACAATGATTATGTTATATCATTAGCATTTATCAGGTAAACTGCTACTTGCTCATATATTTTAAGGTCTTGTTTGTAGCTTTATTATTCGCTGTTGTTCAGAGCTTTGTAAGATAACATATGTATACTTAATATAATTATCAAAGGGATTAGTAATTGTTATCTTTGTTACCAGTTGCAACAAATACATTGGAGTATTCGGTTCACAGAGAGGTGGAGCTTGGGAGCTCATGGCTCCTGTTCAGTTAAAAGCCCTCTCAGTTTACATCAACTGATGTGGAAGTGGATGGTGCTTCATTTACCAACATTCTGTTCCTGAGAAGGCAGCATAGAACAACTCACTGAATTCTCCCTGTCCCATGAGGACGGTCTTTAATGATGAAGCCTATTGATTCAATGTATTTTGTGTGATACTTCAACAGGATACTTCCTGTTGTTCTCATTATTAAATGAAATTGGTTTAGTGTTTTCCTCAAGATTAAATTGAGTTTAATAGAATCCACAGAGGAGCTGTTGCCATCTGCATTGTATGTAACACATAAAGTAAGTTAATATACCTATTACATGTGAAAAAGTTGCATGCCAACTAGGGCATATGAAGACGTCACAAAAAAGTTACAAATTGTACTTGTAATGTCCCATCAAATTTAAATCTTTCTTATGCTGGATATTCCGTACTAGTGGCTTTTATTATTCTCATCAGTGATAATGTGATGACTTTTTTGGTGAAGTAGGTCATATAATTGGCTATTCTCAGTGCTGAGTGATATAGTGTTTTGAAGAATTCCTTCCAAGAAAATTAATTAAACAATTATGTTTACATATTTAATAATTAAACTATTTTGTTGGTGATTTCAGAATTCTGTAAGTTGCTAAGCAACTTTCTGCTGTGCAGTAGCACTATTTTTTTTACTGAAATATTGTGAGCTCAAAACATTTAAGAATATTCTGCTCTTTTTATTGTACTTTTAGATATAAGAGATCCTCTATCTTAGAGTAGAAACAATATTTTACAGTGTGACTCAGTGCAGTAGATCCCAAATATTGCCAAGTTTGTCTTAAAATCTGGACAATTTCAATGATTCTTGAGAGAAGCTGACAAGCTTAGCCTTGGTCAAAGTAGATTGCATACTTCCTGCAACTTATCTCACGATGCACACTGTTCCAGAGAAAAAACCCTTCCCACATAAACCAGACTCGGGATACTCCACTGAGTACTATTAAATGTGCTTTTGCCTGGGACTTACTCCAGCTAACCCTTTTAAACTGAAGTCAAACTGTCACTTAAAAAATCAAAGCTTTTACATTTGACTTCTGCATTTCTTTGGTAAGTAAACATTTTTTTAAATAATCTAAAAATTTAAAATATTTTCCCTGCAGGAGCTGTACCAGGTCTTTAGTGCTTACACTTATTTTAATTGGAAGCTAGTATCGAGTACAGACAAAGTAATTCTAGTGGACAGATATTCATTCTTTTCCTAACAATCTTTTTTAAAACTTTTTTTTTTTTACAGAGACAATCTTACAAGTAAATTTGGATAACTCGCTGCCTTTACATAAAATTAAGCTCAAAATTAACTGATTAAGTTAATTAATTGACTATAGTTACATGATTAATAAAATTAATTAAATTTTTAAAAGTAACTAAAATTAAGTTCAGAAGACAAGATGATGTTTCAATATTACACCTTTTCATTTAAGCTGATTATAGCAAAATGCTTCTTGCTCTTCGAGTTACTAAAAGATCATCCCCTGGCTGTATGAAAGTGTCCAGTCTGACTGGAAGCTGTGTATGCTACTCTGCAGCTGACCATCATAATATCAAGCACTTCTGCCAAGGCTTTCAGTAGATCTACGTCATTTACTTCTATAAAACTTTAGAAATATTGTTGGGGGGCCAGGGGGTTCTATTTAAAAAGCTTACATATTTTTTTATGGCTAGCAGCAAAATATTGTTTCTAAGACAGAGAACCAATAAATGTAGTATTTCTCTTGTGTTCTAAAAAAACATTTCCACAAACTTCCTTTATTCTAACAGTGGAGGGTTTTTTTTCCTTTTATGAAAACAGTGCTAGAAAACTTTTATTTAAGCTAATTAGAATAAAAATGGTAGGCAAAGCATATTCTATCTAATATTTCTCTTTTTTGTTCAACAGTTTCAGTATAGAACCAAATTATGATTTTCTTTACATCTATGATGGGCCAGATGGTAATAGCCCACTGATCGGGAGCTTTCAAGATAGCAAGCTACCAGAAAGAATAGAAAGCAGTTCAAATACCATGCATCTGGCTTTTCGGAGTGATGGATCTGTTAGTTTTACTGGATTCCACCTAGAGTACAAAGGTAAATGGAGTGGTTTATATTTTCTATTAAAAGATTGCATTATTGCATGAGTGTAAATTTTAATCTGCTTTATTTTCTTATGGTTTTCTGCCTGGCAATGTTTTGGGTTTGCCTATGAGTATGGTAATGTGTATTTTATATATATAAAAAATATAATGTTCTAAAGGTACTAATTTAAGATAAGGCTTCTAATATGATTTCATTTAGCTGATACTTGCTAATGTTAAATGTGTGATTACAAAGGAAAAAAATTCAGACAGCAGTTTACATGTTTACAGTTTACATTACAAAAATAATGATGCAATGACAAAATTTGAAAGCATATATACATGTTTTTTCCAGAATATAATTTATTTTTATTTTTCCTTTACATAGTAGGGCATTTGGCATATGTACATTTAAGATTCTGTAAGGTGAAACAAAGTGCTAGAATCTAGAAGACGAATACTGAAAAAGAAAAAAAAAAATTTGGCTAGACCTTTGTATGATAGGCAATGGTAGAGCTGTCTGCCTGTCTCAGACAGATCTGTCTGAGGTTATAACACAGTAAACATGAAAATAACAGCCTTCTGAAATTCATAACTTTCAGCTTTCATAACTGCCTCTGCATGGCTCAAGAAACAGAAATATTTTATATTGTATGAATATGAAAATATCCAATAATCTGTAAAGACAACCAGAGGGAAATATGGATGTTGCTGATATAGAGGCAATACATCCTAACCTCCTTGGGTTTATTTTCTTCTCCATTTATTCTGAAAGCAGTTAGTAAATACAAAGGCATACAAGCATTTGGTATGCATTTGGTGCTTTGGCAAACCAACAGTCTCCTTTTACTTTCATAAAGTCATTCGATTCTACAGATGTAAAGGAAGTTGTCTCCACAGTATGAGCTAGTCCTAAGAAGTTAAAAGTAGGTCTTAAACATGTTGATGGTGAGCTCAGATGAGTGTACTGTTCCACTTCACTTTAAAAATATTTCTTCTTCCTTCTCAATTAAATTGAAGACTGAAAAATGCAGATGGAAGTGCTATAGAAAGCAGTTCAGGGATGCAGAACTTCTAAAGAACAAAAAAATGTATTTATTTTTCAAAGGGAACAATCTTTTTCTTCTGTGCTGTTGAATACAGACTTATCTCATAGAATTAAATGGTTTCTCACATCCACCAATCCAAGCATGAATGATATTTGTAAGGGACGCAGTCTCTTGTCATTCTTGTTCTAGGTTTAAACAAAGTGAAGCACTGTACTTTGGAATGAAGGCCTAACATTACTGCTAGCCTGTGTGTGCCACTAAGATCTCTTATCGCTTTCTGTGCTTCCATGGGTCATGATGCCAAAAAAAAAAAGAACATGTAGGTTTTTACCGTATCTGTAAAGGGACTGGAAATCTAAGTAATGGGAGAACGTAGGCATTAAATTAAGTGTTTGTGTGTATGTAAGAGAGAGGAAGTTTAAGAAAGGAATCAACCTAATCCTTATTTTCCCTGTTCACCTGATATAGCTATATCTCCTGCTTTTCTTGGAATAACTGGAGTATGCATTTCAACATGTATCTTAGAATAATGAGACATGAACAAAAAGAAGTGTTTTAATTCCAATTAAAAAACTTCGAGGAAGTGGACAGCTCAAAATCTTTTAAGCAGAGGATCAGCTTACTCAGTGATTTATTCTGTTTTTACTGGGGCTACCTGCTAAATATCACACTGCACTGCTTAGCTTATTTTAGGAGTGTCATAAGAACGCTTACTGTCATATCTTAAAATTTGAAAGTGATATAACGGTTATTAGTTGGCAAAAGAGCAATTGTAAAGGTTCTTAACAGATTTTTGTTAGTTTCTTGCATAGTGGATTGTGAGTATCAAAATAATGTAAGCATGGTATCTCCAATAGAAAACTGACATGCATTTAATTTAGCCAAAATGAGTAATTACATTATTGAGGAGAAAACTCTTAAAAGAATGTTTTAAGAATCAAGTGTGGGGTTTCTTACTTTGAATGTGTCACTGGGCATGGAGCATACAGAGTAGCAGACTTCAGGGAGGAGTTATTAATGATGTGATATCATAAATAGGAGGGAAAAGGCAGAGGAAGGTAAATAACAGATTTAAGGTATACACCTAAGAAGTTCTAAACTACTTCAAATAACAGCTGCCATTTTGTGAAGGATTAACATTTTCAAGAGCAGAGAATGGTTAGATTAGTTGAGGAAACCAACTACAGATGATGTTGTTGTAGGTGCCTGACACAGACCAGCTGGCTAACAGAAGACAGATAATACCTGGAAGAAGCATAGCCCTGATACTCAGAGGGAACTTTAACCACTACAGTAGCTGCTGCGAGAACAATGCTGCTTAGCACAAGCAGTCCAATGATTCTCTTGAGTGTGTTCATGACAATTTTTTGATGCAGGTGATCCCCTAGCTGACTAGGGCAAATGCTCTGCTGGACTGCTTACTCACCTCTGGGGCTGAAGACCAGATGAAAAGAAAATGGAAAATGTTGTGGTACTTAATACCTTTTGACCTTCTTTTTTACTTGTATGTTTTGTCCCCCAGTCCTCCCTGAACCTACTAGTAGGGTTTGTGCAGCATTATCCACAGTGGAGGAAGAAAGAGTCAGGAAGCAGTTAAGCCAGCTGGTTGTACGTATCTCCATTGGAACATACGAGATTCACCCAAGAGTTTTGAGGAAGCTGGCTGATGCCACTGCAAAGCTGCTTTCTATCGTCTCTGGAAGGTCATGGCAGTCAGGGTGATTCCTGGTGCATGAAAAAGATTAATGTCATGTGCACCTTGAAGAAGAGCGAGAAGAAGACATGGAGAAGTACAGGGCTGGTCATTTTAAACTCAATACCCAGAAACCTTTTGGAGGAAATCTGCTTGGAAACCATTTCCAAAAAAAGGACAAGCAGCTGTTAGGGAACAGTCTGCATAGATTTTTCATGGGGAATTGTAACCAATCAACACATCACTGTCTATGTGGAGAGGAAAAGCTGCGTGAACAAGGATGGACTTATAGATATCGGGTACCCTGACCTCAGAAAGGCCTTGGACACTCTCCCCTCATTATTCTGAGAGCCCAGTTTGGTGGATATGGGCTGCATAAGTGGATAATAACGTGGTTGGAAAACTGACTTGATTGCTGCACTCAGACCCTTGGCTACTATTAATTGTAATTAATAATGTGGGCAGTATTCTCTTTATTGATGACGTGTATGATGGGGCAGAGGAAATTTGTGGGCGACATCAGTTTTGGGGGAAATGTTAGTGCTCTGGTATTTTATGAGGGTTTTTACGAGGCTGAAGAATCAGGCTGAGAGAAGCCTTTGAGAAAGGCACATGCAAAGTCCTGCATCCTTGATGGAATAACCCTGTGCAACAGTAAGGGCTGGGGACTGACTAGATAGGGTAAAGCTCTCCAGAAAAGGATCGAGAGGGCCTTGTGTACAAATTGACCACGAGCCAACAGTGTGTCCTTTAGGTAAAGAAGGGCTGAGAGTGGAAGAGACTGGAAGCAAGAGCGGAATCAGCAGATCGAGACAAGTGATTCTTCCCTCTGGGTCTTCTAAGATCATGCCTGGAGTACATTTAAGGGCTCACCATGCTGGGAAGATTTTGACACACAGACCAGTCCAATGGAGAATTACCAAGAGGGTGGAGCATATAACATGCAAAGAGAAGCTGAGGAAACTGTTTTCTTCAACTACCTAATGAGAGTGAAAGGACAGAGCCAGACTCTCCGATGTGCCTAGGGGCACATAGTGATAAGATGGGAGATTTAAGGCACAAGTTGCAACAGGAAATATTTCAATTAGATATTAAGGAAAAAACCCCACATCACTCTGAGGGTAGTCAAACATTGGAACTGGTTGCCCTGAGATCATGTCATCTGAATCCCTTGAAGTTATAACTGGACTGGACCAGGCCCTGAGCAACCTGATCAAATTACCCTGTCTTTGAGTGGGGGTTATGATACATTTCTTCTGCCCTAAATGGTTCTGAGTTGACGAACATAAGTTTTTCATACAAATTGTAGCAGCTGCAGTTGTGTCCTGTATGTACACAATCCTATTTGAAGTGGCAGTATCTCTCAAGCTGTACTTCATTGACAGACCATATTTCTCAGATGCAGATCTCAGACCTTAGCCATGTCTTGGGTCTGGTCTGTAATCATGTTTCTGGTTGGGTTTTGTTCTTCCCTTCCACTCTCCCTTCATTTCTATTTTATAATGGAGGAGCAGCTTATTAGTTCTAATAAGTGCTTTGGAGAATAATTAAGGAATGTTTGCTGTAGTTAGGTATGTCTGTAATATTCTCTCTAAGCAGATTATTATGGCTCTGTTTTCATTGAGACTTAGGGATGGAGTAGTAAATCATCAAGTTCTGGACAAAACACCTGCTTCTCTTGGCTTTCAATGTTGTTTTCCATGCACTAAGACACTAGTTTTCTAGAGGGTTTTGGCATTGTTACCTTATGTTAGCCAGCAGAGAATTCCCTGTTGCACTTGAGATTGTAGCAGCAATCACTACCTGTTTTCAGCCTGCATTTCAGAAGCCTTAATTGATGCAATGGTATGCCAAAGTTATCAGAGAAGTAGTTGCTTTTTTCTTGAAGCTTGTTGCAAAATTTTATTATGGGCAAAGACCTTATACCTAGTATGCACAACCAAGAATAAAGCGTTACTGTAACTCAAATCTTAACTGCCTAATGAAACAATTATTTTTACTCCATGCTTAATTATTACAGAAAATAATTTTGAAAATACTACGACAGAAAAAAAGTCTTCATAGTAATACAGCTAAAATTGTAGCACACTCATTTTACAGCATTTTCTTTGGTGTTCTTTGCTAAACCTGCCAGTACCCGTCTGTGTTGTCAGTATTCTTGGGAAAGAAAAGGGAAGAGCTACAGGGGTCATCACAATGTCTTGTGTTCTTCAGTTGGAGCAATATGACATTGATGTTGAAGGACTTTTCCTGTTGACTCCTCGGAGCACTTCTATTTTATTTTCTTAATTTTGCTAATACAGTCTTCTTATTTGCTCTATTTTTCACTGTTTCTCAGCTAGACCTGAAGAATCCTTTCACCACATTTGATTTCATTCTTCATATATTGTAGTGTGGTATACTGACTTTTTCTTTACGAGTTCACTTAGCAGCTACTTTAGGTTGCCAAATGTAGTTTGAAGGTGCTAAGTATTTCAGGCTTTGTTTTTTCCAAGTAGTTATTAAGAAACAGTATTTCTATAGTGACATTGTTACTGTTTAGTCAGCAACTTCAGGAGTCTGTCACAACCGTACCTTTAGGGAAAAGAAAATTACAGGGTTGTAATTTTTCCCTAGAGAGAATTTGTGCTGTGACAGATTATGTCTTACCTCAGTTTTTGATTTATACACCAGACATTGTAGATTACTTTATCTTCTTGTCTTAATTCTTCATATAATACAAATCTGTACTTTATTCAAGGTTCTGCTAGAATCCTGAAACATGGATTTCTTATCATAAACTCAAGAATGGTGATCTCTTAATATCAATTGTATATCGATAAAAATTTAGCAATACCAGTTGAAGAAAAAAGAGTGTTTTCTTGCTATTGTCAAAATGTTAGCTATGATCCTAAAAAATAGTTGATCCTCTTTTTTTTTTTTTTTAATTTGAGAATTTGGACTTGAAAAAAATTTCAGTTTGCTGTAAATTCTAATAGACTTCTCAAGTGATTGTGTGGTTGGCTTACATAATAATTATTAATATCTATGTGATATCTTAGAGATTTTCTAGTAAATTATATCTCTTAGCTTCTGATTGTCCACCCTGATTTTTTAATATGAGTGTTACAAAAGTTTTAACCTTTTTTTTTTTTTCTAATGTCACACTGTATTTTGAAGCCTTGCCACTCAGAACAGGAGAGGGATATTACAGGCACCACACTACAACTACCTAATTGAAACAATGTGGATATCAAATACCTGTTCCTAATAATTAAGTATGTGATGTAAATAGTCTCATAATTTTTCTGTTTTTCATATCAGAAGCATGCTTTGTAGATTGGATATGCAAATCTTAATAAATTGTTAACCATATTAGGAGATCTTACATTCTTTTGGAAAATATGAAGTTGAAATTTCCAAGGAATCATTCTGTGTTTTCATAACAAATGTAAATGTACTTTTACACTTTTGTAATGTAATTCTTCCTCTCCTCTCAGAAATATTACAACATAAAAATGGCCTTAGGGAATCAAACCAACAATCTCCTTAACTTCATTATCTTGTCTCTAGTAATGAGCAATACCTGATATGCAACTAAACTATATAAAAGTCAACTATATAATAGTTTCTCCCTGTTTGTAAGTTTTCAGAAACTTCAGCTTAGGGAATGCCTGAGAATCAGATGAGGTGTCTTGGTATTCAAGGCTTTTGAATAGTCTTCCAGGACTTTCAAAGCTCATATAGGCTTTTGGCAACCATACCTATATGTAGCAAAAAGTTCCACAGTGTGAATAAGCTCTTTTGATTTATTAGAAAGTTGGCACTGATCTTGCAGAAAGTGAATGTGTTCCCTATTGGTCTTCTCCACAACACTCTTAAATAGTAAAGAAGAAAATTTGAAATCTCTATCTTCTACCTGATAAAATAAATTACTCCAAACTCCATCTTCCATAGCACAAAATCATCTACTTCATTCCAGCTTCTACTATTTCCTAATATATTTACTGTTTTTTAATTAATGGAAAAAAATTAAATTTTTTCCAAAATGTTTAACTTTTTCCCGTTCTGCATAGCAATGTTGTTAATTGGAAGTGTCTAGTGATTATTTTTATGCAGTTTGTTATGTCTTGTATATTATACATACCAGTATCCACATTATAGAATGAAGAGGGAAGCAAACATAAGAGCATATACATATGTTTTAATTTATTCCAATATTTTGAAACAAATAGCTATAAATAACAAAAAAAAAAAATGGAGATAAATTTAGGGACTATTTTCATGCTTTGTCCTCCAGTGAGGAAAGAAAAGCTATATGAAAATATATCATACAGAGTGCATGGATATAGTTATTCATTTGGAGCTTATTACTTTTGAAGAAATTCTTGTTTACATACTTTTTATTTTGTCACAAAGTACTTACACTGGTTTCCCCCACTTACCAGTTTTCAGACCACAGATTTTAAAACTAGGATATGCCTTGTCTACTTGGACAGTGTCCATAGATCTAACTTCATCTAACTATATAACTACATCGCTGGTCACAGTGAACTCTGGAAAAACAGTTCTTACAATGGACCTCTATAGGAATTACCTAGGAAAAATATAGGAGACATGGTCATTATATAGTAAGTTGTACAGTTTTTAAAATGAAGGAGAGAGAACATTTGACATAGAATGGAAGGATTCTTAAAGAAAGTATAACTTTATGTGTCTACAGGGTGTTCAAAGAAGACATTGAGAGAAGTACAGAAAATGTTCATAAAGATTTTGATTATATTCAGAATTATGTCTGCATTTGTTTCCTCTATAGCAAAGCTTCGTGAGTCTTGCTTTGATCCTGGAAATATAATGAATGGAACAAGACTTGGGATGGATTATAAACTGGGGTCAACTGTCACATACTACTGCGATGCAGGTTATGTTCTTCAAGGGTATTCTACTTTAACATGTATCATGGGAGATGATGGAAGACCTGGATGGAACAGAGTCCTGCCCAGTTGTCACGGTAAGATCAGTTTTTAATTTATTATAGTTGCTGTTGTCGTTATTCTGGCTTTGTCATATGAAAGAAAAAGATACAAAAGCAATTTTAATGAATTTCTCTTTTCGGACCAAGCCCTTTTCAGTTATATGTTTAATAAAAATAGCGTATTTAATAACTGAAGAGAAATATTGTTTTTTAATAACATTGAGTAAATGATAGTACAAGTTATTATTGTGGATAGAAGATTGTTGTCCTCGCTGCCTGCCTGTTATTTTGAATTAGCAAATTTACAGTGGCGTATACAGATAAATACCACATTTAGATAGAGCATTAAGTATACCCTGGATGTCACAAGATATGTTTGGGTTCTTTTGTTATTATTGGTTTTTAAACCACATAGATGAAATATTTGTACATGCATTACACCATTTAACCTATTGGAAATGTGGTCTCTAGAAAAATTCAGCCTTGAAACGCACCAAAGATCCAATCATTCAAACTTTTGTGGATATGAACTTCACTTACTTTAGTTATACTGGCACTGACTGTCTCAAGTTAGTGAGAGATGGTAGAGTTGGTGGAATCTCCATCTCTGGAGACATTCAAAACCTGCCTTGATGGGTTCCTGTGCAACCTGCTCTGGGTGACCCTGCTCTGGGAGAAAGGCTGGGCTGGATGATCTCCAGATCTCCCTTCCAACCCCTATCACTCTGTGATTCTGCGATTCTGCAATTAACACAAAAATGCCAAATTACAAAATTAAAATTTTCTTCACAAGTTAGAATAAGATCCTCTCAAAATCATCAATTCCTTTTCATAATTTGAAGACAAAAAAGTTCTTAAATCCACTTCCAATTTCAATATCTATATTTTAAAGAGAACATGGAGTTTCTTTGTTCTATACTTTTTCTATTGCAAATTGGTTGATGGAATACTAAAAAACCAGAAACAATATATAAATTGTCATCCATAAAGAATAATCAAAAAGTAGCACTGAACACCAAACTTTAGTGGCAGAAAAGTGGAAAACTGGCCCTAGAAAACTTTTGGAAATGTGTTCAAACTTGTAGACTGTGTGCAATGGAAGTCAAAAGTTTCTTCCTCATTTTAAAATGAGATATGAATGCTGTTTTCTAGAGAGGAGTTGGTGAGGAAGGCTGTTGTGTATAAAAGGAGAAAGGTTTTCTTCTTTTGGGAGGTCTTTTTCATGGGTAATGAAAGATAAAGAATTTCTTTATCAATGATGCAGTAATTGTGTCTATTCATATCACTTACAATCTATTTAGTAATAGTCCAGTGCTGCCCATTTTAACATTCACTAAAGGGAGGGTGTTTTGCTTGGAAGGACTGTCATTTTATTAAAAGTTAAAAAAAATAATCTTATAATAGAGGGGGTAGAGCAATTGTTGCAATTAATATGGATATTTTCACTTAATAGTAGAGTATCGAAGGAGGGTAGAGTACCTTCTCTATAACCATTCTGAATAACTTGACATAGCTTAAGACACGCTCCTGAGACACGGTAGATGAGTTTGAATAGACCACAAAGACAAAGGAGTTATGGGTCTTATATATTCTAAGGTCTAACCTTTTCAGATAAAATCCGGGAAAAAGTACATTCTCCATTCAGAATTAAAAAGAAAATTCAGGTCATGGCTCTATTATATTGAAAGGGCAACTGTCTGGGATGGCTTTAAGCACTTTCTGAAATTTCTGGTACATCAAGCCCCATAGGAAATCTCTGTTGAGGAACACTGATGTTCTGGGTCTGGTCAGGCTTCAGCATGAACTGACTGAAGAATTGCTTCTGTTGAATAGTCTGTCAAAACTTGCTTGCCTGTGAATGTGCAAAACTAGAAAATATGAGTGTCTACAGACCCAGAAAGTCAATAACTGATGATTTTGGAGTTAGATAAAAGCTAAGGAGGCTTTCAGAATCATAGAGAACTAGTTTTCCAAAATCCATTCAGTGCTTAAAGCTGATTTTTTTTTGCAATTTTACTTGTATGCACAAAATATGTTTTATGGCCTAGTCCTATGTCCATCAGGCATGACTTGCATTTGGTTAAAATCATTTAAAATGACCTTGAGCCTCTCTAATAACTGCGGGAAGTGAACCAAATCTTTATTGACTTAATTGTTTTGTGCACAACATGCAAAGATTATCCAGGCTAATATCTTAAGCTATTAGGCATTTCATGGTGGATGTTCAGAACAACATATAATTAACATATGCAGATGCAATATTCCTGTGACAGATATGATGATTGATGATTTCTCTTAGCTCTACCAACTATAGTTAATTTCAAATTTTTAGTAGCAAACCATAATCACTTACAAAATAACAAAAAAGCTCTGTAGTTGAAAATCACATTTATGACTGAGTGTAGAAAACCTAGTTCCTACCAGAAGAAATCATTTATTGATCACTAAAAATATTGATACTTTTCATTATAGTCTGTTGTTTAACTGTTGTAAATATTTGAATCCAGGCTTTAAAATATCTCCATCTGAAAGNCTAAGGTGGCCCTGCTCTGGCAGGGGGGTTGGACTAGATGATCTACTAAGGTCCCTTCCAACCCTGTGATTCTGTGATTCTGTGATACATCTAACAATCTCAAATATTATCATGAAAAGACCATGATTTATTTTTTTTTGGTAGCAAAACATCAATACTCAAAATATTCATATGTACTCTTTGCCTTTTTTTAAAAAGAAAATTAAAAAAGTCCTGGTATTGCTCACAGAGCAATTACATACCCTGATATTTAAAATAGAAACATTCTTAATTGCAACAAGAAATCTTAATTCCTGGTCTTATGTTATATGGCCTGGAGGATAATTTGCATTATTAGAGCTGGGAAAAATTCATAATAAGCTCCTTCTCCTGGGAAAAGGCCTGCAGCTTCATCTTCTTCCAAATAAATATTTTCCTGAAAAACTGAAATGTCAAAAGCAATACCTGTTCTTTGCTTTGTCTCTGATGGTAGCTCTTGTTTTAATTTGTGGTAATTCATCATTTTCTGTATGATTTTTTACTTTCTTTCTGATTGTATTGACATTCATCGAATCATAGAATGGTTTGGGTTGGAAAGGACCTTAAAGATTATCTAGTTCCATCCCCTCTGCCATGGGCAGGGACACCTTCCACTAACCACACGAACCACCACCACACTTCCAGGGATGGGTCATCCACACCTTCTCTGGGCAACCTGTTCCAGTGCCTCACACCTCTTACGGTAAAAAAATCCTTCCTAATATCTTATCGAAATCTCCTTTCTTTCAGTTTGATACTGCTACCCCTCATCCTATCATTACACTCCCTGATAAAGAGTCTCTCCCCATCTCTTCTGTAGGCCCCCTTTGAGTACTAAACACTGCTATAGGGTCTGCCCAGAGCCTTCTTTTCTCCAGGCTGAACAACCCCAATTCTCTCAGCCTGTCTTCACAGGAGAGGTGCCTTCTGATCATCTTTATGGCCCTCTTCTGGACATGTTCCAACAGGTCCATGTACTGCTTACATTCAGGGCCCCAGAGCTGGATGCAGTACTCCAGTACTGGGGTCTCACCAGAACAGAGTAGAAGGGGAGAATCACCTTTCTCAACCAGCTGTCCACGCATCTTCTGATGTAGCTCAGGATGTGGTTGGCTTTCTGGGCTGCGAGTGTACATTTCTGGCTTGTGTTGAGCTTCTCATCAACCAACACCCCCAAGTTCTTCTCCTCAGGGCTGCTCTCAAGCCATTCTCTGCCCACCTTTTATGTCTTCTTGGGATTGCCCCAACTCACGTGGAAGACCTCGCATTTGCACTTGAACTTCATGAGGTTTGCACGTTTCCACCTCTCAAGCCTGTCCAGGTCCCTCTGGATGGCAGCCCTTCCCTCCAGTGTGTCGACAGCACCACATAANTGGATGGCAGCCCTTCCCTCCAGTGTGTCGACAGCACCGCATAACACCATAGCTTGTTGTTGGCAAACTTACTGAGAGTGCACTCAATCCCACTGTCAGTGTTACCAACAAAGATATTAAACAGCACCAATCCCAGTACAAACCCCTGAGGAACTCACTCGTCACTGGTCTCCACTTGGGTGTTGAGCTGTTGAGCACAACTCTTTGAGTGCAACCATCTAGCCAATTCCATATCCATGGAGTGGTCCATCCATCAAATCCATGTCTCTCCAATTTAGAGACCAGGATGTTGTGCGGGACAGCGTCAAATGCTTAGCACAAGTCCAGGTAGATGGTGTTAGTTGCTCTTCCCTTATCCACTAATGCTGTAACACTGTCATAGAAGTCCACCAAATTTGTGAGACACAATTTGCCCTTGGTGAAGCCACGTTGGTTGTCACCAATCACCTCCTTCTTTTCCATGTGCCTTAGTATAGTCTCCAGGAGGATCTGCTCCATGATCTTGCCATGATCGTGCCGTGATCTCTCACAGAAGAGAGACTGATGGCCCATAGTTTCCTGGGTATTATTTTTCTCCATTTTAAAAAAGGAGGCTATATTTCCCCTTTTCCTGCCAGTGGGAACCTCACTGGGCTGCCAAGACTTCTCAAATATGATGGCTAGTGACTTAGCAACTTAATCCGCAAGTTCCCTCAAGACCCTTGGATGCATCTCATCAGGTCCCATGGATTTGTGCACCTATTGTCACAACTATTTAAAGCAGCTCAGATCAGGCGTATATGTGAAAACTTTTGGGATGGAAGATTCCACAGAAAAGCTTAATCTTACGATTTATTATTTTGGAATACATTAAACATTGACAGCTTTTTCATCAATCATTCAATATTGATTACTTATTCAGAAGCTTTATAGGTCACATTTTTATACACTTTTTACGTAGTGAAGCTATGATTCTAATGTTTTTATTACATGCTGGTGTGGTCTGATGAAACCATGACTTTCGTCAGCCAATTTTTTCCATGATAAATCATAGTCAGACTGAGTACTATTACAAATTTCAAGAAAAATTAAAGAAAATTATCATTTTCACCATTATTGACGGTATTATAAAGAATTGAGAATGTTCTTGTCATAGGCAAACATAAAAGTCTAGAAGAAGATAGAAAACTAAGGCACATTTGGCTAAAGTACTTCCTTGGTTTAATTTTATTTAAGATAGGTAGGTAAAGACAAGGCTGAGTTTCTAGGTAATTAATTTACATTTCTTAAAAATACTCAGTTATCTTAAAAGAACAATCAGATAGAACTGGCATATGACAGTCAGTTTTACACATGTAAGAATCAAGGCTTTTTTATGTTTAGAGCATTTTGAATGTAAAGATTTTGATCAAAGCAGATAGAACTTTCATTAGCATTTTTTTCCCATTCTGTGTTTCTGGAGTACAAGTGTAGAAGGCTTGATTGTGTTCACAAATCCTCAACTGTTACAGATAAGCAATTAAAAAGAAGATTTAATAAACACAAAAGAGCTGTTAGAAGCCTAACATTCATTAACTTCCATCTTAACTGTAGTATTTAACATTTTCATCTTTATTACAAAAGCAGCCAAACAAACAGCCAGACAAAACTGCTTGTTTTTAATAGATAGAACAGATTGAATTAATATCTAAAATGTAACTGAGATCAGGATCAGACATTATTACAGGGATGCTGTGGGTGGATAGTAGAACTGTATTTTGGCTTGACTACAGTTACTGCTCATTAATGGTTTTCGTTAAAAACATGTATATTTAAGTTCTTTTTAATTATTTAATGAATTTAACATGCCAGGTTAATATTTGCTTTTGCAGTTCTCTGCAAGAGGCTTATTCCTTAATATGATCAATTTGCTTTAAGGTAACATACCTGGGGCAAAGAATTAAGTCTGCAGTAAACACAGTGTCTTCATACATCACAGGTGACAGAGGTCGTGGAGTGTCCGTCTCTGGAGACATTCAAAACCGGCCTGGACACATTCCTGTGCAACATGCTGTAGGTGACCCTGCTCTGGCAGAGGGGTTGGACTAGATGATCTCCAGAGGTCCCTTCCAACCCCTACCTCTACAGATTCTGTGAACCTATAATTCGCAGAAATCCAATGTCTATCTTTCTCATGTTAGGAAAGGGCCTCAGCCAGAAACTCTGAGGATGTCATGAGTTTACATGGTTGATATTTATAGTTTAAAGAGTGGAATGAAGGCATTGAGAGAGTTACTGTGTATTGGAGTGCAAAGACCTACCTTAGTCAGCATTCCATTAAGGTAGTAAAAGTACTAAAGGCATTAAAATACGTGAAAGAGGTGGCATAAGTGATGCTGCAGTTGTAGTCATCTATTTAACCTCCTCTTGAAGCCTGACCCTTTCATTTAGAAGGAATTTATCCCTACTTATTTTACATTTGAATTATGACTAGCTACATGGTATTGCAGACTGAGATTCATTAATTGCCATGGGCATGTGAACAAGCTGTGCCACCTGCTCTTGGATTTTCAGTACTGAAAGGTCATTGCAACTAGATTTCTTCACTGTCTATTTCAGAAACCTTTCTTAAATGACCATTCATACAATGTATAACTGTTATTTTTCTAATATTTTACACTTTTATCATGCTTGCACAACATCTTTGAGTAGGTAATGAATTCAACTTCTGGACATTTACACCATAAAACAATAAGACAATATTGATGTTTTTCTTTTAAAATTACTCAATAGTTCTGTTAAATCTTTATAAATAAAATCTGTAAAACCAGTAGTGGGAAGGAAAAAAAAAACAACTAAAAAACCCAACATAGCCCCCTGGAGTGGGTGTGTTTGTGATACTGTGCAATGGCACCAATTACTCTTTTAATTTTGCATAACTTTGTGTTTAAAATTGTGAAGAATGAAATGACACATAAGCAGAGGCAAGATGAAGGATGTAAAGAGGGAGAATTTGTCCTTTAAGGTAATAATAATTATATTTGTTATTAGAAAGTGTAGTATAGTGTACACGTATATAAAAATATTCAACCATTATTGATAATTAATTTATGTGTGTAAAAGTATTATGCCATTCTAAGTAATAAACTGATGTGGTACTTATGTTAAAAAAAAAAAAAAAACAAATGTAGTTTAAGACTGAAGAATCTAACATTGAAAAGTTAGTCAATAACAGTATTAAATCTGCCATGTAGGTGAGGGTGTGTTTAGAACACCTTCAACTTAGTAGTCTTATAAGCTCCTTTGTTTGTGAGAGGGCGTCAGTTGTTTTGTTTTGATCCAGTGATGATAAAGAATTGCTTATGTTTGAAGTCACCATTTGAAGGGCCACTGTATAATGTGTTTCAAAATTTGAAAATCTGTAAGCAATGAGTCAGGCAGTTGCAGAAGGTACAGAGTATTCTTGCATCTTATGAAGTTAAATGTTACTGTGAATGAGACTCTATTGGTCTGTGGTTTATAGTTCCAAAGTAGTGTTCAATTTAACCACTTCATCAGCATGCTTTACCTAAAGTTGTCATATGCTGGCTACTGACAAAGCATTTCTCATTTTCTTTTTGCCCAGGATAAAACATCTGTTTTATAGAATCACATAAACCATGACCTGAGTATTTAGAGTTAGAACTGAAATCAATTAGGATTTGAATATGTAAAATGCTACTCAAGTGCTACTCTGAAAAGTGAGTTCTTAATAGACAGACTTGAAAAGGCAGTTGAAGGACTTTTGAAGTAAAACATGAAGAATTTTATTTTATTGTGACTGAAATATCTTCTGAATACTAAAGTCTTTTTTCCAAGATTCTGCTGCCCTTTTTTACAAATATATGTCCTTTGCTTTACCATTCCAAGCTTTCCCCCCAGTATAGTCAGTGGAGAGAGGCAAGTCTCTTAAAAGGTCACCAAAGGGGATTGAAGGGGCTTGTTAGAAAGGTATATTTTTCTGTTTGCATCTGGACTTCATGAACAGGATTTACTGTGCTTGCTTGCTCAGAAGGGCATGACTTGGAGCAGCAATGTAGGAAATAGTAGGTATAGTGAAATATCTGAATACGCTGTGTGGAAGCAATACTGCTTGAAATCAATGCATACAGCAAACACTGTTTTTGAGGGATCATAGGGTTACTTATTATGTGTATGTGTAAAAATTTATCAGTTAGAAGATTCCTGAGAAAGTAAAAGAGCAGGCATCTAGGTCTGAGTGTACCTTAACCTATAAACTTCACACTACAGACATATCTGTATGAACACATTCTTTACTCCAGCTTCACGGAAAGGAGACTATTGTACACCAAGAACTCTCAAGTCAAAAAGAGAAAGCTAGTTTGCACCTAATGGATTTGACAGCAGTTGAGTGGAGATTTGGTTATCAATATATACTTCTTGGAGATAGTGGGCTAATCTTTCCTATGACAAGTTACTGACTGTTTACTGTAAATTACCCAAATGGGTTTGGGAATAAGGAACAAAAATGAGATTTTTCTGTATGCCCACCTGCAGTACTGTGTCCACCTCTGGTGTTCTCAGCACAGGAAAGTCTGTTGGGTTGTGTCCAGAGGAGGGCCACAAAAATGATCAAAGGAATGGAACACCTCTCCTATGAGGACAGGCTGAGAGAGTTGGAGTTGTTCAGCCTGGAGAGGAGAGGGCTTGTGGGAGACCTTATTGTGGTCTTTCAGTACTTAAAGGGGTCCTACAGGAAAGATTGTGACAAACGTTTTATCAGGGCATACTGAGATAGGACATGGGGTATGGCTTTAAACTAAAAGAGGGTAGATTTAGACTAGATATAAGGAAGAAATTCTTTATGATGAGGATGGTGAAACACTGGACAAGGTTGCCCAGAGAGGCTGTAGATGTGCCATCCCTGGAAACACTCAAGGTCAGGTTGGACAGGGCTCCGAGGAACCTGATCTAGCTGAAGACGTCCCTGCTTATTGCAGGGGAGGTTGGACTAGATGACCTTTAAAGATCCTTTCCAACCCAAACCGCTCTATGATTCTGTGATTCTGTGGATATGGAGATAGCTGGTATTTTGACAGGAAAACCCACAGTTTTTGGAAAATGTGATTAAGTTAAAATCTCAGCTTTTCTTAAAGCTGCTGTTTTCTTCATGTCAGGAAGTTTGAAAAAGTTGTTGGAATGAACTATGAAGGTTAATAATTGTAGAAAACTTAAAAAGAATTAAAAATAAATACTGACACATACATATATCCACCCTAAGTATTGAATGCCTAACCTTTTCCGTATACATTTGGAATTCATAATATGGCTTTACAATGTCTGTTGAATAATAAATACTGTGTGTAATCACTCTAAGCTTTCATTTAAGAAATACGAATGTAATATAATGGTAAATAAAGCATAAGAAATGAAGAATAGTAGTTAATTACAACGACCTCATTAAACTCAGCTGCCAGAGAATCCTAATTTCCAAGGTATTTAAGGGATTAGTTAAATGAAGTGCACCATAAACCCAGGTACTTCATCTTCTGTTGAACTAAATCTGCTGCCAATTTTTAGAAGAATAGTTTAATGAAGGAAATGTTAACAAGAAGGAGAAATAGTTTAAGCTATGTAAACTTTGGTTTTTATAGCTTTAATTATTTATATTCTTTACAACAAAAAATGTATATAATGCATATTTAGAAGATTTTTTAGAACAGACAAGATGGCTGCAGGATGTTCTGCTCTTAGAAGAGAAAGAAAACCACAAACCCCCTACCATTTATTCACACAGATGAACAAATATTTATTTTCCAAAGACTACAAGACACTGAAGTAGGATAGGATTATGTAGTATCACATAGTGATCAGGGTAAGTCGATTAATTAATAACTGGAATTAAAGAAACTAATCCAGTCATCTGCATTGGCTATACCTGATAAATATGCATGTTTCTAACTTAACCTCAGGCAGCAGTCTAAAGGTCCTCACTCTTGTCTAATAAGATTTCAGTAACACACTCAACTGGAAGAAGATTTATTAGGTGGGACATGTTAGTGGTTACATATATAAGACTCTCATTCTTTGCACAAGTTTTGTCATCTTCACATTGACTATCACAGTAGGAACTAGGGGAGGGTTCTGTGGAATAGAAAAACCTGCAATTAAGAGACTGCATTGTTTTAAGGTGGAACTCAGTTTTCTTTCAGGGCCATGTGTAAAAGTTACTCAATCTACCATAGGAATGGTAAGCAAGGTCATCATCCAGCTTAAAGAGGATAGCTGGCTCTTTTAGGATCTCATGTTTTTTGATGTTTCACTCAGCATGCATAACAGCTTTTTGCTGATCTCACTCTGTCTTGAAGGATCAGTATCTTCCTCAACAAAACTTTACTTCTAGTTTTTAGGTATTCACTAGAACCCTTTTACTATATATTTCTTTTTTATATCCTGAAGTTTAGCCGAGTGCTAACAGAAGTAAATATAATGAATTACATCTCTATTGAACACGCATTTATGTACCACACAAGTTGTTTTGCTGTCATGCATTTAAAAGGCTACATTTCCTTATCTGTTGTACTGCACTTCCTTTTATATTTTTATATTGTTTTGATACTTAGTTACTGACTAAGTTGGTAGTTTAAATCTTTACTTATGTAGCATGCCAGGAAATACACTGTTTTGGTTCATGGGTGAATTTTTAACAAAAGGTATATTCAGACATTAAGCTATAATTAGAGTTACAGTTGAGAGCACATATAAGTAACTGAAGGTCAGAGAACATTACAGTGATATTTTAATTATCCCCAGTTCAAATATTAGTGACTCAGTTAACATCTTTTTATTTCAACATTAAGATAAAAGTACCAAAGGAATAGAGAAACAGCTGGCCTAAAACAGAGCAGATTTTCTCAATGAGAGTAAATGTGACAATAATGTGCCCAGAATGTATGCAATGTGTCAACAATGCACACAAATTGGACACCCTGGGAGGAAGGGAAGAGAAAAAAGGAAAAGTAATTTTGACTTTGTATTAGGAGCTATATCAAACTGAGGAAGTTCACTGAAATGAATTTGAAGACAACAACAAAAGGTGTAAGTATTTACAGGTGACCTGGAAATCATGTAGAAATATCATTAGAGAGTTGCGTCAATCAGAAGTAAAATTGAAAAGGATCACTAGAAGAGGTGGTGAAACAATGGAGTCAAGAATCTAATAGAAATTAAAATATCTATTCCAGGAAAAGGAAATCGTGTTCAAATATGGGTAGTGGAAAGTGTAGCCAACAGAGTTTTTAGAAATAACTAGAATATGTGAACCTAATCTAACCACTAATACACTTTTTCAAAGATGACAAAAGTAGGAAACTTATTAAAGTGTCAACAAATATTCAAGGCCAAAAAATGCATTCAAGGCTAATGCCATTGCAGGAAAGCTAATGTTATGTTATGTTGTGTTATGTTATGCTGTGCTATGCTATGTTACCTTACTAAGGTAACCAGAGAAGTCATGAGAACCATTCCCTTGTCTCTAAGGAACTGTATCAAAATGGAAGCAGCTATAGAAGAGATGTTAAATAACATCAACAAACAGAACCATAGCAAGTTGCTAGGATGAGATAGTCGTTTCTGTGGAGTTCTGAAAGAGCCTAGATATGAAGTGTTTGAAGTACAAATATTGACCTTAAGGTTACGTTAGCATTGCTATCAAAGTTGTGGGAAGTGACGAACATGAGAAAAATCTTCCATGATGAGCAAGCAACCAATTTCCACATTTAGAAAATTGGTAGAGATTATAAAAAACAACAGAACTAGGAGATGCATGGTTAAACATGTTGAAGGAAAATCAATATAACTTTTGAAGAGGAATGTGGATCTTCATAGGAAATCTGAGAGTTCAACAAGCATATGAATGAACTTAAGAACAGTTGATACCATATAATTGAATTTTTTAAAACCTTTGACAGAGTTCCATGGAGAAAGGTTAATTTTTAAAGGACGTAATACAATTAAATTGAAAGTTGTTAGTGTGATGGTGGATTTTCCATTATTTACAAAAAAAAAAAAAAAAAGAAAAAAGATCACATACATATTTGTGTTGGGAATTGTGTCATCCAATACAACTTCACATAAAATTGAAATGACAAAGTTCACAGATATCCCAGAATTATACTGCATAATCAAATCTATGGTTATAATGCACAAAGATTAATCCTCAGTACTGGGTGACTAGAGAGTAAAATGTGCATCAATTTCACTTTTGTTAAATGCAGGATAAATGCTCATAGATTAAATAACCCTAAGTACAGGCATATGATGACACACAATTAGCTTTTGGTAGTTAGGTAAATTACCTTGAAATCATTACGTCTAGTCCTTTGTAGATGAGTAAAATTCTAACAGGATTATATTTAAAGAATTTTATAATTTTTTTTTTCCTTCATAGAGCATCCTAGCCCATGAGATATATTCAGATGAGTCAGTATTAATACTAGAACAAATAAATATATCATGAAAGTGGTGTTCGCCTCTTGTCTTCAGACACACAGAGTCTGTTTCTCAGAGCTCAGGGTTTGAGGAAAAATGAAATTGAAGTTTTCAAATGAAATCTTTACTACAAGGAAACAAAACAGTGTTTGATTGCTGAGAAATGAGATTAAAAATACTTTTAAACAGCTGAATCAAAGTGCCTTAAATCTACCTTTCTGATACTCAGAAATAGAACTGTACCTTATACCTTCTTCAGTTCAATGATTTGAAATGCAGCAAATAAATAAGATTCTCTGGGTTGCTGATCACTACAGAATCCCAGTGAAACAAGTAAACAAACTGTGAAGGTCTTCCAGACACACAAATTTCAGCAACCTTGCTTTGTTTTTGTCTTACAGCATCCCTAGCGATTAAGAACTTCCTTGAATAACATAATTCAAAGACTATAAAAAATCTTAACAAAAAATAGCTGCAATGATCCTTTTTCTTCAGAGTGGATACTTGTTTTATTTGGTATCAGTTCAATACTGGGTTTTAACAGAATTATCAAAGATACCTGTAATTACATATTTAATTGTGAACAGTTTAATTCCATAGACTAGTCTTGGGTATGTTCAGAAGTGAAGGCTGTTAAATAAACATTTTTAAATGCAAAAACTGTTAGGTTGTTTCAATGAATTCTAAACAGGATAGTGATTTTCGAACTTTTGCTTTGTGTGGGTAGCATATATATACCCCTGTATTGCAATGTAGCAACTCAACTGAAGTTGAAGTTATCCAACTAAAATCTACAGTCACTATTCATGACAGAAATCATATTACTTTTAACAACTGTTTTTCTTAAACCATTTAAAAATACCAAATATTAGATTTAACAGGGCTTAAAAGGAAATAGTTCCTTTCTAAATTTTTAAAGCATTTCTAACCAGTACAGTTCATTGCATGTAACATATTGAATTAATTTTATATTTAAAATACTAGGAATCAAAAGCAAGGTTAAGTAAAAGAAGTCCCCCCCCAAAATATTTGAAGGTGGACTCAAAATTTTATTAAAAATATTTATGGGCATAACAGACATAGACAGGATCTTCATCTGAATGTGATCACTTACAAGATCACGTTACTCCTGTTGACAAAATCAACTCTGAAAGAAAGGTGATCTTTGGAGTCTGACGAAAACTGTGAAGCTGGAGTCTTTCCAAGTTTTGTTGTCATCTCAGACTAAACTTGGGACAGAAACTGTCAAGATTGTGTGATTTTAAACCGTGGCCTCCATCTTTTTCTGTATTTCTTTTTCTTCCTCCACTTCCTAGTCTGTCTGCTCTCCTAGACATTTGCTTTCCTCATGCGTGCCCAAAACTTGACTTGCAATGGATATGCATAGAACATTAAAAATTAGAAATATAATTGTTGTAATCTTGCTTTAAATGTAAGCAATCAGTGAAGAATTAGCAAGAGACACAGTATAATCAGAAAGTAGCTACATATAAAAGGGGTAAACAGTATGCACAGGTATTCTTAAGCTCAGCCAAGAAGAGTTTGAGATTTTAATACTGGTGAAATTCTGTGCTTCACGTTCTGCAAGAGGCTACATTGATAGACATATTGTGTTTGCATGGTAAGGCTTTGGTAGTGGAGGGGCTGCAACGGTAGTTTCTGTGAGAAGCTGTTAGAAGCTTCCCCCATGTCTATAAGAGCCAATGCAAGCTAACTCCAAGATGGACCTGCCGCTGGTCAAGGCCAAACCCATCAGCAACAGTGGTAGCACCCCTCAGACAACATATTTAAAACGGGAAAAAAAAACCCACTGTGTAGCAGCAGCTGGAGAAAGGAGTGAGAATATGAGAGAGAAACTACCACGTAGACACCAAGGTCAATGAAGAAAGAGGGGGAGGAGGTGTTCGAGGTAGTGCTCCGAAGCAGAGATTGCCCTGTAGGCCATGATGAGGTAGGCTACCCCATTTCAGCCCATGAAGGTTAGTGGTGGAGCATATCCACCTCCAGCCCATGGAGGACCCAATGCTAGAACAGGTGGATGTGCCTAAAGGAGGCTGTGACCCCGTGGGAAGCCTGCACTAGAGCAGGCTACTGGCAGCATGTGTGGACTCATGGAGAGAGAAGCCCATGCTGGAGCAGGTTTTCTGGCAGAATTTGTGACCCCATGGGTGACCCATGCTGGATCAGTCCATTCCTGAAGGACTGCAACCTGTGGGAAGGACCGATACTGGAGAAGTTCCTGGAGGACTGTCTCCCATAGGAAGGACCCCTTACTGAAGCAGAGGAGGAAGGAGAGGCAGAGACAAGAAGTGATGAACTGACCACAACCCCATTCCCCATCCCTCTGCACCACTCAGAGAGAAGAGAGAGAGAAAATCAGGAGTGAAGCTGAGCCCAGGAAGAAGGGAAAGGTGGAGGGAAAGTGGTTTAAGATTTTATTTTTATTTCTCATTACCCTACTCTGATATGATTGGTAGTAAATTAGATTAATTTCACAAATCACAGAATGGTAGGGTTTAGAAGGGTCCTTTGGAAACCATCTAGTCCAACCTCCCTGACAAAACAGATTCACTTAGAGCAGGTTGGACAGGAACCCATCCAGGCAGATTTTGAATATCTCCAGAGAAGACGACTGCCCAGCCTCTCTGGGCAGCTGGTTCCAGTGCTCCATCACGCTCAAATTTAAGAAATTTTTTCTCATGTTGAGATCAAACTTCCTGTGTTCCAGTTTGTGCCCATTGCCCCTTGTCCTGTCACTGGGCACCACTGAATAGAGTCTGGTCCCATCCTTTTGACACGTGCCCTTTAGATACATCTAAGTTACTTCTAATTTTCCCAAATGGAGTCTGTTTTGCCTGTGATGGTAGTTGGTGAGTGACCTCTCCCTGTCCTTCTCAACCCATCTGAACCTATGAATATTTATTTTTTCTCTGTCCAGCTGAGGGGTGATAGAGTGGCTTAGTGGGCACTTGGCGTTTACCCAATGTCAAGCCACCACAATAAAAATGGCCATTCCTAGTCTTACATTATGTAAAACTATAACTGTGGGTTGAAGTGTCTTAGTATGTGCTGTTGTGCTACACTGTTATTCAATATCAAGTACAGACATTACTGGTCATGTCAGAATAATGTAACTGGCTTTCACAGAAATGGTATTTCTTTTGTATATAGAACTACTTCCACCAGTTGTAGCAAAAGCAGGCTCGGTTATAGGAAAGAGTTTTGTGGGTAATTTTATTTTTTGTCAGTTTTCTTGTTTTAAAGGACAATCTTCTATTATTATTTTATTTTATATTTTAATTGGTACTTGTGCTTATAAATGTTCATTCTATAGACCAGTTATTTTGACTACTGTTTATTTTACTATTAACAGTTGTTTCTTGCCCTGATTTTCTTTCCTGTGTTTCAGAATTTGGGTACTGGTTCCTTACTTTCTGGGATGAATTAATTATTTTTGTTCACTTCTAATGTGAATGTGATGGTATTTATGGATTTATTTGTTTGGGGCTTTTTTTCATTTGTTTGTTGTTTCTTTTTTTCTCCTTCGTGTGTGTCTTTAATCTGATACTTCTAAATATTCAACATATTGGTTAGTAGCTGAGAACTAGAGTTCTTCGAAGTGGGATTAATAGTATGTGGTTTTCCCTCTACTGGTCATAGAGAGTGCCTAGATGACTAGACAGTTGTGTGTTAGAAACCCAGAATTAAGAAATATGAATCTGTGGTCTCATCTACAATAATGTTAGAAGACATTTCTCTTGTAATTTGAGAGAGACAGGCACATACACATATCTATCCCAAATACTACAGGATAAGATGAATCAGCCTCTGGGGAAATATTTTTCTTTTTAAATTTTAAAATTAACCATACGTGTTTGAAAGTAGCAATATTTTGATGCTGTTTCCTTGCCTTATTTGTGTTTCAGTATATTTCTTTTTCTCTCAGTTGTATTGCTGAATTGTCATATTTAATTTATTGCTGCTTTGAGAACGACCCTATGTAAACCTTGAATTAAATCAGATATTTAAGTAGTTGAATTGAGATGACTGTTCTTACTGTTTGTATTTTAATGTATTTTTCCCTTTTAACGACAGAACTGTGTTTATTAGAATTAATATTGTTCGGGGTATACATTGGCATTTTATTCTGCAGGAAACTTGTTAGTTTGACTTTTTTCTCTTAAGAATAGTTTGATATAGCAAATTCATATTTACCTTCTGGGTATGAATCCACTGGTAAATTTAACTATCCACAAGTCCAGCTGAAAATTGAAAGGGGGAATCATTTAAAGAAGAGATTTTGAAAAGTGGGGGCTTCTGTCTTCTTCAAATTAATTTAAAAGTCTGTGTTGCAAACATAAACAATAAAACAACCATAAAGAAACCTGATATTGAGCAGATTACAGTGACTTTGGTTAATTCATCATTATTGTAAGATCTTAAATTTAAAATTATATTCATTAATTGTTACTGTAGTTTCCTTTCAAACTAATGGTGTGTGCACACACTCAAAACATTAGAAATCACTTGGAAACCAAGTTATTATCAATCACTTGGAAACCTAAGGAATTACAGAGTTTCCTTATGCATTGTAGTAATCTTCTCAAATAATTCAAGAAAAAGCTTATTCTTTGTAGCAGCCGTGATTCCCTGCCACTGTGAGAGAACTCATTTGGTTAACAGGACATTCTAGAGACATGCAGAGGGGCAGTATACAACAATGTCAAGGCTTTTTGGATGGCTAATACACTCATTACAGCCTCCTCACCCCTAAATTAATCTTGTTATCCAAACAAGATTCAGGAGATGATACCACTTACCAGCTTTCTAGTAATAAGTAGATTCTTGGTTTTGTGCAGTTCTAAATGAACTCATAATGTTATCGAGTTCTAAGAAAGCTCATAATTTTTACTTTCATCTTCACATTCTATACGTTTCTCGTTCTACATAATGAAAAGATGTTTTAAGTGTGTCCTTGTCCGCTAAGGTTATGGAATAAAAAATATTCTCAGCGAAACCTCAACTGCATTGTCTATTAAATTACTCAGAAACAGTCACCATGCTTTTCATCACAAAATAGGAATGATTCTTTCTCAAACCAAATAAGTAATGAAATATAATTTAGATATAAAGACTGCACAGCTGAATAAACAAGTAATACAGAAGCTATATGGCCTCTAAAAAAAGAAAAAAAGGGTCTGATAGGAAGGGGTGATTATATCTCGTGAAAAGCTCTGTAAATCCTTACCATTCTTTCATTCATACTTTCTCATGAGTCAATGTCTCAGTTCTATTGTAGCTAAAAATGTGTTAAACTGTTAATCTCTGATTTATTTTTACTTCTACACATCTGTCATGTAGTGCTCTTTTCCTCTTGCTATCTAAATAGACTTGAAAGACTCTGAACTGTTCTCCCCCAGAAGACTTTATTACTGCCAATATTCTTTTCTGTTATTTTTCATTCATTTATCATGCTGGTAGATAGATTGTTTTAAAGTGTTTGTTTGTTTTCTTCCATAAGTTCCATAAATATCATGTCAAAGCTTTGCTGCAGACGGTTGACTTGAAAAGCATTTCACAATTTTTATTTCGTTCTTGTTTTTCAGCTGTGGAAGCCACATCTTAGTTCTTATCAGAAAATTAATTTCAGAATTTGTATACACTTAGCTAAAATGAGTAAATTTGTAAACTAATTTTAAGCAACACGTGGTTTCAGTACCTAAGAAAACTATATAGAACTTTTTAAAATTGTGTGCACGGCAGTTCATAAGGAAAAAAGGAATATAATTGAAAGTCAATAATCTCTGATAATTAATTTTACAGTAAACATAATTTCTAAAGTTAGGCTAAACAATTCTTCTTTGTATTTTTTTTTCCCTGAATGTAAAACCATATCTCATATTAAACTGTATAAAATCTGCTTCAGAAAGACATTTAGTTTTGTTTTAAGGATTTCAAGGAAATAAATTGAAGACACAAAGTTACTTGGATTTGATGTTGGTTTTGTTGGTTTTAGAAGTAAAATCTGATATTTATGTTAAATGAATCTATATAGAAATAATTTGTGTGATTAATTGCATTTTATGTATTTATATAAACTTCATTCATAAAATTACAACAAAAGCGTAAATTGAAAGTTAGCTTCAGCTTCTTCTAAATTTTCTTTTGCTTCTGTTTATTGAAAAGAAAGAGGTACTATACTCCTTATTTTCCTTAAAATGTGTCAAATTATCTTTCTCTTCTACACTACTCAGATTTTGAATTCCTTGGTTCTCTCCTTATAAGGCACATTTTCTTGCTTACACATCTTTCTGAATATGTCAAATTTTTTTATAATTCAAGTTTATGATAAGTTTTTTAATTTTGGAAGAATTACCTTTTGGGGGTTGTCCCTTTTTGTGCTTCTTTATTCATAACGTGTTTTCCTTTATAATTTTTACTTTGTAACATTCTAGAAAAAAATAGAACAGCCCATCACACTATAATAGTTTGGTCTGTGGTTTTAGTATTGGCAGCACCAAGAAAATGGAATGTACCCCTTTCTGATGTTACAATCCATAAATATGGAGTGATATAAATACATAACCAAGTATAAAAAGGTGAAGTACTGTCTCCTGTCTGCTTGGATATAGTTAAGCCATTATGACAGATAATTATATCTCTTGTTCTTCCAGGAAACATCAAAACTTCCCCAAAGTAGTTATGAGAATATCTAAATTTAATTGATTTTGCTAAAATTGGCAGTTATTTCTTGTCCTTTTAACTATGGATAAAGATAAAAAGTAATTTCTCTATTCTTTGTCTCAATCTACCACATCTTCAAAAAGTGACGAGTCAGCCCATGATCTCATTCTTCACTTTTGAAGACTAAATAAAACCAATTATTTCAGAATTTTCTGATCAAAATAACCCCTTTTTTTCCTTCACCACTCTTGAATGGAGCAGAAACATTACTTTCTATGTCTAATGCCTAAAAGCTTGGGTTAGAGGTCTCTTGGTCTACAGTAACGTTGTATTGAAACTCATATATGATATTCATTCTCTTGGTTTTTTCCTGCAATATCTAGCCAATTGCTTTGGATTTTGCATTTCTACATTTGCTAATTATTTTTTTTTTTTAAGTTGCTACTTAGAATTTCTGTGGTTTATTTTTTGTTTGTTTCTTTTTTTTTTTTTTAATAATGTCATCATTTCTCTGTTTTCTGTTAATGATTGAGGCCCTGCTTTGTTACATTTCTGAATTCCTGAGGGCATTTCACCAGCTTCCGCTGGTCTGTGTTTTAACTAACCAATTTCAAACACTATTAAGATATATTGGCCTGAGCTTCCCTTTCCTTTTTTAAATCAATTTTGATTGCCATAATTAAACTGTGTTGTGAAGACTGAAAAGACGACAACATGGAAAGCTTCCATATTCTTTATGATAATGCTTTCTTTGGTAGTGCGTTCTTACCGTATCATGGTGCACTCTCTCCCTCTCTGTGTTTGTTGATCTCTTTTCATTTCTATTGGATTTCTCTATTTCCAAACAGCAACTAAAATCTATATTTCTGTATCAGATTGTCTTTTCCATATTCATTGCATTGTCAAAACAATTTTATATGCTTCATCACATTCACATTTGCAGACTGATGCCCACAATACTAGTACCTGTAATTTGGAAGTTCATAAGAAATTTGTCTACCATTTTTAACTGTTAAGGTTTCCTTTGCATGATTTTTTTATTATTATTTAATTTCCCGGTGATGATATATCAGTCACTATATTTATTTTCTTGTTGCCTGTTTCCTATATACTGGTCTTGACTTAACCACTGTAAGAAATCATTACAACTGAAAAACTGTCAGTTCGATCAAGAAGGATAAGTAGAATGACCTTGTATTATATCAGACTAGGAAAAACAACAATCAATGATTTAATACATTAAATTCTAAAAACATGCATCATGTCCCCAAATATATATTTATTTTGTTTTTTAGCCTACTCATTTAAACCCACAAAATATTAGGTATCTGTAATGATTATTCTGTCCTAGTTTGGGTTTTGAAACAGTGGTCCATTAAATAAAAAGTCAGTCCTATTAGCAGATCTTCAAGGCATATTTTTCCTCTTTCTGCAGAGTTTATACACTGTTATTCTTCATTTTTTATTGTATTTGTAGCTGTCTAATCAAATTTATCTGCGTGACATAGAGCCATATTGTGCCATTCATTTTTAAGCAGTATTCCCCATTGATTCCACTGAGGAATGCTGCTTAAAGATGAATGGTGCAATATGGCACTTAAATTTGCAATTACAATTAAATTCTCGTAGATCTTGGCTGAAGAAGCTAGAAAGCAGGTAATCTGAAAGCAGTGGTAGGAATTAAAAGCTTCAAGCTGCAGAGAAACTACTTCGTAGCAAAAATAGTAATTTCTTCAAAAGATGAGATCTGAAATCGATTCTTACACTATTTAGTCCATTCTTCACAGTTACTTTACTGAATTTTTTTCTTGCTTATTTTTTCTTCTGGTTAAACTGCAAAGGCATCATGGAAACATGGGAGCAATAAGCACATGGCAGGGACTTTTAACCCTGTAATGCTTTGCTGGACCTACAGAAAATTTTACTTTCTAGCAGTAGTTTGGTGTAGATTATAGGGATCTGTGATTCTGCTGTGTGATTTTGCTGCTCTGGGGTGATCACCTACGTTTCTTTTATAACTACTGTTGTCATCAGCATATTTACAACAATATACTGAAATGTGAGAAAAGGTGTCATGGCTGACGGTAATGCATTTTATATTATATTCCTTATTTAGTAATGTGCTTCCATAAAAAGGTAGAATTTAGTTCTTTGAAAAAAGTGCATGAATAATAATGATCAAGATGGGTAATATTCCAGATAAAAAAGCTCACCAGTTTAAGATGCAGAGTGGTTGTTGTTGTGATAGGATTTTTCAAGGGCTGCAGGGAGGGCTATTTAACAAGACAAGATACCATTACAGAAAATTCAGCACACCCAGAAAAGGAGCTTTTTGCCATTAATACTTAAAAATGTTTCAAGGAAACAGTGAGCAATGCATCAATATGCTGTCATATCACATTCTAACCACAATCAAGTGCCTTTCATTCCTTTTAGTGTTCCATTGCTGATCCTGGAAAGCTGGGCAAGAAAAGCATACTGAGTAGTATTTTTATATGTTGGAAAATAGACTAAAGCTGAAATAAATACACAAAGTGATACGGTATTTCAGAGTCTAAGCAAACATTATTTAAAAATACTGGAATACTATTGGAGAATTACATTAGGCAATAGCACTTGCCTTTTTAACATTTTTTTTTTGTTGGTTGATTTGTTTTATTCTGCAGGATTTTTTTCATTCCTAGGGAAATGATGCTTAACATTTGTTGCTTTTTTGTGTGTGTTAAATACAATTTACATGTCTAGGTGTGATGGGTCTGTTAGATTTTTTACTATAGGTAGATTTTTCAATACACAACATAATAATTAAACAAGTTGATTTTCAGAACCTTTCAGTTATTAATTTTGCAGGTTTTGGTAAATTAAATACATCACAGCACTGTAAAACTAATGCAAAGGCAATGATACCTACATAGCTGAAATAAGCATAAGGGAAAGTCAGTGGGTAGAATTGCGCTAGTAAAATTATTATATCTAACCAAACAACTCGATACTAGGTATTTTCCAGAGGCAAAAACACATTTTATTTTTGTATCAAATTATTTTTTTTTAATTCAGTGTGGCTATGATTTCATGACCCCAGATCCATCTTTGATTTCTGAATAGTGCCATTTAGCAATGGTTTAGCATAGAATCACAGAATCA